>JAJKLE010000012.1:600000-1106462 GCA_022593225.1 Xylaria sp. FL0064 | reverse complement strand
TATATTAATTATATATTTATATAGTTTTAAGTTTTTTAAAAAAATTAATAAAATTATAAAAAATATCGAAAATATTAAAGACTTAAAAATATAAATATTTTTAAACATATTAAGAATATTAAAAAATAAACTTTTATTAAAATATTTAAAGAAATTAATAAATATATAAATATTTAAAATATAATTAAACTTTAATAATATAATCGACTTATTATACGGCGGTAAATTAAATAATTTAATAACTATAATTTAAAATAAAAACATAACAAAAGCGTTTTTATAATTAAAGCTTAATTAAAAAGCGTTGATTAAAAAACATTGTGATAAAAAAAACAATTTTTAATATTTTAATTATTATTATATTAATAAAATAAAATAAAAAAACATTAAAAATATTATTAATAATTAATTAATTAATTACAGCTTAATAAAAAACTTAATAAATTATTTAATTATATTATATTATATAAAATATAAATTATTAAATAATTATATGTAAATTAAAGTTTAAAAAAATATTAATATACTTATATTAATTAATAATTTTAGTTATAATTTAATAATAATTAATTTATTATTTTATATATTTTATATATTTTTAAAATAAAGATTAATTATAACATATTTAAAAATATATTATATATTATTATTAATATAATTTTAAAATAATATTGGTTATTAATTAAAATTTAAGAATTATTTTAAAAATATAATTAAATCTTATATTAATATTAAACTTAAAATAAATTAATAAAGTTATAATAAATAATTAAAGTTTTTTTTAAATATAATATTTTTAATTAAAGTATTAAATATATATTAACTATAAAAAAGAATATTTATATATAAATTTAATATATGTTTATACATATATATATATATATATATTTATATATCATTAATTTAATAATTATATTAATAATATAAATTATTTAATTAAGTTAATTATTTATAACTTTATATAAATAATAATAATTCTTTTTATTAATAAACAAATTTATAAAATATAATATTTTTATATAAATTAATTAAATATTAAAATTAATAAATTAAATGATTTAATAAAAAAAATCTTTTATATTTTATTTATTATAAAAAAATTATCATTTATATAATTAAATTTTATTTATTTTTATATTAAAATATTGTTTTTAAAATTAAAATTAATTTTAAAAATATAATTAATAATATTAAAAATTATATTTTTTTATTAATATTATTAATAAACTCTTTTTTAATTATAATATTTTTTTTAAAGAAAATTTAATTTAAAATTTAAAAGTTTTATAATATTTTAAATATTTTAATTTTATTTTACATTTTATTAAATATAAAAACTTTAATAATTAAAAAGTAATTTTAATTAATAATTCTTTTAATAATTTTATAAATAGAATTTTTTATTTTAATATTTTTAATATTAATTAAATAAATATTAAAATTAAAAAAATAATATATTAATAATTTAAATATAATAAAATTTACAAAAACAATAAAAAAGATTTTATTTATTTATTATAATAGATAAAAACTTATTAAAAGTTCTAATTTATTTATAATTATTTAATAATATATTATTAATTAATTAACTTAATTAATTAATTATTAATAATATTTAAAATATTAGAAATAGTTTTTTTTTTCGCGTAATAATAATATTTTTTCTTTAAATTATAATTAATTATTAAATTATTTAATTTATTATTATATAATAAATCGATTATATTATTAATATTTAATTATATTTTAAATATTTATATATTTATTAATGTTTTAAAATATTTTAATAAAAATTTATTTTTTAATATTTTCAATTTTTAATATTTTAAAAATATTTATTTTCTTAAGTTTTTAATATTCTTTTAATATTTTATAATTTAATATTTTTAATTATCTTTAATAATATAAAAATAATTATAATTAAAATTGTATTTTAAAATTTTATTATAATATATTAAATATAATAATAATAATAATAATAATAATAATAATAATAATAATAATAATAATAATAATAATAATAATAATAATAATAATAATAATAATAATAATAATAATAATAATAATAATAATAATAATAATAATAATAATAATAATAATAATAATAATAATAATAATAATAATAATAATAATAATAATAATAATAATAATAATAATAATAATAATAATAATAATAATAATAATAATAATAATAATAATAATAATAATAATAATAATAATAATAATAATAATAATAATAATAATATTAAAATAAAAAAATAATTATTTTATAAAACTTTTATTTATTTTTTATTTTTATAATCGATATTTTTATTTATATATATATTTAATTATAAGTTATATAAATTATAATTTAAATATATATAATATATTTAATAGATTTGATTAATAAATTTAAAATAATAATGAAAAGTTTAATTTAATATATATATTAATTTAAAAATTAAAATTATATTCATTATAATAATTATATAAAATAATTTAAATAATATTATAAATAATATTCTTTATAATAAACTTAATATTATTAAATATTTATATTTATATTGTTTATATAAATAATTATATAATTATTATTAATTTTATTATATATATATAATTAAAT
Organism: Xylaria sp. FL0064; assembly: GCA_022593225.1. NCBI lineage: Eukaryota > Fungi > Ascomycota > Sordariomycetes > Xylariales > Xylariaceae > Xylaria > Xylaria sp. FL0064. The sequence continues at coordinate 1,103,857 of JAJKLE010000012.1, read as the reverse complement.
ATAAAAAAAAATATTATAAACTAGTTTAAATATTTTAATAAAAGTTAAATTATTATAAATAAAAATTTATTAAAAAATAAAAAATATTTATATTTAAAAATAATATTAAATTTAAATTTAAAAACTTAAAAATAATAATAATTTAATTTTTATAATATAATTATATAATTTAATATTATATATTATATTTTAAATAAAAAATTAAATGAAAAAATTTTGTTATATATTATATATTATAAAATAATAATATCAAAAATTATAAAAAGTTTTATTATAATTTTATTAAAAATAAAATTTTAATATATTATATATAATTTAAATAATATTAATATATAAATTAATTTTATTATTATTAATAAATTTAATTATATATTAAATTAAATATTTTAATTTTTTTAATTTTAAAATTTTAAAATTGTATTCTTTTTAATAATATAAAAATTTTTAATATAATTATTAAATAATATAAATAATAATTTTTAAAATATAATTAATTAATTTTAATTTATATTAATTAAAAATTATAATTATGAAATTAAATATTTTTTTTAATAATATAATCTTTTTTAAATTAAATTAAACTTTTAAATATAATAAAAATATTTTAATAAATATTTTAATATATAAAAAAAAAAAAATTTTTTTAAAAAAATATTTTATTAAATAATTAATATTATATTTAAAAAACTAATTTTAAATATTTTAATTTAAATAAAATTTAAAAAAATATAAATAAATTAAATTAAACTTTAAAATTAAATAACTTTAAACTTTAATAAAATTAAAATATTTTTAATTATAATAATATAATTAAATTTAAAAAAAAAATATTAAATAAAATATTAAAAAAATTTAATAATAAAAATAAAATATATTTTTTTTAAACTTTATTTATTTAAAAAATAAAAAACAATATTATTAATTAATAATTAAATAAAAAATAATAAAATTAATATTTAATTAAAAAAAATTAAATATAAAATTAAAACTAAAATAATTATATTAATTAATATAAAAAAAATTAATATAAAAAATTTAAATTTAAATAAAAAAACTTTATTAAATAATAAATTATAATAATAATTTATATTAATTAATAAAAAAAATAATAAAAAATAATTTTAATTATAAAAAAATATATATAAATAATAATAAACAATTATTAACTATTAATTATAATAAAATGCTAATACTTTTAATAAAACCTTTATATTAACTAATATTATATTATAGATAAGATAAAGCCTTAACACTGTGACTACTATGTACAGAGGGCTACTTATAGTGGGGTATGCCCTGTGGGTCATGTGACAGCCTGACTGACATGAGGCTTCGTCATAGTCATGTGTAATAACAATGACACCCCACTCGGCCACCGGCTCACTGTAGTAGCTTACACTTTACTACCTACATAGGTATTCGGAGCAAAATAGCATGTCATCAGCCTTATCCAACTCTAGCTCTCAACCTTTTAAGCTTACATTGTTAGACAGACTTCAGAAGGGCAGGAGATCCGAAACAGGATAAGCCGATGAAATAATCATGTGAAATCATTAGGGCAAGAAAAAAAATGAGCTGGCTAGAGTCTCTGAAGACGGCCGGCGCGCTGGTCCTGTCGACAATTCAGTTTTTAACACGTCTACTGTACATGCTCTCAACGCCGCTACGCTGGCCCCTTTACTACATCTACGCGTCAATTGTCTTTTTACTGTCGCCGATATGGTTTATATTCAGTCTCGGGCTCGGTACTGCGTCCTATGCGGTGAACCTGGTGGCGAGACTTAAGGTACGTCCTTTATGCGTCGCTCAGCTGCTTATTTCAACGGCTGTACAAGTGCTGACTTATGCCGATTACAGTACCTATATATCTACGTAAGCTACCTTTCAATAGTCACTTGAATAATAACCGCAGACTAGTTCCTACAGCCTTTTCCATCTTTCTGTTTGTTGTCGCGAGTTGCTAACACATGCGTCACCTTGAAGCTCGCTTGTGCTGCAATTATAGGGGTTTGCGCCGGGTTTGTGTTGCACGGCACATCGAGCTTCATCTTTGTCCTACTGGGCATAGACTCTGCCTCCAGGCAACAGAAGCCAAGGGATCACCGATACCAAAGATCAGTGCAGACATATCAGTCTTCTCTAGACGAGGAGGAGAAAGAGTACGACGGGGAGTCAAGTTCAAGTGCAAGGTGGCGGCGTACCGATAGGAGTCAAAAGGTTACCGCTGAGATAAAACCCAATGATCTATTCGAGAAACAGTGGAAGTTGGTGCGGGCTCCCGTGCAATCCAGGAGACGACGCAAGGGTTTGCTGGGACAGACGATTCACGAAGAGAGTAGCGAGAGCGATTTCTTGTAAACTTGATGTAATCAGAGGCTCTGTGGTATGCTTTGCTCATTTCCTAGCAAGCACCAATTAGAGTATTTGCCCTAAACCCTCGGTTTTGTTCCTTCTGAAAGGCACACATAGAACCCACAACTGCCAGGCCGAAGTGTAGCTGATTGACTGATAAATCTGAAACGCCGATTCCAAATCCACCCGTCGTGCGCCCTAATATTAACACCTTAGTTCATGGGCACACCTAAACAATTATCAACATTCAGGTCAACTACCTTCCCATCCTGCGTCTGTCGGCACGGGCAATAGTGGTGGCGCCTTCTAATTAGAAGGGAGCGACATGCTGGTGTCAGAGCCCTTTGCAAAGTTCATTTGCGGTGTTACCGCCGATACACCTCTCGATCACGCTCTCGATCTCTTCCTGGGGACCGACTGCGGCTTCGTGTTCTACTGGCCCTGGTACGATCCTCATAATCCCTTTCTCGACGGTCCCAATCGTGTCTTCGATCCTCTCGGTCATCCCTTCTTCTCCGATCATCACGAGGACGATCTTCCCTTGGTGGCCTCTCATCCCTTCCACCACGGTAGCTAGGGATATATGTATCAATATCCGGTCGATTTGCCCCGCCACGGTTCCTCGGCCCCCGATCTTGGTGTCTGTTATACGCGTCATGCTGATCCTTTGTCTCGTCCCATCCACCGGGGGGGTTTTCGGGAGGGGGCGGGCGAGGCGGTAATCGGTGTTCATGCCTAGGCTGTTCCCTAGCCCAAGCCGGTCGGCGTCCGCCATCGTCGCCGTTCCTATGATGCCTCCCATTGGCTCTGTTACCGTATCCGTCGCCGCTGGCAAACCCAACATTTGGTCCATCAAAAGCACCACCAACCGTGCCCCCCTTAGGAGCTGGGGGGAGCGCTGCCTTACGATCGTGGAACTTTCTACGATCTAACTCGTGGCTGTCTTCGAATGTGGGTATGTCCTCTGGCCTGGCTGGATAAGGTGCACTCTTGAAATAGGCATGTTCTAGAGCATCAATTGCATTGATACGAGTCCGCCAGTTAAGCTGTAAGAGCTCTTTCAACAGTGACACGGCAGCAGCACCGTGCTCACGGAATTTCGACGATAGAGACCCGGGCCTGGGTCGCGGGGTTAATGACTCTGCGCCGGGCAGCTGTTTCCACCCGGGCATGTTCTCTTCGGTTGGCGATCCCACAAGATCGAAAATAATCTCCAGTTGGTGCCCGTCACTCTCACCAGCGAGAATTGGCTTGCCGACTAACATCTCCCCGAAGACGCATCTGAACTGGCATAAGCTAACATTCAACCTGATCCGAAAAGGCTATAACTCACCCTACACCCCACATATCAATAGCAGTGGTGTACCGCTTCAGGTGTAGTAGCAATTCGGGGGGTCGGTACCATCTAGTGACAACCAGACTTGTGTATTCTCTCTTCCCTTCCCCACCACCTTGACCAGCCTGTGGCACGTTTCCGTCGTAGTGTCTCGCAAGGCCAAAGTCAGCAATTTGAAGTATGCCTTTGTTACTAATGAGTAAGTTGGCAGCCTTCATATCACGATGAAGAATCTTGTTTTCGTGAAGGTAGCGGAGGCCTTGGAGGAGTTGCAGTAGATAGCATTTGATTTGCGGTATGGTAAAAGTGACGGAAGGGTTGTCAAGCAGGCCAGAGAGATCGTGATCCATATAAGGTGTTGCCATATAAATAATTGGCCGCTTTCTCTTGTCAACTTGAGCAAGTCAGCGTATGCCCAAGAACACCATGAAACGGACATAGAACCTACTTATCTTAGAATGATGCTCGACGGCCATATCCTCTAGGCGTAGGACGTTCTTATGCGATAAGAGCTTTAGAAGCTTGATCTCTCGGAGAGCGGTGATGGGAAACTACGAGTGGTGTCAGTGACTAGAGAAGCGCCGACATAGCAGAGAGCTAGCCACAAACTCCGTCTTTCTCGTTGTGCATAATAATCTTCTTGAGGGCGACTAGGGCGCCGGTTCTGCGTGATCTCGCTTTGTGAACCTCACTAGGTCGTATTTAGCATCCCGGACCAAGAGGAAAGGCGAAACGGTCTCACCCGAAAGTGCCTTCACCTAGCTTGCCCAAAAGCTCGTAATCGTTAATGCGAGAGCATCCTTTGAAGCTGTCTCGGGGCCGTTGGTGCTGTTGGGCGAATGATCGAGGCGAGAGCGCTCCATTCTCGGCGCCATACGTCGTGGTCGCCATGGTCGTTCAACAATCGGGCAGCGACAGAACCACAAGAGCGGAAAAACTCATGCGAATTATGGGCGCGTCGGGCAAAGGTAGGTGCCTAGATCTCTGTAGCGGAGCGAAGATCGAGTCGGTTATGATGCCGATATCGAATACATCAGAGTGGGCATCGCAACAGACGCGGTTGAACCAAGATAGCGCGCGCGATAGCTCAACAGTTAGGTAAAACTACTCTCCAGAACGGATGGGACGTTCGGCAATTCTACTCCGTGAAACTATTCGATTAAGCTGCAAAGAGGTGATATAAAAAAACCCGGCGACAGATTTTGGAGCAGGTAGACAACCAAACTGGCAATGGGCAAGGGCTCGAGTAAGTAGGCGTAAGTTAGGTAAGTACTAACCAAATAACTAGCGCGAGTGTACGTAGTAGGTCATGGCAAAGAGCCGTACTACGTAGTGTAGCAGTAGTGGTGGGGACAGAGAACTTGGGGAGGTGGACCGGTATTTGCTGGATTGGGTCGGTGCATGGAACTACTGCAGTGCTACCTCTACACTACAGTGCTACCTCTACACTACAGTGCTCAGTCCGGGGCAGTTAGAGCACTGAAATAGCTGGCACGGCGCCTTTATGCTGCTTGCCACAGCATACCAGCAGCCAACTATTCGGTAAAATATCGGCTCCTTTATCGTAGGTAGTGTAGAGCAGTACTACTACCTACTACCTCATCAGCAATCAGCCCAGTTGACTGATGATAATCACTGTTCATTAGCCCATCGCAATTGCCCACCACCGTTCATTCCCCTCAAAACAGCAGCCAATCGGTTTGTACGATTCGACTTCAAGAGAATCGCCGTCGACCAAATCACTGACTTATCGCTCTGCAGCTCGTCACAATGGCTGGTGGCCCTGGTCCCATCAAGGCTCATGTGCCTGGAATCTACAGATTCACTGCCACTGCTTTAGGTGCCAGCATGTGGTTCTTTGTGGGCGGCAATCAATCAAGAGACATGATTACAAGGGCTAACTATATTTTGCAGTTGATGTATCGCGCGAGGAAAGATGGTATTTAAGACCTAGCCCAACTATGATCGGAACGAGCGAATTAACATGACAACCAGGTCCCGTTCTCATGGGCTGGAAGCATCCGTGGGACCACTAGACTCGATATGCCGCTACCAGACGAACAAATATACGGTCGGTTTAGAAACACGATAGACGATGGATGTCATATGGAGACCTCGAATACTGTACTCGACCACACTCACGATCTTCCTTTGGTCGAATGGTCAGCAACAGATAGGGGTGATGGCCGCGAATGAGTGCTGGGATTAAGGCAAATTATCCTGCGGTCGCGCATTAGTTTCGGCTTGTCGAGTATAGAATGAGTGATATCCAGATACTTTCTCAGTCGAGAGCGAGCATTCCCGAGCAGATCCAAGCAGGCCTCAAAGAGTGTATACCATCTACAATACGAAATACTGACGTTTGATTACCTTGGCACTGAGTAAATGACGCCGAGTGTCCTTCTCACTTACCATCATGATCTAAAGCCAACACTGGAGCTACTCCAAGTTCTTGTGAAAATTGACTGAGCGGTTGGCCCTAGAACGAAATGGCTGTTAATCCTTCGACCCTAAACCTAGGACATTCCGTCGTGAAACCCCGAACAGCAGGTCTATCAATGGTGTCGCCTGCGTATAGTACATCGGCTCAGTACGGTTTTGAGCCGGTTTGGATGAAGAGCGCTTACCTGACGGAAGATGACGCGGATATTCAACCAGTAACTTCAGCCTCAACATTGTTATCATTTTTGCAGTGACTCCTGGGTCCTTGCGTTAATTAGAACACTGCCTTAGCCCTTCGATTGTTATACAACTTATTCCAGTGCTTATCAAACTACTTTAAGTCGACGAGGGCAACCTAGTGAGGTGGCAGCCCCAATCTACACGCACAGTCGCCAAAAGCTATCCTGATGAAGCTTAAGTTCCACTACGGAAGATGATATCGTTATTTATAGCTACTAGACTACAAGTCATCTAGACACGCTATTTCTCAGTTTCTCAGCTTGATTTCTTCAATTATCAACTTCTTTCCTTCCCGAGAACCATTTGGATTTACTGCCAGTGCAACGAACAATAAGATGCGGACCTCTTAGGAACTTCGGACACAGTACTGGTAGCTAAACACTGTAAGAAATACGGCGTATTCAAACGCTCCCGTGAAGGATTCTCGTTCCCGAATACCCTATCTAATTTCCCCCGCAGCTCAAAAATCCATGTTCGAATTGCATATCCCAAGGATCTGTCATGGCGTCAAACTCACGGTGTGTCAACCAACTGTTATTACCTTCGTTCTACTGTAGCTAGCAAGCCGGTGTTAAGCACCCCAAATGCAATAACTGTCAACCATAAGAAGCTGGCCCGTAGCGAGAGTTAAACTATCAAGTAAATCAAGTGTCAGCCTGTACCGTGCCGTGTGTACGCCATCCCGTAATGTGACAATAGAGGCCTGTCAATAGTATCGTACACCTTGGCCCCTGCTGCAAGGATGCTCTTACAATATTCTTGTCTCAAGTAACAACGCCAAGAGCGTGAATAGCAGCCTATGGTTATGATGGTTTGTATATTCTCTACAATCGAGACATCGTGACTCTGGGACCCACTAATCACTTTCATATTAGCGATTTGATCAATGCTGCTCAACTACATATGTAGGTTGTGTCGGAAGACATAAAGTCAGCTCGCTTACCCTCATAACTAACACAATTATCCTCGTTGAAGACAATCGCTTTTAGTCCCCGTTAATTGGTACAGCCGAAACGTAGAATCGGATTTCGATTTCTGATGCCCAGCCAGGGTGGCTGTTGTAGCCCGTTGCTATAAGTGCATTACAATACTCATGTATTAATTGGGCTTTGACTTCTGTCCTTAAACCCCTTAGGACCCGTCAAAAAGACTATTTATGAATATGATTGTTATCAATTGAAAGATATATCACAAACTTTATTTTGTTATTTTGGCTGATTTATATTTAAGTTGATTGATTGGCTTGTCTTTCAACGAGTACCGATACTGCTGGAGTACTACGCATAATTCTGGTAGCCCCTCAAAACATAATCCATTCTGAGAGTAAGCGACGTTGGCAATTCCGAGTCCAACTTATGTGACACCATTTACATACCACTATTATCCAAATAAGAATGGCTATGATAATGAGCGGGCCAATCTATTGCTGCGTTTTCTGTGGATGGTTTATCTACGATACACCAGGCATCATATCCTGGAAAAGTCAGTTCCGCGCTCTCTACAATGGGCCAACAGGCATCAGACTCACTGGTGTTGGTCGGTACGATAACACTGTCGGAAGCCACTTCATTGCCCCCCCAGACTCCTACGCTCGATGGGACGATGAGGGCTACGACAGCCCGATGCGAGACTGCTTTGGCGCTATGACCCAAGGGCAGCGCAACCATCGACATGGTTTTATTTTCCACGATAGCTGCTGGCATCTCTTAGAGAGAGCTTTGTCCGCCAGGGCAGGGCCGGCACCTCTCGAGCGCCTCTTTGGAGTTTTGAGCTCTGTCCCCATTCGAAGCCAGGGCCCCAGCCTCGACTGGCGTCCCGATTTTGGTGTCGGCGGCGTCGTACACACCGATGATGGGCTACCCTGGTGTAACTATGCCGAAGACCGACAATATGGTGAGCCCGTGTTAACCTATCGCGCAAATCCCTGTGATGCTACCGAAGTCGGTCAGATACTAGCCGAAACTCCACAATCACCTTCCGACGCGATTGTAATGACACCCAGCGCTAGAATAAGGGGAAATGATATCTTTGGTACACTCCCTCTTGAGCTTCGCTTGGCTATTGCTATGAACTTGCCGACGTCGGATGCCTTGAATGCCCGGCTCGCTTCAAGAGCCTTCCGGCCCGTGTTCTACGATCAGCTGTTCTGGGCGTCCAGATTCAAAGACCCCTTCGATCGGGCGTGGCTCTTTGAGGCGCAGGAATGGAACCGAGCCATGGACTGGAGATGGCTTTATCGCCGAACAGGTCTTGTCCTTATAGGACCTGCGCTTCGTAACAGACACCGGGTATGGAATATATCCCACACCGTGATCGACATCCTAGGTTTGCGATGGCACAATTCCAAAATACCGGCTCCGCATCGTCATAGACTGAACAGCTCGTATCCTGTGGATGTGTCAGGAGATCTGTGGAAGAATACTGACGACCGCCGATATTACGCATACCGGTTCCGTAGAGGTTGTCGTTCCTTGTACAGCCACTATGTAACGATCCCAAACGACTTACTACGACTTTCTATTTTCTATAGTCAAGTCTCTAGTGCAAGTTACGTCTGCGGGATAAGGTTCACTACCGCTACTGGAAGCGTCATTCACATAGGTCACTCGGGTACGACTGAAAATTCCATATGCGTGACTGAAATATGGGGCTTCATTCTTGCTGTTGGGTCTAAAGGTATTCATGCCGTGAAGTGCTTAACGGGTAATGATACCACATCCTGTTGGCTCGGGTGCCCAAACAACAGTCCGAAAACAACGCGTTTCGCCAGATTCGATGCCCCTCTCGACTGCATCGCAGTTGGATTTGACGTAAGAGCTAGCTCCTGCTGCCACGCCTACCAAGTGACTACATTTCCTAACACAAGTTATAGGCTTTCAAAATGGTTAGTCTTGCTACTACTACCACACTCCCTCGGCAGGTTTTCGAAACGGACACACTGCGGTCCTTGGGGTTGTGGTATCCTGATATTCCCGGCCCATCCCTGTCGGTGAATGAGAATTCATTCCTGCGACGCAGTGATTGTCTACGGGGTTATAAGCCATTGTCCTGGACGAACTTTGGTGGCCCCGGGGGCAAGTATCTTGCCCATTTAATTCAGGTATCTGTAACATTAATGAATGGCTTGCGCGGCATAGTGTTTAGGTACGATATCGATGTTCCCGCTGAAGATCGGAACCTTGGGCATTGTTTACCAGACGAGCATGCATCAAAGTCAACGATTATCGACTTTGCTATTGATGGCCCAGGAGGGGAAGTCATCAACGCCGTTGAGCTAGACTACTTCCACATCGGACCCTCGTCTTCAACGGATTTATGGAGATTATACTCGTGCAAGGTGAGTCGAGTCAAATATTCCTCTGGGGAGACTCATTCACTATCTAACCCAAGATGAAGATGTCAACTAATCGCACACGATCATGCCTCTTTTCATGCCGTCCCGATATGAGGGAGGATCTTATCACCAAAGCGGTCGACGTAGACCCCGGCACTACCATTACTGGATTCTATGCTTATCAAGTACGCTCCCATAATTCGTCATATATACTACTTGTTAAGGGCGGCACTGCTAATATTTGGGGCGATAGCCTCCTGAAATCTACGGAAATATCTTCGAAGCACTAGGAGTTATATCAGAGAATATCGGACCGCGGCCTGTCAGTTCAGGTTCTAGGGGCTAAAGGTCCGAAATCACGCGAGGCACTGCCTCATGACATAAGGATGAGAGGTGTGAATCAACGAAGCTAGACGAATTAGGATCCCCGAGCACTAGACGTTGCTGGCTAACATCAATCGGTACAAATTACAAGGGTTGCTGCAAAAGGAGGTAAATAAGAGTCTCTCCAAGACAAACGATTCATCCATTGCTAGCATCTGTGATTTTAGCTGTCTGCTAGCAAACGGCCACCGTGTAATGGGAGCTCTGGCTCATCTTGAGTGGCCAGAGACCAAGTCGCTGCTCCGGAATCTGGGTAAAGTACACTCGCCAACGCAGGACTAGCGCTCGGATTCGAGCTGCGTTTACGTCTCAGGTCGAGATTTGTATCCTCTACTTTGCTTACCAGGAATCATTTTCATCAGTTCTGTACCTGACGCCTGGCAGCACATAAGTCTACCAATTATTCTGCCAGTCATTTACGGTATCCCTTCTCGGATATGAAGTATGGGACGTGCCAAGGCATTATCAAAGTAGGCCCTGTTGTTAAACATTTTTAGGGGCAAATAATTGCCTGTCATGAGTAAGCATCGCTGGCCCCATATTCCTAAATGCTTGTGATCGGTGTCAAGCAAATTCGGAGTCGAAGTGTCAAGTCACTGGACTCGAGCCACCGGCGCAGGTAAGGTTATGACGTGAACGGCTTCCATGAAGCGTAGTATACCTAATCAACTATGTCTTCAATGTACGTATGACCTTCTCTCGCGAGGTACATTGAGTTGTAATTCTCCAAAATCTTGTACTTGAGTGAGCATTTGGACCTCGTAAAGAGAGGGGCAAAATTAAGTCTAATACAATCTTGAGTAACTACATGGGCTCAGTACACGAAGCTCGGCCATTGGGAGCTTTTCACAAATATCATCCACTGACCGTCAAATATGTGTATTAGTTTAGGTAGTTTACCTTTCAACTTGAAGTTCGACTTACGATGTTTGGCTGAACAATGTATGCATGATTAGCTGGCGCTTAAGCCGCGGACGCGCTAAGCCCAAGGTGGCGTGGACTCTAGGCACTGCGCGCTTGTAGTACAGCTAGGGTGGTGGCGCTATTGTTGGAGGGGGGTGCTAAGATAAAATCTTCCAGCGCGCTTGAGCTCTCAGCCTTACTGCTCATTGCGCGATCAATTCCTACTCTTGGGATAGGTACCTCTAGCCTAAAGTCAAACAGTACCTACAACCTCAATCGCACTTTTGTATACGGCCATTCTTGAGCGAAACCTGCCTGTCCAAGCGCACGCCCTTCTCTTGAATTTAAATCATTGGACTGAAATGTCTAAAAGACACGCCTCCGAGGCTCTCGATGAAGTGTACGGCATAGACTCGCCCGCATCCAAGAAGTCACGATTTGACGATGGTCCCGAGTTGAATGGAAACGCCACGACGACGCAGTCGGAGAAGCCCGACGATAGCGTCGCGGATATCGAAAGCGACCACGATGATCTCGATGACGATGAGCCCGCAAAGGCGCCCATAAGACAATCGGCGCCCACAGAAGGGTACGGCGACTTGTACCTCGACACGATAGACCGCAACGTCCTCGACTTCGACTTCGAGAAACTGTGTTCTATCAGTCTATCCAATATCAACGTCTATGCGTGTTTGGTCTGTGGGAAGTACTTCCAAGGACGAGGGCCCAAGTCGCACGCATACTTCCATGCGCTCGAGGACGGTCATCATGTCTTCATCAACATGGAGACGCAGAAGGTCTACGTCTTGCCCGAGGGCTACGAAGTCAAGAGCAAGTCGCTTGATGATATCAAATATGTTTCCGATCCCAGGTACACGAGGGAGGAGGTCATGGAGCTGGATCGCAAGCCTAGGGCGGCGTGGATACTTGGTGGCAAGCCGTACACGCCGGGGTACGTGGGTATGAATAACATCAAAGAGAACGACTATCTAAACGTGGTGGTGCAGGCGCTGTCCCACGTCGCGCCACTGCGGAACTTTTTCCTGCTCGAGGATTTTTCGTCGCGACCGGAACTTGTCAAACGATGTTCCATTCTTTTCCGGAAGATCTGGAATCCCCGCGCGTTCAAGAGCCATGTATCGCCCCACGAACTGCTACAGGAGATCTCGTTGAGGTCTAACAAGAAATTCACGTTAACCGAGCAGTCAGATCCAGTCGACTTCCTGTCCTGGTTCTTAAACAATCTACATTTAGGATTAGGTGGGAGCAAGACAAAACCAGGTAGCAGCATCATACAGCGCATATTCCAAGGCAAGCTCAAGGTCGAGTCACAAGCCATTACAGCGAAGGCAGATGTCGGTGACCGGTTACGATTCGAAGAGGCGGCCGAGGTCAAGACGGACATTACCCGTTTTTTACTGCTCACCCTTGACCTACCTGCGGCGCCTTTATTCCAGGACGAGATGGAGGGTAACATCATCCCCCAAGTGCCGCTAACAACTATCCTGTCAAAGTATGATGGCGTAAAAGCCCAAGAGCACCTAGCACAAAGAAAACGGTACCGGTTGATGCACCCTCTACCCCCATACCTCATATTCCATATCAAGCGGTTTTCCAAGAACAAGTTCGTCTCGGAGCGTAACCCAACTATTGTCACGTTCGACGCCCGTGTCGGCCTGGATGTATCACCATACGTGGAGCCGAGTCCCGCGGACCACCCTCCCAGAGAGCCCATCTGGTATGACCTCATTTCCAACGTCACGCACGAGGCTGTGCGGGCCAAGGAAGATGTCGCAGATACAGGTGAAGAGCGCAAGACATGGAAGGTTCAGCTAAAGGACAAGGGGAGGGACGAGTGGGTTGTATGCCAAGATTTGTTTGTGGAGGATATCCAAAAGGAACTGTTGTACCTTGGCGAATCGTATCTGCAAATCTGGGAGAGGCGGCGAGATCCTAGGGGAAAGCAGAAGAGATAGTCCCGGACCAAGGGGATACGACTCAGAGGAAAATAGTGAAAAAGTTAGAGACGGTCCGACTTGGCATTAAATCGAGTCGGAGTCCATGTCATGATACCATCTGTATAACACATCCAGTTGCCCCCTGCTTAGTCATACTCGACCTTTACAATCTAGGTCGTCGAGTTTCAAGTACTCGGCATGATGGACTGTTTAATAGTAGGAAGTGTTTTGGGACCTCTGCCCATGACTACATGTTCATGCAAGCTCGGAAACATGTAAGGGTTGTTTCGCATTCCAAATCCTGTTGGAGTTACGTAGTATCCAAAGGCTACTTTGGATGGACGTCTTACCCCTCTAGTTTCTAAATGCTTTTATCCAGACACTTGATGGTGGCTTCGTAAGCTTCAAGCTCTAGCTGTTCTTGGCTTTCGAGCACACCACTTCGAAGGACACACTGGTGTGCACATATACGCAAAGTGAGGGTACTGGCTGTTTTGGAACGGCCGTCTCATGCTGTCCTATGCCAATAATTCCCAGTAAACGGTAATTGTAGCTGCTACAAAGCTTTATTGAGATTCGGAGGTGCAAGGGTACTAGATTCTCATGTGTTGAATGCCTCAATTCCTACGGTTACTGCAATATCTCACCGAATATAACCGCATATCAACTATCCACGTCTTCATAGGTACTCTGGCCTTCTCGGATTTTGACGCCATATTTTTTTTTCAAGACTACTTTCCTTTCAAAGAGTATGCCGATCGTCCTATGATCGGCGCCATTGAAAATATCACACACACACCAAGACCAAAATAGAAGTACAGTATAAATTCAACCGACCGGTTATTGTACCAACCCCGCGCCATCACCTCCCTGCACTCCGGATACTACCCGTTATCCCCGGAACCGCTACGAAGAACCGGAGAGGGAGCAAAAAGCCATTACGCCCAATCAGTTCATATGCCGACCGTCTCCATTCCCGACCTCCCGTCTTACATGATAAGGCATAAGTCAACTCCCGAATGGCCAAAGGTCAGGGAGACCGGTTCCTCCTCCTTGGCCCTTGGTGCCTTTCTTATTGTAGGGTTTGGCGAAGATTGCCATGGCTTTTATGATATGTTATGATATGGATGACGAGAAGATGTTTCTCTGATATAAAGTATTGCTTCAATGAGCTGGAATATTTGATGTTGTAGAAGTAGATATAGCTTCTGTAGGATTTTGCTGAGAGTCTGGAAGAAATCCAAAGTCATCAATTATCGTAAGCCCTTAAATATAGGCGTTATTCTTTGATTCACAGAACCATAGTGATTAACGTCCTTTGCCTCAAAAGCAAAAGGACTTGTTCTTTGTCCTGATCATCAATCAGCGCCAATGATCTATCTCATTGTACCTTCTGCCGTGCTTTGATGAGATTCCCTTGTCATGCCTCATGTGCACGCAATTGAAGGTCGGGCATTATATGCAAGACCCCAGTTTCTCCTGGCAGCATCGATTATATGGCTTTCAACATACAAGGAGTAACTTGGCAATTTCTTGATGCCTTTCAAGAGCCCTATAGCGCCGATAGCAGCACTCCAAATGGTCCCGAAGAGACAACTTTGACTGATTATCCGTGATCACCAGGTAAAGTTATGTGAGCTATAGGGTTTCGTGTTTCGGTGTACGCATTAATGTTCATATAGGGTATCATACATTTTACCTCACGGCCACATATGCAACACAAAAGTCATAGTCAGGGTGGCATTAGTTGCCTGGTATCAAGTTTATTGTTTTTTTTTCTCCTTATCTCTCTTGCATGCACGAAGCTAAGCTCAAGAGTCATGTAGACATTTGACACATCATCCATCCATCATTCCCTTCCGTTTTGGTTCCCGTGCCATTCCTAATAGGCATAACCTCATCAATACGTTATCATCCCAGTGTATTTAGCCACTATCATCGTTTATTTGAAGACCTTGCCATCAGCGTATTTGTACTCCTTGTCACCGACATGGACTGGCTTGTCGAACTTCCACGCTGCCTCAACAACAGCCCGGTCTTCCGGGTTGTTGGGGTCCAGCTTCTTGAATTCGTAACTTTCATAGTCGGGAGCGACATCAAATACGGGCAGATAATCATCGCCGCGGATAACGAAGGCACCCGAAATGACCGAGTCGTGGTTCTCGCCATAAACATTGGCGGCACCGAAAAGGTACTTGCGGGAAGCCTCAAGACGGTTGTTGAATCCACCAATCAGGTTGTTGGACATGAAGACCAATCTCAACTCGTCGTTGTATTTGTAGTCAACCTTCCAGATAGAGTAGTCCGTGAAAGGAACTGTCTTCCAGAAGTACTCCATGGCCTGGTCAGCCGGGTTGTTCGAGTAGAATCGCTTCCACTCATCGAGAGGGTACTCTGATCTGGGGAGAAGGTCGATGGGGTGCTTGGGCTTAGGAGCAGGAGCAGGCTCCTCCTCTGCAGCTGGAGCGGGTTTAGGGGCGGCCTTCTCTTTGGGCTGGGCCTTGGGTTGCTCGGCCTTCTTAGCCTTGGGCTGTTCAGCCTTCTTAGGGGGGACGTTGACAAGCTTGGGCTTGTCCAGGAACTCCAGAGGCTTGGAAACGTCTAGGTAGATGGGCTGGTTGTAGACGGTCTCATACCATCGAGTGACGTTGGGGTTCTCAGCGCGCCACTCCTTGTCGTAGAAGAACTGGAAGCCGCGCGAGATGATGCTGGTGGCAAAGAGATCGGCGAGTGTGAGACGCTCGCCAACGAGGAAGGTGTTGTGGAGAAGGTGCTCCTCGACGATAGAGACAGCCTTCTGCGAGGCCTTGATAGCTTCCTCGATGTTCTTCTTGTTGTAAGAGTCCATACCCAGCAGAGGGCGGTACCAAGCACCTAGGGCGGGAAGAACCTCGCTGTTGAAGAAGGACATCCACTTCAGGATAGAGGCATAGCTTAGGACAACATTAGCCGATGTCTTCGAGGGTGAAAAGATGAGAAGCTTACTCCTGCTTGGTCTTGCCGAGAAGAGTAGTCTTCTCATTCTGGGAGGTAACTGCAAGTAACGTTAATAACCGCGACTTGCACACTTAGGAACTTCATTTTCGTAGAGATAAGAAACACATAGGATCAGAAAGTAGAACGATATCAACAAGGATGATTCAGTCAGGGATAACTGTTAGAATAAAGTCTAGGTCATCATGTCAAGTGCCGAGGAGCAGGCCGGAGCAGGGACGCGGGAGAGGTGCAGAACAGGGAGAGGAGTCCTTACTGTAGATGTTGATGGCAATGGTCTCGGTGAGGACATAGCCATCAGTGCCGACGAAGGTGGGAACCTTGCCGAGCTTGTTGACCTTCAAGAGCTCCTCGGGGACATTCTTAGCATCGACCTCGACAACCTCGAGCTCGAGGCCGTTAGCCTTCGCAACGGCGAGGATGGCCGTGGTGCGGGGGTTGAGCTGTGCGGCAGAGCTGTCTGTCAGCTCACTCAGGTCAATAGAGCAGCGTAATGCAAACAAAACACGACGAACACGATGATGACGACGACGCTCTTGCTGCTTACCTCCCGAGTGTAGATCTTCCCAAAGGGCGCCATGGTTGCTGTTGCGAAGCCTGGTGATGGAAAAGGTTGGGAGTGGGAGAGGGAGAAAGGGTAGGAGGAGAAAGGTGTGATTCAGAAAGTTTTCCCTACTAAGGCTCATTTAGAGAAATTTCTTAGGGGAAGGCGGGGCAACCGCGAGACTTGTACCAATGTACCTGCCTCTACCTGCCGGTGCCACTGCCCAGTGCAGACCCCCTGCCCCTGGCGCTTATCGGGATTTCGGCGCATCTTAATTGCGACGTAAATCAAGCTTAGACCGGCGTCTGCGACTCCACAAGGAAGGACTCAGTTCCAATCAGGGTTGACGGAAAACTTCAGTGTATCAACGAATATCAGGAGCTGCAACATCGGCCGCCATTCACGACCCCCCGGCGCACATGTCGTACTGGTCATGACGATATAGCGACCATGTCTTCCCTGCGCCATGGAATACGCTGTTTGAGAGCATTCCCTCCTTCGACAACGAAACAATGGCCGTCTGTTGCGAGCTCCGCACAATCAAAGAGCTCTGTCCCCACGAGAACTTTCGCGACATCAGCTCCTCGACAGCAAGACGACGATGTGCTCTTGCGCGCACTTGAGTCAGCAGGATTGGAATCCGAGGGTGGAGCAGTCGTCACTACATATGCGCGTCCGATGCCCGTATCGCCCTCCTATTTCTCGCGGCTACCTCAATTCAACGACAGCTTCGTCCATGTGCAAGAGCTGGCCCGCAAATATGCGCGGCTACCGACCCTTCACCCCAGCCAAGTCGAACGAGTTGCTTGGAAGACAAAGGATCAATATCGGATATCAATTGGTGAACATGTCAAGGGCAGAGATTACGCAACCTGCATCGCTCTGGTCAAGAGATTGAACCAGATACACCCGGATTTAATGCCCGAAGAAGTCAAGGCGGGTCTCCGACCGTTCCAGCGTGATATAAATATCTTTCTCAACCGCCCAAAACCGATTCCCATCGACAAGTTTGGGAGATCACATGGTGTTGGAAAGCGGAAGTCTTCAGTTGCCCGAGCCTGGCTTGTGGAGGGCACTGGTGAAGTCTTGATTAACGGCAAGCCCATGCACGAAGCATTTGGACGAGTACATGATCGGGAGAGCGCTCTTTGGGGACTGAAATCTACAGACAGACTTGACAAATATAATGTTTGGGCTTTGGTAGGCGGTGGTGGTTCAACGGGGCAGGCAGAAGCACTGGCTATGGCCATTGCCAAAGCGCTTGTCGTTCATGAACCACCGTTGAAGACGCCATTAAGACGAGGTAAGCCCACGCTGTTAAAACATGAAATTAAAATAGAACTACACTCTAACTTTTGCTCTCAGCCGGTTGCATCACTCGAGATCCAAGGACAGTGGAAAGGAAGAAGCCGGGCCACCTCAAAGCAAGAAAGAGCCCTGCATGGGTCAAGCGATAGAACATTTGCTCTCGTTGTTGGCTCGAGGGATGGGTTTATCGAAGGAGCCAAGCTGTATGTATGCTTTAGAGCGTGTTTTCACCGTTTCCAATATTCCAAAACGCGTGTACCAACCGCTTCCAGAGCCGTCTCAAGCCACATTCTGTGAGATGAGCTAGATGTACAAAGAATGTATCAGTATTGTAACTATGTCATGTCTGAGCCAAGTGGAAGAGCATCATGAAGGCGTAGAAAACGCCTGGCTATGGACCAATCTCGAAGCCAAAAAGGACCAACTTCGGTGCTCCTGACAAGACCTGGCCCGTGCTTGATTCTATAATCATCAGGTAATTGGACGCGTTGCGAGGTTTGCCTGGACTTCGTCGGCGTCCCCGTCCCTGTCCCGGGTGATTCGGATTCGGATTTAGTAGACTAGGGCGGAAGACCATATTATCAAGTGCCTTTTGAGCATAGCTTGATGAGCTTACAGCTACTATCAGTTCATTTCGAGGCGTGGTTGAAGATAAACGGACTAACAACGTATAGGTTATACCTCCGCCCTGATACTTAGTCCCTTGTCCTTGGAGGTGGCCGTCTTGGCGGCCTCGTGGGCCTTTCTACGCAGCGACTAGGTGTCGAGTAATCCGTCATGTTTCATGTGCCTCATAGAAGATAGCACTTACCAAGGTAGCCTCCTCTAGAGCCTGCACCCGACATCTTCCCCAGCTTCACCCCATGTGGGTTATGACGCGATTGTAATCGGAATGCTTGACCGGTGTTGACCGGGACCCAGCAGCTAATCAACTCACGGGGACTGGATCGTAAGAGCAATCATGACACAATTGGGTCATGTTAGTACATCTGATGAGCGATCTTGGATGCAACATCGTGCTGGATATCGATTTGAGGAGAATAACTACTTATTCTACTGTGCCCATGTGTTAACCCCCAACAAACCCCCAAGCAGCTTGAAAGCGTATACTGCGGGACACGACTATACATCATACTTTATAAGCGAGGGGTTATCAGTCCAGCGTCCCTGACATTATAGGTGTGTCAAGCCGTGCATATACACCAATGACATTGCATCCATCTACCCGTTTTATCCATCTATACGCGCATTGTTTATACCATACTCGCCCATCTCTAGCTAGAAAGTCGCCGGGGATTAAAACACTAGAACAGTCGCTAGAAAACGTCGAGAAACCTGATGTCTAGGTCGCTCGGACCCCGGGGTAGCAATAGTTGTTCGCATAATGTACGTGCGTAGGACCTACCTGACCTGGCGTGTCGAATAAACAATGGCTTGCCAAGTCGCAGCTCCTAGTGCCCGAAAACCGCCGGGGAGGGAGCAGGATGCAAAATGGCGAGTTTTTGCTTATTTAGTGTAGATGGTGTAGCAAGCTCAGACGTTTCATTTAACATATGTAGCCAGGAAAAGAAGACGCTTCATGCGACAAGGAACATTCTGCTGAAACGTGCATCTAGTGCATGTAGTGTACCTACATTAGGTTACGTCGCTAAGTAAGAGTGTGGTGTAAGTGTCGTCTTGCGTAAGCCACCGTGTAGTGGCTGGAGATTGTACTAGCAATTCTCTCTATCTTTTTTTTTTTTTTTCTCTTATTCATTCTTTTCCCTTTTGAGGGGTTTATGGGGCTGTGAGTTGTTATGACGAGACCTATTCGAGGAA
Organism: Xylaria sp. FL0064; assembly: GCA_022593225.1. Lineage (NCBI taxonomy): Eukaryota > Fungi > Ascomycota > Sordariomycetes > Xylariales > Xylariaceae > Xylaria > Xylaria sp. FL0064. The sequence continues at coordinate 1,084,244 of JAJKLE010000012.1, read as the reverse complement.
GGTCACCTAAAATAGGTAGACGGAGAGATACCCAAGCTAGCCAATTATAAGCTGTCGAAACAAGAATGCCGCTGTGTGTCGTTAGACATCCGGCTAATTGCCGTCTGACACTTCGGCAACAGGGGAACGCCTTGTTTGACGAACAATATACATAGAACAAAGATCGAAATCTACCTATCTAGGTAGAACTACACGTGGCAGAGAAAGATTCTCGAAGATTTCCCTTTTGGGCTAATGTCCGAGCGCGCTCATCGGCCGGCGAACTAGCTAGTTCTTAGGTAGTTCTTAGTCCGTGACGTGTTTAAAGATTTTTCATTCTCTCATTAAAATCCCGCCTTCAAATCCCCATTGCTGAATCCATAATTCTTAACCTAATTAAGCAGCCGGGGCTTAGATCCGTATATCCTACATCGTAGATTCACATGCTGCCATTCTATCTAGACTACATTGACGCCGCTGCTAGTTAAGGTGTGTGTTGACCTAGCATCATCCTTCAGCATAATTACTTACCTAAAGCTAGAGCCTAGTGCATATCGAGATGCTCCCGGCAAAGTTGCCGCTGTACAAAGAGTGAATAAAGTGTCATCGAAGAATTGACGCGCGTTATCCCTGAAACTGCTACGCCGTCGACATCTCCTAAGCTAATGCTAGTCTAGCAGAACGATGGTGTGGCCGCCGCTCATACGCCATTGCCACGAGGAAACGAGGAAATCATGCAGCCTCATTTCCACGATTTGCAATCTTACTATCTACGCTAGTTGCTTTGGTATTACCCGCATCAGGTGCTTCCCGCATGATATCCCTTCTGGACAAGGCTGAAATGAGCTTGAAACATCGTGAGCTAGCCGACGAATCGTGGTCGTCTTTTCCGTTCGATTTTGACGTGCCTGTTACCCTGGGGGTTGCATTGCATCCGAGCACCGGGAAACAGATGTAACGCAGGAATAAGTAATATGTAGAATGCGGCATAAGATCGTTTTGTTACAACGCTTGACAAGTGCCCTCACACCTGATACCAGAACACTTACTACTGTACTATAAGGAATTGATGTCACTCGCTTCGATATTCCCCATAAGGCTTGAGGCTGACCTGAGGCTTGAGGCATCGAACAGGGTGATGAGTGGGCATAGACAGAGTTAATGGCGCCGCCCATAGCCACTAGTTAGTGCGAGATGAAAGGTTCGAGTGCTCATTAGCTTTCTCTCGATTCTCTATTCACACCTCCATCATGAGAGTACCATATCATTGGGCGTCTAAACGATCCTCCCCACATGGTCGAGCGCTGTTGAAGAGTTATTATACTACCTATAGTAGAGTTATCACTGAGTTATGCTCCTACTTTTGACTAGCCACGGGCCAATAATGCCGATTGGATGGCGAGTCGGGGATAAACGAAATCCCTCCAAGTTGAATACCCATAAAATCGGGTGTTTTCCAGCATTCTGACATTGGCAAAACGGCCGCTTTGCCATTTGGGACACTTCTGTCACCATCCTTGCATAACGGTCTGCAGGGGTAAGACTTTACTACTGTATGCATTTCCCTGGCCTGCAGCTTCTAGAAGCTGGGAGGAACCACGAATCATCTGCTAAGATGAATGCGCTAGACTGAATGGGAAAGTCCTCGATGCCATCTTAGAGATCTTAATGACCTTGTTTGCACACAAAAGACGTTTGCTGCTCCGACCATAAGGTATCTCAGAGTTGTTTGATGAGTATGCGGCGTTTATATCCTAGCAGCCTAGAAGCGGAGTTAGCAGCTATCGAGGATCTCGATTCCGACAGCGGCCGGTAGTGTCAAGGATTCTACCATGAATCCCTATTTCCAGATACTATGCCAACTAGGCTCGCCCTACCAATGGTGGTACTTCTGGCTGCTCTGATTTTCAAGCGTGAACTTAAGTGTCCTCTGTTGTCACGGTGCAAGAAGGTCCCAGCATCTATGCTAGGATGAAGCCAGCTAGTTGGGGACAAACTGAGTAGGCGCCACGCGAAAACCAAGCCAGGGAGGCAATAGTGGTGTGATTTTCCAGGCTGTGATATTCGACGAAAATTTGATGCATCCCTCACAGCAGTCGTACCAGAAGCTCTAGGATCAACTATGACATAGCGTCGGCCTAGAGCAGTTTAGTTCGTTTCAGTCAGTCATCGGGATCAGGTGCTGACTAGCTACGTGAGTCTTCGCCGTTCTAACACTAGACAGCATCTCCGCCATTGCCGAATACACTCTCACATACGATACCTGTTTGTTCAGCAAGATTGCAGCAGAGCGGCTGGTAAAATGCCCGCGCAGTCTCACGCTGCATGTCGGGGAGTTTAGGGTCGAAGAGCCTGAAGCCTAGGTTATGATGCTCGTATGGACCAGTGAAGATCTGAATTAAAACGAATAGTGAGGCGAACGAGACTAGCCAAATCTTCACGAAGTTAGGGATTAGTGAACACACTGCCCCGGGGAGTTACAGAGAGAAAGAGAGAAAGAGACAGAAAATATATCCGCGCTAGGCCTTGTGCCTGTTTGATTGAAGTATGAGGCAAGTTTGTCCGGCTTTAGTGTAGGTAGTCTCTTACTCAGTACCTCCGATGGGATCTATGGGGAATTGAGGCTACCGAGATCAGCCGAAATTGAAATTGTTCGCTCAATGGTGGAGGAGGCCTGGAGTTGCGCCAACAATAAGCAGCAAGATGCCTCCGTTTCGCGCAGACAACTTGACCTTGCGTAGGTAACGAGGTAGGTTTGTATGTACTTACATAATGTATGAGTATGGAGGTCCTCCGTACGTCCGACCGCTTACCCTCCGCCCTGGTGGATTCCGGTAGATTACCTGTTCATACGCACACTGAAGCCCCCTGGCTGGATATGATTATATCCAATCGTGCCTGATTGACAGGTACATGATGTAACCTACTGAACCAAGTAGGTAGTACCGGGTTGAGCTGAGCATGGCAGCCCATAACTTTTTCAAAGTCAGCCTGAGCAAGACGAGAGCTTGGACAGGTAGGTTGTAAGGTAGCTTACATGGGGCGACCAATCCTTTGCGTTGAAGAGTAGTACAAAGGAGTGCTCGTGGAACATCATCTATGAGATATGCCACTTGCGTGTCGCCAAACTTTCCTATTGGCAGAGTGGCGTGCATATGAAATCGTATAAAGCGGCCAGTTGCAAGGCACGGGCACATGAGATAGATCTCTACGAGGTCCCCCACCTACGGCAGGTAGTAGGTAGTAGTCGTCGAGAGCTTCAAAGTTATTTTACACCTCAGCTGCCCAGGTGTCTATACACACACTGCAATGCATGAATCAGCCCTTACATACCTAGGTGGGTGGTGTCAGCTAAAACTACTTACTCAGTAAGCTGGAGTCGTTATACCGGCATAACAAGTTAGGTAGCTAGTAGTAGCTGCAGTGTGTACATTTAAGCTAAGCTGCCCGAAGGTTGAGACTGCTAGGGTTAGCCTATGTACGTACCCAGCCCGGAGGAGTACTCGCATCAAAGTACACACACCACAGATTGCTCATTAGGTAGTACCTCCAGATCGAGACTACCCAGTACCTGTAGGTATGTCGAGAATACACCTCCGATTGGTAAGACGCAGTGTAGAAAAGGTCAAACTTGGAAGCTCGCAGACTAGAAAGCTTGAGGTATGCAGACCATGATTGCCAACAATGGACATGCGTTGCCGCTTATTCATACCATCCTCATCCGCAAGCATCAGCAAGTGCACTGGGCGTACCTAGCACGGTTCGGTGGTGAGGTGCTGCTTGCTCGCGCACGTACCGTGTTTACGTGGAGTCCGTCTGCCATATGAAGGACCGCATCCCTGGACCTTCAAACGCATGCTGCGTTTACCACGACGGCGATGTGTGGACAATGTATGGACCGGTGCATCTCCACGAAACAAACCAACACCGCCTCAGTATGGTCTGGCGATGCAGAGACCACATAAATTCAAATAACACCAGAGCAAAAGTAAAAGAGTAAAACAAAATGGCCTAGACAGGCAATGCCCGCTCCAGCTGGCGGAGGCGCGAGATGCTCCTGTTTGCGCATTAATATGCAATATTAGCAGCCACACGAGACATTGTGCTGCGCACAGAAGAAAAAAGGGAATTGATCTTGTGTCACTGGGTTGTATTATTCTTATTGTTATTATCATTTTGATTATTATGCCATGTACAACCCGGACCTCCACAGCTTGCCGAGAGAGCATTTGCGTCTTGACGTCCGTCTACGCTTATAAATGGAAGCAAGGTAAATACTTCATTTAGGTAGTGCAGTGTAAGTTAGGAAACCTACCAAGTACACCAGCCGGTGTTTGGCATAGCGCAGCAGCACAGCCAGCTCTTTCGCTTCTCACGCTTCGCATCGCAATGCAATGCAACAGTAGCAATCTTCCAGACTTTCTAGAATCCTGCGCTCGTGTTCTGCTAGGGCTGAGCATTGCGCGCGCGCGCTCTCGTTGCCACCTGAGCCTTGACAACGAATTCGACGTCGCCGTCATTGTCATTGTCGTCGCCGGCGTTCTTTGTGTTAGCTCTTCCACGGATTCCCACCCATGGAACTACCACACTAGATCTGCACCAGGACTTGCCATCGATCTATACTATTGTACGGCAGCGGAACTAGCTTGCATCTGCACCTGCACCTACATCTAGTGAGCCTCATTCACAACTGCGGTGGTACTGCGATTGGTTACGTTATACCGTAGCCATAACTACATGCATACCTCCTACCTGATGGCACCTGTACGTACCTATACGGCTATACCTGCCAAGATCCCTGGTATTAGCGGGTGCTAATTGTGACAATTATTAGAGTCAACACCGTACCTATGTGTAGAGATACATGACCTATGCACATCTGTCTATGTACCTACTATTGTCGCTGTTCTTGCAATTGCTGGGACTGTTTACTATTGTCATTGCCATCGTTGATTGCTACTTCTTTATCATTGCCATGTTGTATGTCTTTCTTCTCCTAATAATTCGCCTTAGCTTGGCTATTGCCCATGCCTGCATGTGATACACACAGTAACTTACTATACGTATTCCCTACCTTACACTACCTATCCAACACCGTGACCAAACTTCCTAACCAATTTCACCTCAGCCCTTTTGCCATACCTACCTCTTTAGTATTATACCTATATGGAGCCGTCACCGACTACCATAATAATAATAATGATAATAATATCCCATCCATGACATGTGTGTGTCAGGGATCCTACCCGTACTCCCTACACCCACGCCCCCGGGTCACCCCCTCCATCCCTCACTTACCACACGCCCTCTTGTGTGGGCACGCAACGCAGATCTTCTTCTAATGACCTGCAACACTGTCCCACCCAAGGACAGCAGCTAGCAAGCTCGTTAGTAGCAAGCCCCATTTTAGGTAGGCCCCGGACTGATTGTCCTGACGGCCTTTATGCTGCTCGGCCAAGGCGTTGATGCCGAATCTAATTGCCTTGATACGCTAGGTGCGGTCCTCTGCCATTGTCGAGGCCTTGCCTTGCTTTACCTGCGGTTCGATGCTGTCCAATCCTCATGCCTCATCATACCCCTTCCATAATTTCCCATCGTCTCTCGGGACCCTTGTTTCCCGCGCTCTGTGCCTGGTGCTACGTGACCGGTACCGAGTCATGCCCACTTCGCCCACCTACTGACGCCTACCTGGAGGAGCTATGGTATACTTGCTACCTACCCTGCCTTACGCACTTACCCATCAGCTTCACGTGGTGGTTGGTAGTGGTGGTGGTCTGTCAAGTCGCCGTAAGCTCTAGCTCCTCCCTCCTCCTCCCTTCTCCCTAGGCCAGGAGAGGGTTCGTGCGAGGTTAGAGAGCACTTGCAGTCTTCATGGCCTTCTCCACAACTGAGACTACTAGCTTGGGGCCCCTCAAACCCTGCCTCATAAGATGTACAGTACCTACCTGAACACGATCAGGTCCAGGTAGCAGGTAGCAAGTACCTGGGAAGTATGTGCTACTATCCCTAGATCGTGAAAATCTTCCGAGTCGACGTATGCTTCCCGCCCTGTTTCTTATTATATCTCCATGGGCCCTACCTTACTTAGATTGGGCACCGTCCAAACTTGCTTCTCTTCACGATTACCGTTCCAACAAACAGCACGAAGTGATTAGTCGTTTTCTTATATATACACCAGTATACCGTTCGCTTTGAATATATATTGAAGCTTATACAGCGAGTCTTCTGCTCTTCTCACACACTCTCACCCATCCCAAATACACGTAGGCACCGCCGATCCTTCAACGACATTGGACAAAGCATCTGATTGCCTTAGAAGGTGTAAGCCATCATCGTGACGAAAAAAAGCTTCGAGCTCGTCAACAAGCTCTAGAACAGGCCAGACGACTTAGGTTCGTACCATATGCGTTAAAAACATCCTCCAACCTTCGCTCGGCCCATAATAGTGCGGCTTACCACTCCATCGCAGGAAGCAGGGTCATCGCTGGTTGGCTTAGCCAGTGATTGTGGTGCTGGCAGGGTCTTCCCAGTCACCTTTAGTTGCAACCGTTGAACAGGCCAGTTCACATCATTCCGCAAATCAGCTTTTTTCGGGGCAGGGCTGGCCTAGCGCGTGTAAAGCAACAGACGCGATTGCTACCCGAAGACTCTACGCTTATTGTTGCCGTTGTCGCTGCTGCTGTTGATTCCGCTGTCGTCGTCATACGTACGGCGGAGGGCGGCGAGGCATCGCAGTTGCACCTTATTGCACCGGCGGCACTTACATATAATTGGGTGTGGTTTGCATACAAACCTTGAACGCGCACAGTCTTTGGCTTTTCCCCTACAAAGTCGGGTACATACACGTTGACAAAGTTCTACTCTCGTTTTCACAAACCCCCTCCCCGTCCAACTCCATTTCACACAGTCGCTTCGTCACATTCCACCTGAAATTCAATACGAAAGCCTCTCTGCTTGTTCATGCAAAAAAAATTCTTAATCTCTAGGTCGTCTGTTGTTCTATACTACGGGTTGACGTCCTGCCAAGCGAATTCCTTCCAGCCGCCTTGGTATACCGCAGTATACCTTCATACCTCTTTCTTCGGTCCAGGAACCCCTCGCCACCATCCTTATCTACGCTCGCATCCACAGCAGCTCCGCTAAGTCGAGTCTTTCGTACTATCTTCGTCCTTCTCGGCACTCCTCCAGCAAGACTGTGAGCCGGTCGGTTCTCGACACGGCCGGCACAAGGCAAACTGGCTGTCCTCTACGCCCAGCCACCTCCGTTGCCGGGGACGCATCGGCTGGGTTCGCCATTCCAATCAGCTAGCAACGTACTTCTCCAGGGCATGGACGAGCACGCTCGGCGTCGTAGGCAGGAACAGCCCGGTAGTTCTTCCAACCCAAGGCATTCTGCTCACGATCCCAATGCCTCGCGTAGATCGTATGGTGCGGGCGGCGTGGATAGATACCGATCCGCCCCTCTCCATACCGACCCGCCGGGCCCTCGAAGTATGGCGGCCACGACGTCCTACAGCGGGTACTATCAGGAGCCCGCGGCAGCCTTTTCCCACGCGATGCCGCAAAGCACAATAGCGTACCCGACCGACTATGCACAGGATAGCAGGCAAACGCAAGGGTACAACACATACAATACGTCCATGCTATACAACGTACCGCAGGCAGGGACACAGGGCACCGTTTACGATACAAGTCAACAATTCCCGTCACGGCAAGCTGCAGGTTTGCAGATGATGCCGCCGGATGTTGCCGCCCCTTATTTCCCGAGTGAACCAACCAACGCAGCCGCAACAGCTGGTCTTCAGCCGCAAACTGCATCCTCGAGTACCTCGACCGTATATCAGCAGAGCCCTGTGGATCAGCGGATACTCCAACAGACCTACCCCGGCAACATAACGTCTATGAGCGGCATGGCGCAAGCGGGCACATCTGAGCAGGTTGTTGAGGAACAGGAATACGCCACCACCGCGAGCGCGCCGGCCTCTACGGCTGCGGCTGCAGCTGTTTCCACGGCGGCCATGGGCGAAGCCTACGATCAGTACCAGAACGCTCTTGGGGACGTATTTACGAATATCCAGAACGGTGTCCTACAAACTGCTAGTGAATCACTCTTGGGCGTATCAGAGTGGCTTCTCTCCAAGGTTGTGGAATTAGGTTCGCGTTGGTACCTCTCAGTCTACCCTCCTATGACTAATAGCTGACTCTAGGCCTTACTGGAGATGACGAAGCTCTTCATCAAGATCGAGTTAAGCTCTGGCGCGATTTTAATCACGCGTGGCTGTCTCTGTTCCAGAAGCAAAGAGACATGCTCGATTCCGGCGTCCCTCCGCAGCGTGGCCAAAGTTTGGTTAGCGAAGAATATCTAAGAAAAATGGGAAACGATATTGTACGACTATGTAATAATATTGAGCGTCATGGACTAGTCGATTACGAGTGTGGTGTATGGGAAGAACTCATAATCGATAGTAGGTCTCCTAAATCGGACCTCAATCTTTAGCTGGATACGCGTATACTGACTGTCTACTGTAGTCCTCGAACAATGCCTCGACGCATATGACAATGGTCGCAACGAAGGCAGCTCATCTCTCTCTAACCCACCTGGCGCTGGTCGCTCATCTCATCGTGGGTCGCGATAGTACGGTGGTACCCGACCTTAAGAGGTCTAGGTATGACGAAAGGCAGTAACCGTACGGCAGGGACTAATCATTGTAACACTATATACATTGGTAAGGCGTTTCACCAGGGCCGTAAAATACCTGTGTAGAGTTGGCTGGGCCGCCGCTCCTCAGACTGGGTCTACTTTACCGCACAAAACCGGCCGCCATTACACCGCCACGGATTTCTTCAGGCATCAGAAGTTGTGGGTGCCGGCGTGGCATTGCGCATGGCGATCTATATCCCCTTCTGGGTTGTACTTTGAGCCAATGTATCATTCTACATAGTTTTGGGGGATTAGGACTCGGCAGGACCACAGGTTAATGACGGACTAGGGATGTTGGAGCATGTCAGACATGGGAGAACTGGCGAATGATAGACGCAGCTATGTAAAGGACAAAGCATCGAGCAAGGACATGGGTTCAATTATAGAGTGGAGGCGTACGGCTGTGCGGATGGAGTTTGAGGATACCCTAAGCCTGACTTCAAGCGGTAATGAAGGAACAGGAAACGAGATTATAGATGGAAACAACTGTTTGTGTTGTGCTCTCACGGGCTACTTTTTGTTCAGTTTGGGTTTGTTTGTCCTGAAGAGTCGTCGAAAAAAACAGTGGTGAGGGAAGATCCAGCAGGGCTTCCATCTGATAGATGGCCGAGAATGGCCGTTGATGAAGGCTACCCTAGGCCGGGGCCTTGGCATTTTCTTGTTGCATACAGCATTATCCACGAGCAGGAGTTGGGCTGTAGCACAAGCTATAGCAACGGAAGTACTCTCACGCCCAGCACTTGCTTCCCAAACTCGTTCGAACTCGGTATTCAACAGTAGGTTACTATTCGATGAACCGGGGTTCATAACGCGAACTATCTGTCAATCTATGGGGAAATGGACCAATTAGCAAACACACACACGACTGCTCTCTCTGATCAGCATCCTTCGTCAACTGCGCTAGGGGATCATATTACGCTGCATTATATACATGGGCAGGTACGGTAGCTTCAATACCAAACCCAATCCCCCCAGCCAATACCCTTGCCCGGCCTCCCTGTCTGTATCCCCAAACTACCAGGTTCTTCTCAGCCTTCTCCCACGCAGCTGGGTCCTACTCGGGGACTTAAAACCGGGAACCCAGACTTTATTCTACCCTGTACACTACGGGGGTTCCTCTTCCCCATGGTGTACCGACTGACATCGTTCCCATTCCATCGCCAGTTGGGCATCAACCGGAAATGCCGCGACACTATTTATCACATTATATCTCAAAAAGGGAGTTTCGAAACACGTAACACGCGATCAATCGGGTAGGAGATATTCGCTGCGACACAGTACATGTTGGTGCCTGGTGGTCCTGGCCATTTACTTGACGTAGAAGTGGATTCCAGAAAGGCATCAACCGTCTCGCCAATCAAGTTGCTGCCCAATGAGAAAAAGCAACCTATTATTACGTCGCCAAGGACGTAAAAAAAAAAAAAAGAACCAAAAACTCCCCCAAAAAGGCGCCATATTACCCGCTCAGCTTGCTCACGTCTTCTATTACTGCAAGGGTAAATAAGACCGTAGTCTCCTCCTCTCCCAGTATCTTGGTAGAGACGCTCATCTTGCATGCAGCCCGCCCGATCTGCTTCGCGCCATACCGTGGCCTCCTCGCTCAGCGATTTACCTAGGTATGCCTGGGTACCTTGCGAATTATGCCAAATACCTACCCAACCCAACCATCTTCATGCCGTCCGCCATTCTAATTATGTAATGAGCCTGAGTCCTCCACTCCAAGTTGACTAATGGAGTTTGCTACTATGTAGTAGGTATGTACAAGTACTTATCACAAGCAAAGAAACTAAGAGACTCAAGAAAAGAAGCAGGATGGATGCTACTTATCGTCTTATTTCCGCCCCCAAGATGGACGCTGCTCAGCCTCTGCATCAACTCACCTGTCGCATGGCGCCACAAACGTGCTTGATCAAAAGCAGAGATCTTTCGCAAGTTCCTGCCACAACGCAACATATTGGAGCAGGCATGATGTTGTGCGCTACATACTCGCCAGGAAGAAATTGACCTGGCTCCCCGAAGCTCCCTAGTCATTATGCGGTAGGTATATATTTCTTATTTCAGAGGGGGGTTCTGTGCGATAGGGGCCCCATGCGACTGGACTCTCCCCATCAGTGAGTCGATTGCACACTGTCTACTAAGCAGGGTGCAGCGCGTCCTACCCTTCCGAGGATATGATGAACGGGGTAAATGGAGACGGCCCATCCGAAGGAAGGATACCAACCAGGAGAAAGAAAACTTTTTCTTTCTCCCAGCACGTTATGCCAGTCGTCTACAGTGGCAAATTCACTGCCTCGTAATAGACAACCTCCTACCACCATAGCACACTTAGACGCAGCGAGGCGATTGCTGCTTCACAGTTCATTGGTTCTCGGGCAAGAGGGCAGTAATTACCATTTCAGGCCAGACGCCTATACGTTGATTGGCTCAGCAGCGGCCAAGCTGGCCAGGCATGGATGCAAGCCAGGCCGAAGGCGCAGATTAGCCTCGACCACTCAGGGCACCGAAAGGGGATGGCCAGCACGTTGATCGCCCGGCTCGGGTTGAATGACGCACAGGAATTCCCAGAGATCGGACCCGACACCTTGGGTAAGCTACTGATGGGTGGATGGAAAGGGTTAACCTGCGCGCGCTACAGCACGTAGCGTAGTGTAGTGTAGTGTACTTGTAGTGTAGCGGCGCACCCATTACCTACTACCTACGGTACCTACCTCCCTAGCTCCCTAGCTCCTTATAGCTCCTAACCTAGGCTTATATAGGTACCACCTGTCACGCGCGCCTCTGCTGACTCTTACCTCCAACATGCACAGGGTACGATGGCATGACAGCCAGCTCGCCAGCGCGCTTACCATGACACCGTTGTCCCTAGCTACATATTTACCTACTTATCTATACTCAGTACGCTACTACACCACTCAGTACCCTGGCAGCATGGGCGTCGAGCTGGGATGAGCTAGGATAACTTAGGATAAGCTGATGGAACAGCTGATGCCCAGAACTTGAGACGGCCAGGGACATTCTTATCGTCATGCGCTCACGTGGGAGGTTGCTGGGCCTCAAGTACAAGTTGGTAGGTTACCTAGGGCACCAAAGGATGCAGCCCTGGTCGGCGCAAGACTATCCTGTCGCTGCACGTCGCAAAAGGTAACTAGATACGATGTATGCATATACTACCTATGTTGAATGACCCCTTCAGCTTTTCTTGTTCACACGTACCTCCCATACGCCTCAGCAATTGCGCAAACCCTACCCAAGAAACCCAATGTACGCCCAGCATCTGCCCAGCGTCGAACGAAGGATGGCGCTGCTCTCCCCCCAACCAGCTTAAGCGAACGGATTAGGACATGGATTGGACGACGATCCCAACTCACCCCCAACTCAAACCGGCATCTCCAACATACCGTATTTGAAAATGGGATTAGTACGTTCTCAGTCGCGTGGATACGGGAGACGGAAACCAGTCTCGATAATCGACTCATTCTACATGTATACTACTGTTTCTCAAGACACCCGGGATTTTTGAGTTGAAAGTGAGGTGTGTGGTATGTCTCCAACGTCTCAGATCAGCGGATGTCATTGTACACTATTAGCTGCGAGGCAGTATAGACATGTGCTGCCGGGATCCGAACACGCCGGAGTCGACATTTGGTGTCACATTCCCTGCCCCATCTAGTCGAAATCCGAGGGGTTGGCGCCCACGCGAAGGTCAGTCGCTAGCTACTCAGGGACCAGACTATTGGAAAAAGAGGCTGATTTAAAACGACGTCACGGAAGAGGGGAAAAAAAAAAAAGCCTGACCAGGTACCCAACACACCGATGCAGATCCTTCAATGCCTCAGGACAGGCCCTGTACCTATCGATTGTTATCAACTTGTACCATTCTCCTCTCGCTAATATTACCAATATGATACACGCCGATGGAGAAAGGCATGAAAGCCAGGTGGGAACAACTCATTTCGGTGTACACCTAACTAGGGATCAACTCATCACGGCCCGAATGTCCCACGACAGTCTCCAGCTATACTACGCAAGATCTGCCTGCTGTGACACAGAGGCCAGCTTCGATACCCTGCCGCCATGTCCTCTCTGCATGTCAGTCAGTCAGTACTTGGGTATCCTTGGCTACCTATCATTTTTACTAGGCTTGCATATTGGTGGTAAGTTTCACACCAATGCAAGTAGCCGCACCACTCATCCCAGCAGAACGCCACGGCGGGTGATCGCATCCGAGGGCGACCTGCGCAAGATTGACGAGTCGAGTGAGGAACGTAGGAACCTGGCGGGCGAGCACGAACTAGACACCCCGTCCGATTCTGTTAGTTCCATCATTCCATCAATCAATCAGTAACGATACACGGCGCAGCCGCAAACCCCACACCCTCTTTTTCTGGGTTTGTTTTATTAATATCCTGGGCTTGTCCGAGCTGTTGGGACAGCCGCACTGTTCATGCTCGTTTATGTAGTGTACTTCTCGTTCCTGTAGGTACCGTACGTCTGCTGCGAACTCGGCCTTTGCACCCAGTCCGCTGCATATACCACACCACGCTACCTACTACTCTAAGTACACTACGACAAGGGCGGCTAAGGCAGGTCGAAATTCGGGGGCTACCCTACAAGAATGAACATTTCATCGTTACAGTGCAGCGTCGCCGAAAAGCCGCGGCTGAGCGATGTCGCCATATGACAGGCTCTGTTTTATTTTTACTTTACTCGTTTGCTATTGCATCACCGTCGGTTGTAGGGGTTCCCCACTTTGCGCTCACACCCCGGGCGTGGCTTTACCCATCGTATATTATTATTATATCTTGGGGAAAGCAGCAGAGAAGAAAAAGCAAAAACAGGATCTTGCTTCTCTCCGTCCGGGTCTTTTTTTCTTATCCCCGGCCAGTAAACCCCCCTCGTTAGTTACGCTGCAACCCGTCTTCTTTTCTTCTTTTTCTTTGTCGGTTCGAGTTGTGCCTCTTCGGTGTTAGCGATACGTTACCTGGTGCTTTCTGGGCGCCGAGGTCTTAGTATGCTTGGAGTAGAAGGTACAAGCGCTCGTGGCTAGAGACCGCCACATCGACGTACTCCAAATGTAACCAAAGTATTCACTACCACTGTTCCATTGGCGGCCCTACTAGATACTGAGAGACGCATGATCGTCCCGTGCTTCAGAAAGAAATACTACCTAGTGTTTCTTGAACACATGCGCTAATTGTAGTGTTTCATAGAACTGTGCAGTGGTTAGCTATACCTATCCATGCATACATGTAGGTACTTACTTTAGGTACTTACCTACCCAATACTGAGATTGACGTTGTAGAGATATGAATCAGATTACTCGTTCTACAATAAAAAACAGCAGTAGCAAACTTAATCATAACTACACATTATGAGTTTCTCTAAGCGGAAGAAACCCTGCACGGTAATAGATAGAAACAGAGAGATCATCAAATCAGCTAAACGAAGAAGAGTGCGGTCTCCAGCCGCTTTAACGTTGCTTTGCATTTGCACTTGTTTTGTGTCGGCTTCCTTTCTTCTCAAATCACGTACAATGGCTTTGCAGTATTTGTACCAAACAGCAATTTGGCGTGGTTCATTTCCCCAGATGCCGTTGAGTATACCGTACTGTACGATATGTAAATCGAGGAAGGATGTAGGTATGTTGTATGTATCTACTGCATGTATGTACAGTAGTATGTATGCGACGAAACTATCCGGGTAGGAGATCGACGTTACATCCATCGAAAAGGGGGGCCCCCAATTAGTTGTATGTATGTAAAACGATTCGTCGCCCCGGATATCCCATCTTAATTATCCATGTAATATCACTCTAGACAATCTATCTATGCATATGCGCGCCTCACCTCGGACATTTTTTATATATAAAGTAAGGCTGACCAATGCCGATCCTCCCTTTTTTCAATTCCTTAGATGCGGATATAGGTGGTATCGTTCGACGACCGGGATGCCGCGGGTGTTGCTGACCAGTTATTGGTTTGCGAGGCGCATTGCAAGGGGCTATACGAAGATGTTTTCTGTTAGTTTGTCGCTTGTAGATATCCGAGTCATGAGCCTCGAGTCGTGGATCATGCACTTGGTACTGCTCGCCTCGAACCGTTAAACGCGATCGGTCGTGCGGAGATGGTAATGCGATGCGATAAGATGCGATACGATGCTTGCTGCCGGGGCTTGCGGTTGAGATCTATTGCCACCGAGGCGCGCTGCCGCCCTGGATAGCTAATGCAGCCGAGTGGCTTGAAAAGAACGAAAGCATGGTACTAATTGCGTCTCGTCGTGGGTTGTGGTTTCAATACGCCCCGGGTGAATGCATACTGAGGTGGATAGTACAAGGAGAGCAACACTCTGCTCCGTATACTGTGGGAAGCAATTACGTTATCTTCTACCGTAGGTAGGTAAAAATGCTGTGAAGTCTTGTATTATGGTATGCGGCATTCGAAATCCCTACCGATCTTCCATTCGCTTGCTTCGGCATTGTGATATACTAGTCCTTTTGTTGGTTATATTATACCTACTACGTGCTTGAATATGGCAGTAAAGCTTGGGAGTTGGTTGGCGTCGATGAGATGAACGCCCCTTCGTTACGCTTGGAGACGACTGGCGGGCACGTGAATATCCGGGATGATGTCTGTACATGCGTGCGTATATATATATGTGTGTGTGTGTGTGTGCAGTGGCTGGCTGGAAATGCCGCGTGCAGATTCTCCGGGTGAAAGTAAGGATAATGAAGGTCCTACGAGTTCATGTCTATTCTATGGAGAGTATGTCATGTCGTGTGACACGTTTACTGAGGTGATAGTTGAGTAATGGCTCAACTGAGAAATAATCTGGGAGGATGAAACTTGATTGAAATGACGAGAATGAGAGTAGACACGAAGCCGACACAGCATAAAGTGTATAATTTACGAAGCTTACAGCAATGTAATCGACCGTAGTTTTTATAGATAAGTCATTGTCTTTATGTATTCTTCAGGGTGCCTATTTGGCGTGACAGCCATATATACAGAGTTCAATACAAACAAGTTGCAACCTACTTATACATGGCTAATGCCACACAATTTGTCTCGGAAAAGCCAGACACAGAACACCACTACATATACGGCTTATCTCCCCTATTTAGGCTGCCGAAGGTAACTGATATTAGAATCTGAAAATACTGGCGGGTTTCAATAAAACCTCCTGTTTTACAATCAAGTCGTGAGCATTGTCTTCCCAATACGCCAACTTTACTTGCACAGATCCGTAACGACTTCACTTAGAATTACGGACACTAAGGGACCAAAGATCATGGATATAATGGGAGCATGAGATGTAGAGATTCACCAGAAGAGTTTCTGAGATTTTTAAACACAATGAAGTCTATAGTCTATAGTCAGACTATACCCACACAGTTAAGGTGTAACTGGCCCGTCGGTGATCGTATATGCGGCAAGAGGCTCGGATGCCGAAAACTTGAGCTTTAGGGATTTACAATATAGATATCTCTTTCAATATATATGTTCTATCGATATTCACCCAGCAATTCTCGAATATTCCATACCGACGCCTGAGATTTCAGACATGAGTAGACCCATGAGCCAGGCTTCTTACATACAACAAGTATCTACAGCAACTGAATAAGATTGCTCACAGTTAGTTAGAACTCATCTAACCTTAGACATCGGGCGTTTCCGGGTGGAAGGTACATACATGCGCTCCCGCTGCTACTAGGATAACGTAGAAAAACTGTACTTATTCCGACAAAATGTTCGATTTGTGCAGGAAGATATTCTTGATAAGTGAAGGCTGAGATGTGTAGTTGAAGTTCCTCATACGTCGACCCATGGATTCCATCATAACTATGTCTTCAAATCGCATACTTGCGATGTCATTCTTGTCCACAACGACGACTGCCGACCCAGGAGGATCGGCGTGTCGGCGATAGCTACTCTCATATGAATACCGCGTTGTTTCGATTCTTACAAACGTCCGAATAGATCAAGGAATCCCCGTAGAAGTTTTCATAAAACTAGCATCAAGCTCAATCAATAGCTAACTACTATGTATACATTATGGCTTTTATTATGTAGTAATCTCGGAAGTATTTCTCATATTTCTCGTATCTCTTTAATCCCAAAGATGAAGCATTGCGACACATAGGAAACTATAATAACACGCCAAGTTGATATATTCCCCGGTCCTTATGTATAGTAGCATGATATTAACCTTGGACAAAGGCTGTTTATATATACCCGGTGATCAAAACGTAACGTAATCTAAGCTCTCCAGGCAATAACGAGAGTACAAACTCTTACTTTTAACTTTAAATTGCTGGAGCCTGATCCATAGTATTGAAGAACCAGTCCATCTCAGATGTGGTAGCTGTTCGCCCCTAACCCTTATTCTATCCTTCATCCTATGATGGTTCTTCTACCTCTACTATTTACGATCAAGCAGTAGTACCACGTTTGTTAGCGATCTCTCATATCAGCACTATGGCCAGCTACATAGCTGAACATCCCTCTCGGAGTTTGATCCATGTCTTACGATATCTGAAGTGGGAAGTTGCTGAACTTTGTATTACTCAATGTTCCTTCGTATGAAACTTTTGAAAGACGTCTTACTGTGTCTAGGCCAAGATGATAACCACACTAATAATCCGTAGCATGTAAGACAAAGAGATGGAGAAAATAGCTTAGTATTGCCCTAGCCTCCGCAACATACTCAGCGTTTATGTGATAATTATTACAAACCTCAAGCTCGTGATGCCCCATCAGGTTTCTTCAAGAACATTAAAGTATCAGGAGATCATGACTTGCAAAGTGAGTACGGGCGTCCTATAAAATCACGTTGTTACGTATGCACATCAATATGTGACTTCGAACAGTACAAAGGTATACAAGGCTTTCTTCGCCACATAGAAAGAGATCTTACGATAACAAGCAGGAGCTTTTGATAAAAGCTACGTTGTAGAGGCTTGCGAATAGACTCAAGTCCATGCTACTGGTCTGTGGCCGTTAGACCTGATGGTCACTTAGGAGCCTTCCGCGTCTGGGCCGGAATTCTAGTCTATACACAGCTTTCCCCCTTCCCCAGGGGTTGGGAATTTACAAAGGCCTTTAACAGATTTCAATGAGTTTTGGATCAAGCGAGGGCTGAATAGCCTCGTTAAGACTGTCTCGGCTACATCGAGACCTGCGTCTTATAGAGTTCAGCGCGTGTAACCTGGTTTCGTAAAACTTTCTGTACAACCATCGGAGTCTCATAATTTAGGTAATGGGGCATGTACATATTCATAAGAGTTTAGGGCTCTTTGTACTAGGATCAGGAACGCGACAAGATCAAATCGCCCAGGAAGCTTATATCAAATACTAAATATGACAGAGACTTAGGTTACGAAGTATATACATCAAACACTAACAGCTAATTCTTGAGGAATAGTGTACAGAGGCGCTTCGGAGGGTTGGCGCAGTAACAAGTATCTACCGACTCGAAAACCGAGCCTCTTGCAGTAAATATTGAGGTAGTGCATCCTGGGTGGCGATATATCTGAGCGAGTTGTTATGCTGTTTCTAATGGGAAGCTTTTGCGTTTTGTAAGAAGATAGGGTTCTGCGTCTCTGAACGGTTAAAGCAACTGCGACATCTAGAAAAGGCACACAACCGGGTCTAGAATTGCATTCAAAAGCACGTGGCCGAGTGCCACATCTTTCTTATAGAAATCGAGGACCTGGTCTGATTAAAATTTGCTCTGTCGCTGGAAATTCGGCCCATTCACTGTTTCCGTATAACGGAATAGTAAAGGCGGGACTTTGGTGCTATGGGGATCCTGCCCATCTCCAATGTCGCGACTAGTTACCCATTTCGAGGAATGCCAAGTACCAAGTCACTAAACTAAGGATGCAACTAACTCTTCCAAAGCTGCATCAGAGGTACAGCTGAAAAGAATGTGAAACTCCGGAGCGCATATGGACACCTTCATGGGTGCCATGATTCCTGATCAGGACGTCCATGTTCTCGTGGGCTCAAATTACGTGCAGACAAGTCTTCATCCTCTACGCTTTCCTCATCATACATGTTGTAGAATATGCTATACTAGACTTATAACGATATCGACAGGCTACAGGTTAATAAAAGACGTGTCACTATAGTGATAAGTTATAAACACTTCACTCACACCGCCCGTACTTCACTAGGCACTTAGTTATCGCTCTAGCTCATGACATGCATCGCATATATGGGCTATTATCCTAAGCCTTCTTTATCTTCTCATCTTAGCTGGTGGCGTTTACACAATCCGATTATCTAATCAAAGAAAACAGATGTTCAACGGCAGTAACCGCCGACTTTAGGACCCTGAAATTTACAATAGGATATGCATTAGTTACACTAACTTATGGCACGGCTAAAGTACGTAGCGTCGACTAGTCTATTTAGCTTTATTGTGAAGCCGTCGTTTCTTACAACGTGCGGGGTCTAGATAATAATCGCCCCGTCTAAGCGTAAAAGGATCCGAAGGGAATGACTGAGGAAAAAGGGAGAAGAAAGTTTCTTTCAATACTTGTTTCGCCAAAACAATACAGCGTAATTGAGATAGAAAGCTACGTGAAAGCGGGACTTGATGGTGAAATATAGGGTATAGATGTGGCAACTGCCGTGGGAGTGGGCACCTCATTAGGTATTAGGTAAGTAAGTCGTCGAGATAAAACAGGCACCGTTCCCTTGCAGGAGACCCTCTGCTATCCACAGGGCTGGGCCTATCTACTACTGCAATTAGGGTGCTACTGTAGTGCACTTATCTAGCTTCTTGTTCCTTGTGTGGAGAGTTATCCTGCGTTGCTTACCTGTTTATTATACGCATCTACACTAACCTCGAGGGCTCGAGATCCATGTCCGTACGCCACGTCGTTCTTTAATACAGCAATAATCATGCGGCTCTACTAATTGGAATACCGCGGCGTTTGAGACGGAACAAAATCCATAGTATACATCACAGCCGACACTCACACTTCGTATAAATTAACATTGACGTAGCAAGAAGGCAATTAAGCTTGCATGTATACGCACTATGAGTCCATCGCCACCATCACAAAATTTACGTCACATGAGGATTCGATGGGATCGTATGCATGTTTTAAGTTTTACTGGTTACCTGTCTTCGGAATTGGACGTCGATCTGGCATAGCCTATCAACGATGGCCATAGGTAGGATGATAATTGGGCGTGGCTGACTTGCATCTACCTACTGCAGGATTTGATTCTACGTACTACGTAAGTAACCTGTGTCTGCCGGGCCTGTGAAAAAGAAGGCAGTTCATTGGACATACCTAGTAGTGACTGCAATAGATCTTATGTGGCCAATCTGCTGAAGGAACGGTTTTGTGCGGTCTTAGGTACTGCCTTGGCCCTGGGCTTAGGCTTGGGTTTGTCCTTCGCTGTCACCGTCTTGTGTGGCATCCTCTTACTCTTTCTAGAGCTTTTCCCTCTTCATCACCAGGGTGTAAAGGGAAAAGAAGAAAAAAAAAGAGTGAAGTGGACATTACTAACCAGAGGCAACGTGCAATCCCCACGGGTAATTAATCATCGTTCATTATATATATAGAATATGTTTTCGAGTTGTACGTAGGGAGTAGATCGCGCAATTTAATCCTAGAGTGTGAAACATGAGTAAGAAACAACTTGAACAAGGTAGGCTGGTGGTCAGCTGGTAAGGGATATGGGCCGGACTGCCAAGCCTCTCATTGAACTTGATGGCAGCTGGTGTCGGGGCAAATGCTCAGCGTAGCATTCAACTAGTCTCAGGTTAGATAGCTGGGTTACCGCATTCTCTCCGACTTATACGGTGGCCTATCTCCTAAGTCGCGTCGGGAATAGGCAAGTCAGCATTTCAAATCAACAGCCCCCATGATGCTCAGCCCTGGAAACAGGCCAACCAGATCGCCCGTCTACACCGTCGTTTGGGCAGACGAGATGTTAAAAATGGAAAGTGTAGCGTAGAGACCCAGTCCTGCAATGCTACCTTGGCAGAACCGGCTACTCAGTCTTGTCGGTATGCAGTATGGTGCTCGCTCTGCAAGCCCCCGACTCTGCCCTACGGATCTGTTTACAGATATTCCACCTACTGTATACGTCTAGGCAAATAGTTATTCTTATTTGGACCTGTATTGCTTGCAGCAGCCACGCCTAGAACGGGGCTGCTACTTGCGCGCTTGCACGCTTATACTCGACACTCCACTGAACTAAGGCAAGCATGGAGAAAGGCTGGAGGAGTTGATGAGAAGATGAGAAGATGAGAGGATGAGAGGATGAGAGGATGAGTCTAAGTCCTACACTCCTCTACATACACTAGCCGGGCTTGACGCAACCAGCGCCTGCGTCTGCTTACACCATTAGTGTACATATAGCACCACAGTCATGGATTGTAGCCAAATGCCCCTGCAGCCCATCTGATGAGAGACCACTGTCCCACGTCAGACTGAAGATCTGCAATTGGTGCCCTTTTCAGACGTGATCATCACACCCGCTTCTGCATCTCGTCACCCTGATAAAAGACGTTTTCTTCTGGGCCGCCGCACGGCACAGACAGATGCGTGGAACACCAACAACAGCAGTTCGCGACCAACGGCCTTATCCATCTACACTACCTAATGTAACACTTAATGCGCCGTTATGCACCAGCACCAACAGACCATGGCCTATAATCCCGTAAAACGTGTGGTTGTATGTGTCGATGGTACTTGGTACGACCCCAACGGGCTGATTGTTCGACGCGAGGGCAACAACAGCAACATATATCGCATATACGCATCCGTCAAGGAGGGCACGTTTGTCCAGGACAACAGGGCGATTAAGCAGGTGGCATATTACGAATCCGGCGTCGGGCTCGACAAGCAGCCTCTCGATAATTTTAATGACACAGTCACCGCGACCCAGGAGGCCTTTGACAATCAAGTCAATAGGATCTTTTCTGTATGAGCCGAACTCCATCTTGAATAATGAGCAGCTCTTGCCGAGGCCGCGTTGCTAATACAATGGAACTAGTTTTGCTGTCAACAGCTCAGCGAGTCCACCGATGAGTTGTGGCTGTATGGCTTCAGTCGTGGCGCCTGTATGTAATGAATCCTGATGGCTCCTGTGAATCCGCATCCACGATATAGCCAAAAAGGCATTGGAAACATAAGCTGATATTGTTTTTTGCCCAAAGCTGTCTTAAGGGTTGTCGCGGACCTTTTCCACCAGCTCACCACGATCCAAACCTGGGATGAGCGTGAGTATCAGCATAAAGTCAATTTGCTACCTCCTTTTCGGGACTCTCTGCAGAAGGCCCAGAGTGCTGTAAAGGTGAGTTGTCTGCGCTATTTCCAAAGTCCGTGGAGCATGATGCTAATCATTCAGCAGGCTTTCCGATACATGTGTGTTTGGTCTCTCGTTTAAAGTAATGCTTAATTTCGCACCTGCTTACCTAATACTAGATCTGCCAAAGCTTGGGCTAATGAACCGGTGATATATTTCCTGGGCCTGTTGGATAGCATCAAGATCGGTCGAGAATCATCAAGGCCACAACCAAGCCTTTTGAAATCAACCCGCATACTTCGCCATGCACTTGCTCTGAACGAGACCCGTAATTCATTCCAGCCCTCTCTTTTTGGTCCTCTCCCAGCGCTGTCTCCCGATCTGGCACACCGTTCGATCATTGAAGCTTGGTTCATTGGTTCCCATGCCGATATCGGTGGCGGCTCGCAAGAGGATGGGCTGTCTCTTTATCCTCTCCAATGGATGTTTCTAGAGAGCCGAGCGCATGGATTGATCTTCGAGCCGTCGTGGGACAATCAGAGCATTACCGAGGAACCCTTGGGACTTGTGTTCCCGTTGGTTCCAGACGAGGACCCCTCAAAGCCTCATCAGCCCCTTAAGCCATGGACATTTAGGTATACGAACGGTATCGAGATCGAGATGGTCGACATAAGGACATCGCATCGCCATGGTAATTTACAAGCTGGCAAAAAGAATATCCTACAAAAGAGATTTACACGCAAAAAGAAACAGAGCGAAGAAAGTCATCCACCTTTAAGTCCTACGTTGTCCGAGCCACCGCGCAAGCCGTCGTGGAAAGATCGATTCCGACTCAGCAGGAAATCGAGCAGGGCGACGCTAGGTTCTGTGGCTTCTACACAGTCGAGAAAGGATTCTGATATTGATTCGCTTTGGGCACCGTCATTGAAAGATGAAGTAGTGGAGGTCGGGCCTCGTCCTCACGTTGTCCAGATTAACTCCGGACCGGCGTTGCTGTCTATGTTTTCGGCGTCTCGTGAGGTATTTAATTCACGGGGACTTATCGGTTATTTAGATAACAGTAAGTCCTTTATTCCGCGTTCATTTAAGACGTGTATTATAACTCAACGCTAACTGCTATCTTCAAGTTCCTTGTGGTACAATAATACATCCATCCGTGTATTTCGTTACCGACGTATACGATCGCTTAGGCTTTACTGGCGAGCTTAATCAGTATATTGATGGGTTAAACAACTTCCGACATTCTGGATTTGTTAAAAACGAGATCGAGGGGAGCGCTTATATGGATCCTTGGCGCGCGACTCTCGCCGACTTAGGTGGACCAGAACTTAAGAATTGCCGCGTTCTTGTGTGCGGTAGAGCAGGAGTTGGCAAGTCTACGTTGATCAATAAAGTGTTCGGTTCCATCGTGGTAAGTATACAGAATCCTGTCACCACCTATTATTGGAAACTAAATGTGTCGATGATAGACGGAAGAATCGTCGAACGACCACGGCATTCACGACGTGGACGAGGGGTTCGAGATGGACACACTACCTGGACTCATTGTTCATGATTCAAGGGGCTTCCAAAGCGGTGCGACAGAAGAGATCGAGCTCCTAGAAAGGTTCGTAAAAAAGCGAGCATCAGCAGGAAAGCCCGAGGATAGGTTGGACGCAATATGGTACGTATAAGTGACTTCCATTTCGGACTGGGGTAGTCTAAGAGCTCCTAGAGCAATCGTCTTGATTCTTCTAGGTGCATCATATGATTAATAGTCGCTGACGACATCATCAGGTTTTGTATCGATGTGCCATCAACTCGAGTTGTACATGAGGCGGATAGAAAGATTTTTGATATACTCGACAAGTACGCAAGGGCGGTCCCGGTCATCCTTGTTCGAACTATGAAAGACCGATTTATCAACGAACATTATGGAGCAGCCCGTGAGCAACTCGAAGATGCCGGATACACAGGTGACGAGCTTGATCGTCGTGCCCGTGTGCAAGCTGAAGAGGAATTTTTGCGAGTGAAAGAGGAAGATATCCGCCAGCTCGAACAGAAGCTCGGACTAGAGAAGGACTTTGCTCCCTTTGTGTACACGTCAAAAAGTAAGTTACACAGCCATGACTCGCCGCTCGTGTGATGAAAATCGACGCTTGTTATTTTGTGCTCGGCTAAAAGATTCTGTCCAGGAGATAACGACTCGATTAAGGAGCTTGTCAAGTATACAATTATGTTGGTCCCGGACGACTCGGCTCGGGCGAACTTCGTTAGCGCTCAAATAGCAGATGTTGACATGAAGATCTCGGCTGCCGTTGAGGAAAGCATGCGACTTTTAAACTTCAATAACTGGTCTTCTATCATGGGTTCGATGATGTTCACCAGCGTATTCACCACCCCGACCATTTCGGCCTTCCTCTGCTCAAGGATCATCAAAAGCTTTGGTCTTTCGAGCTCGGCAAGGGTGAATGAAATTGAGCGTATCGCCACAAAGCTGCTGTGGAAAAACATGGGTAGCTTTGTGTCGCAGAGTTGTGAGTAGCACCATGATCATTCAGTCTCTTCTTATTCCGGTCATTACGAGGAGCAAGTGCTTCCCGTTTGCGCCGTCCTGCCTCGATACTACTATAGATCGCACTTAGAAAGGCTACTGACCCCTTGTCGCGTAGTCACTCAGTTAGCTGTGCTGCTCGGTCTCGGCGTTGGCCTTACCGTGGGTACCGTCATCGGTGGTATCCCAGCCTTGGCGTCTCTGCCTTTTGCTTTTATCCCACCGGCCTCTAGGCTCATCGCCAAGTGCACTTGTGATCTAATACTCACCCTTTGCGCTGCCTTTACTAGGAAGGGCAAATTTGTGACGAAGCAGGACTTCCAAGAGTCACTAGGGCAATATATTGCCAATCGCACGGGATTAGGGCCCAGTGGAGGAGCAGCTTCAGTGAGATCACTCGTTCACAATGAGATCGACCGCCTCATCCCCATCCACTCAGTTAAGGTCTACGAGCCTTTAAGTACCTCGAAGATGCGGACTGAGTTCCAGCGGATCATTGCGCAACACCGCTTTACGCTCGACAAGGACTTCATCCCAGCATACGACGAGGAAGCCGACGTGAGCGAAGACGTAAATGGTCTGAACCAGTGGGCGGACCAGAGGGGAAATAGCCCTTCCACCAATGCTTTCTCAGATCATGGAAGCTCAAATCAAAGCCCAGATCTTGCGTGGTCTGAGCCATCAAGTACCAATCCATCCCACTCACCACAGAGCTTACACGGCATGAAGTCAATGGAGCAAACCATGTATACCCCTGAAGCCAAGGGAATGCACCAGCCTGTGCATGTAGCAGAGCTACCTGGTACGCTGGTGCATGACCCTTGGAATGGAGGTGTATCCGAACTGCCCGCCTCGGTTGTGCGAAGTCCCTGGCATACTGGAGTATCAGAGCTTGAATGACATAAATCAGACGACGGTGGCACTCTCATTTAATCCAAAGCATGGGTACAGGAGTTTTTCATATGTGGATGATTTGAAGAATCTCTGAGGAAGTACGAGCCGCATCTTACCCGCTGTTTATTAGCACAGTCGGTCGGTTAGCCGGTTGCGGTGAGAGATAAATAGAAAAAGGCGGGGAGGAGGCAAGGAAACGGAAAACACGACGTGCATTTACGACCCTGTGGGCATTTTCGCCGCTTGATATCATTTATACCCACTTATCAGCGTCTATAGAGTCTTGAGAATAATAGAATACATAAGTTACGAATGATATGTCAACAAATTTTGAGGACTTAGGACAGAGTTGGTTGCCCGGTTCTTATTTGTGAATAAAGAAAAAAGTTCGGCAAGGCTTTCGGAGATAATTGCCCTGTCTCGAATATGTATAGGGTTCGTTATATGCTAACTGGGAGAGCGCACGCGTATTTTCAGCCCACATCTACAACATTGAAAACGCTTTTCTCTTCTTCTTCTTCTTTTTTTTTTTTTTTTTTTTTTTTTTCGTTGTCCTTTTTTCGTAGCGACAACATCTGTGTAGGTTGCGAATTACCATCATGCAATCTGCCAGGCTTTATCCCTTGTGATTATCGAGAGATAATCCAATCAGTATGTTTTAATGCACTCACTTCAGTGTCAAAACAAGTCATATATGCAAAAAAGAGGGAGCAGAAATTTTTGGTGGAATCCGTGAAGAATCCGCATGTCTTTTTATATTGATATCTACAGATCTAAAGAAGGTGGTGAGGTATACAGCCCGAAGGTCTCAATAAACGCCGATATGATGCAAGAAGCGCCGGACCCAAGCCTTTGTCCATAATTGAATATATCACAGAAAAAAAACAAATGCTAACGTCTCCTCGCTTGCGAAGAGGAAAAGGTGTCATGTCATGACATGATGCCACGGTTTGCTTAAGCGCGGAAGGCGCGAACTCGTCGGCCGGCGGCCACCATGTTCAGGTTCATCGACTGACCTGGTGTGCACTTGGTACCTGCGGCCATGGGCATCACTGCAGACCACTGGCCAGAAGCGCACTGCTGGTAAGATGATCCGTCAACGCAGTTCCACATACCCTCGGAGGTACAGGCAGTGCCGGCTGTAGTAGCTGAGCCAGAGGAGCCGGAACCGGAACCAGTGGCAGGGGAAGCAGAGGGGGTAGCGGAGGGAGAAGCAGCAGCGCTGGACGAGGCGGCAGCCGTAGTCGTGGCAGCAGTGGTCGTGGCGGCGGTAGAGCTTGTAGCGTCAGGGGTGATGGTGGCGACGGAGCCACTAGGAGTCGTCAGGAAGACACCACCAGCATTGCCAGCCGCGGGAGTGGGCGAGGGAGAGGCAGCAGCGCTGGTAGTTGCAGAGCCAGAGCTAGAGCCTGAATCAGAGCCGGAGCCGGAACCAGATCCAGAGCCTGCCGAGCCACCAGCTTGACAGCCGTCTTGGCTGCAGGTAGCAACACCGTAGGGGCCGGTGTTGTCCTCAACTGACGGGCCAGGGTCAGCGAACTTGTAGTCGACACCTTCCGGAGTCTGAGGGTGAGAGCCAATGTTCAAAACCACCATGTCGGGCAGCTTGTCGAAATTGGCCTGGTCACCGCTCTTCCCAGTAAGCTCAAGGGCACCGCAGTTCATGTACATCTCTCGGTTTCCGATTCGGTTGAACCAGGTCCAGCCAATGGAACCCTTTCCGGTAGGGATATCCTCGGGGATCTTGAAGGTGTAGGTGCCAGCACCCGTACCATTGGGATCCTCCGGGAGATTGCCTGCGACGTTCTTGGCAGGGCAGCCACCCTCGATTGAGTGGATGACCTTCCACTTAGAATCCTTGGTAGGTGGGTTGTCGTAAGTCATGACGACCTGGCAAGAACCACCTCCATGGACAGCCGAACCGATGAAAGAGAGAAGCTGGGAAGAACCCAGTTCAAACGTGTTCACAGTTCCTCCAGTGGCATCGTAGACACCAGGGGAGAACTTGCAAGGGAAATCGGATCCGCTGGCATCGAGGGGACTGTTGTTTAGTTGCGCGGGATCGAAAGGCGCGGGAGTCTTCATCATCATGTGGCCATTGACGGCGGCCACAAGAGCGGCAGAAATTGTAGTCTTTGCGAAAAACATTGTGAAAGATTGAGATAACTCGTTCCGGACGATATGAATCTCAAATCAAGAAATGAAGCGTTTGGTTGCTGTGTAGCTGAGAGATCGGATCAAGTTTTCCTTAATTCACTAGGAGTTCGGGGTTAGCTGGTTATTCTTGCCGATTTAAATACTTTGAGGCGAGTTATTAAACAATAACAGCCTGTTTGTCTCTAGAACAAGCATATTGTTCTAGAGACAACAAAGAAGTAGGATAGGCAAAGAGAGATCACACGAACCTATCAGAAGCTTTGTTGTTACAAGGCAACAAACAAAGTAGCGATAAGCGTAGAGAAAGGAAGAAGATAGCCGATAAGTTTTCTTGAGTTGGACTCAAAAAGAAAGTTGCTCCAGGCGAGATGGATAAAGAGAATCAGGGCCTAGCCTCTGAAAGAAAGAAGGAAGGACTGTTGCAAAGACTTGTCGTCGAGACTGCTGTATGAGATGCTGAGGAAACGAAACAACTCTAGAGAGAGGACGACCGACGGTCTTATACACATTGAAAATTGGCCACGGAGGGAGAGTTCGACAGGCGAAGACGGCAAACGACAACCGCAGCCGGGACCAAGCTAAGCTAAGCTAGTCATGTCGACTGGCAGCGGAGCAAAGACGACCAGAACACGACTAAGGACGAAGTTGGCAGCGGTGCTGCAGGAACAGCGCTCCTGACGTCGATGATTGGATGTGGTCGATCATGGCGCCCTTGGCGAGCAGCCACCAGAGCCACAACGGGCGAGATCCACAGGGGACCTTGCAGCTGGATGCAGATCATAGGGAGGTGCACATCTTAGCATCTTAGCATCCTCGGCATCTTAGCGGCGGAGGGCAAGCGATTCGACTTCAGCCCCGGCCCATCGTGGTGTCATCGGTTTCATGGGGTGGGTTGGGTGGAGGGGTGGATGACTATGGGCATGGGCATGGGCATGTGTATGGGTATGGATGAAATCCGGCAAAAGCGAATTGGGAGCGAATGAATCGATAGACTCACTCGAGTCTCTCTCTCCCGTAGTGTGGCTGGACAGGGAAACTCCCTGGTCAAGGTAGCAAGGGTTTAGTTCGTGTAAAAATTCAAGAGGATAAGGAGGCGAACGAGTTGTGTGGGTGGTTCCCTGGGTAAGGGCGGTGCGCTACCTATTGTCTTAGACAGAAAGTACCAATTTTCAACGACTCAAGACATAAACTCTAACTAATCGTGCCACGCCCCACCTTTAGTTGGGTTTCGCTAGGGCTCACCAACTAAAGTTAGTACTGACCACTCAATTAGCCATATCACTTAATTAGCCAGTTTTTCAGCACCTATTAACTAAATTTAACAAAAAAATATATACGCCGACGTTTTAATATTTTTAAAATAAAACTATAAAAAATATATAAGCTTAATTATATAAAATTTATTTTTATTTATTTTTTCGATTTTTTTTTAATTAAATAAATTATATTTAAAAAGATTTTTAATTAATAAAAAAAAATTTTATTAAAAAATTTATTTATTTATTTTTTTAATTATTTTTTAGTTATTTAGTTTAAAATTTTAAATATAACTTTATTATATTTAAAATTTTAAAATAAATAACCAAAAAATAACCGAGAAAAAAAAACTAAAAAACAAATAGGTTTATATATAATTTATATAGCCCCACTCACATAGCTAATTAAATAATATAATTAATTAAGTGGTCAGCACCAACTTTAGTTGGTAAGCCCTAGCGAAACCCAACTAAAGGTGGGGCGTGGCACGATTAACTCCTGCACTGACAAGCCAGATGTGGCTATTAGCGTAGTTCCATCCATATCCCAACCGCCGACTTGTCGTCACGCTAAGTAGTTTACCAGGGAAGAAAAATAAGCATAACCGATACTCATGAAGAAGAGAAGAATGAAAATGGAAGCCTCTGGAATTGAGGCAAGAGCTCGTATAGATCCAACGTCCGGATATCACGTATGTAATCAGAATATTGTTTTTTTTTTTTTTTTTTCTTTTGAAGGGATTGCCTAATCACGAAATCAAGTTAGTGTAGTATAGCACTCGACTACGGGTAGGCCTCCCGAGACTCGAGAGCCTGGACATTAACATGTTCACGATCCTATACAATTCTATCTCGCCCATCCATGCAGTGCAAACCTGCAGATGAGCGGCATATTTCAAACGACAGTGACGGAAAGCATGTGCAGTAGAGTCGGCGACTTTATGGCGTTGGTTGCATTGCGTTGCGTTGCGTTGCGTTTCGCAGCAGCAGCACCCCCCCCCCAATTAGGACTGTCGATTTGCAGATGATCTATCTATGCGTTAGCAAGAAACTGGGCGGCTAGGGAGCCGAACAATGGCTGATCGTCGCGCGTATTCTCTACCAACTTGGCGGTGTCGCCCATCTCCTGTCAGATCAGAACCTTTGGGGAGTCAGATCAGGAATCAGATCTTCAGAACAGTGAGAAATAGGGGGTTTGAGCCTCGCCGTGTCCTAATGTTTAGAGTGCAAAGTCTTCTTAACCTATGAACTGCGCAGAGTGCTGCGCTTGCGCGAAAATCTTTCTGAGAATATGGCTTGCAAGCCCTTTTAGTGGTGCGCGATGCGATGAACTCCAACCAGTCACGGCACCAATACAGGGATAACCCCATAACCTCCCCTCTCCCCCTGCAGTTCGCTGTGGCGATCTCTAGCCTGTGCTCTGTGCTAGGTAAGACTATTTCGGTGCCTGGTGGCACTATACTAGCTACCCTTTTAGGACCCCCTGTATACGGAGGTTCTGGCCAAAATTAAGTGGCATGCCTAGGGTGGGGTCATAGTATAAGCCACCAACAGCCACCTTAGCTACCGGCAGAATCGCCTAATTAAAAAAATAGTTAAAACGTATATAACTTATTGTTAAGTTTATAAAATATATTAAATTTAAATAATTTAATATTATTTAATATTAAATAATAAATTAAAATTTTTTAAAACTTATTAAATTATTAAATTATTTTATTTATTATTAAAAATTAATTTTATTTTTAAATTTTTATTATTATTAAATTTTTTTTTAAAACTATATAATATTTAAATAATCTTATATTATATTTTATAAATTATTTTTTTATTTTTATTTTTATTTAATTTTAAAATTATTATTAAATCTTTTATTTAAATTATTTAATAATTATATTTTTTTATAACAATTCTATTATGAAGGAAAATGGGTTAAAAAAAGGCTTAGTATATATTGCGCTTTTATACTTGTTTAATCGCTATTAACGCTTGTAAAACCTCGTTTATTATATAAAGAATTAAGCGCGACTTTATTATTTTAATTAATATTAATTTTATTAATTTTAAATTATTTATATATTAATAAATTATATTTTTTTATTTATATAATAATAATAATTTCTTTATATTTAATTATTAATTTAATTTAATTTTTAATATCTTTTAATATTTTTTAATATTTATTATTTTTAATAATATTTAATATATTGATATAAATATTAATAAATTTTTTTTATAAATTAATTATTATTAGTTTTATTATTATTTATAAATTAAAAATTTTTATAAATATTATATATATTTTTAAAAATATATATAAAATTTATAATATTTTAATAAATTTTTAATTAATAAAATTTAATATACTATAAATATTAATATAAAAGATTAAATAATAATTAATTTATAAAATAAATTTATTAAAAGATATTATAAAAATATTTAATAAAATAATAAAATATAAATATATTTTATATAATAAATTAAATTAATTAAATAAATTATAAAATTTAAAATATAAAATTAAAATATAAATTTAAAGATTTTATAAATATATTAATAAATTATAAATATATTAGTTTTTAAAATAATAAATAAAACTAAAAAACTAAAAGAAAAAAAGATTATTATAATTAATTTATTAAATATTAAAAGTATTAAATTTATAATTTTTAAATTATATAATAAGTTTATAAATATAAAAATCTTTTTAATTAATATTAAAAAATTTTAAACGTTTTTATATTAAATAAAACTAAATAAAAAATTTAAAATACTTTTAATAATTATAAATATTTTAAAAAGTAAATAAAAATATTATTTAAAAATATTAAAAAAATAAAATATATTAAAAAATAAATTTATTATTTAAAATAAATTAGATTTATAATAAAATATATCATAAAGTTATTATAAATTAATAAAAGAGGTGGCCAGTTTAACAGGCCAGGCATAAAAGGAAGAAAATATTAAGCTAGATATAAAAACAAGAGCTATGATTAGCACAGGTTATATAATCATAGAAATAAGCTAGTGAGCCCTAGATTATTAAATTATAATAGTAAGCTAGTAAGCCTTAGATTATTAAAAAAAAATAAGCTTTATTTTTTTTATATTTTCTATATTTATATAATCTTATAGTTTCTTTATAAATAATTATTTATTTAATTTAACTTTTTAATTATTAACTTTATTTTAAATTTTATTTTAATATTTATATATATTTAAAAATAATTATTATATTTAATAATATTAAATATAACAATAAAAATCCTAATAAATTTTTTTTATAGATTATTTATTATTAATTTTATTAGTATTTATAAATTAAAAACTTTTATATATTTTTTATATGTTTTTTAATATATAAAAAGTTTATAATATTTTAATAATTTTTTAATTAATAAAATTTAATATAATATAAATATTAATATAAAAAATTAAACAATGATTAATTTATAAAATAGGTTTATTAAAAATATTATAGAAATATTTAATAAAATAATAAAATATAAATTTAAAGATTTTATAAATATTTTAATAAATTATAAATATTAATATATTTAAATAATAAACCCTAATTATAATTAATTAATTATTATTAATTAAAAATATTATTATAATATAAATAAATAATAATAATTTAAATAATAAAAAAAATAAAAGAAAATAATATTAGTATTAATATTGTTATTTAAACTAATTATATTTATTTTAAAAATAATTTTTTAAAGAATATTTATATTAATTAAAAAAATAATTATATAAATATTATAAAATTAAATAATAATAATAATTATTATTATTTTATAAATATCTATTTTTATAATACTTTAATTAAAAAAAATAATGTTAACTTAAACCTTAAGTATACTAGTTTTTAAACCAGTTAATAAAAATAAAAAATCAGAAAAGTTAAAAGAACTAAAAAAACCAGAAAAACCAGAAAAACCAGAAAAATCAAAAGAAAATAAATTATTATTATTATTATTACCTTTAAAACAAGCTATTATAACTAGCTTACTAAAAATTAAAAGCTTTAAGTTTATATCCCCTAGGTTATATAATAGATTTATAAATATAAAAATATTTGTTGTATAAATAAGACTTTATTTAAAATAATATAAATTAATAATTAGAAAAAACTATTAAAAAAAGAATAATCTTTTCGTTTTTAATAAAGAAAATATTTAGATAATTTTAATTAATATTAAAAAAATTATTTAAAGTTTTTTATATTAAATAAAACTAAATAAAAAACCTAGAATATATTTATTAATTATAAAACTTTTAAAAAATAAATAAGAATATTATTTAAAAATATTAAAAAATAGTTTTATTACCTAGAATAAATTAGAAATATAATAAATTTGTTACGGACCTCTTATATATCGAAAGATATATAAGACGTACGCTGGGGTTCTTGATTTGCAGGTAACAATAAGACTAACAGCAGGTGGTCCGTAAGGGAGGTTTGCTGGTACTCCCACCACTAGTCTAGTCGCAATAGAGTAGTAGTCGTCAATAGAAATTGAGATGAGATTGATAGCTGGAGAACTAGAATAAACGAGCGACTAGATACAGGAAATCATGATCATTATATAGACATAGGAAATACGCTTTGTCAGGGCGTAAACGGCCCAGGATCGACGAGGTCGCCGTCGACAGTATCGATCCAAGATGGGATCGATAGAGTCGCTGTCGACCGCATCGATCCAGTCAGGATCGATGGGATCGATGTCGACCGGAGCGACGGAGTCGCAGCCAACCCCCTTATGCAGTAAGCGGGGTCCGCATAAACGTTAATAATGGAAGAACGAGTGTAAGAGCGTAATGTGTGCTAGGCCTCTTCTTGGGCCACCCCTCTTCGTAACAAGTTTTTAATATATAAATTTTTTATTTATATATTAATTTTTAATTTTTTAATTCTTTTTATTTATATAATTTTATTAGTCTTTTTAAATTATATATTTATTATAATTATATATTTAAAAAGTTTTTAAAAATAATTTAAACTTCTAAACTTTTATTTTATTAAAACTATAATATTTAAATGTTTTACTTTAAAACTTTAAATTCTTTTTAATTTTATTACTTAAGTATATTAATTTAAGTTTTTATAATTTAAATAAATCTTATTTAATTTTATTCTTTTAAGAAAAAATAGTTTTTATTTTTTAAATCTTATAATAATTATAAAAGGTTTTTTATTATACATAAAATAATCTAATATAATATAATATCTTTTAATATTTTTAAATAATAAATTATTAAATATTATTAAATATTTTTATAATTATTTTATTTGAAATATTTATTTTAAACTCTTTTTTTTAAGTTTAATAATTTAATTATTAAATTAAAGATTATTTTAAGTTTTAATTTCTTTAAAGCTTTTAATATTTTTTTATTATATATTTTATAAATTATTATATTATATCTTTAAAGTTTATAATAAATATATAAATATAATTAAAAAAACTAAAAATTTGTTTAATAATTATATTTGTATTTATTTAAATGTAATTATAAATTTTAAAAAATTGATTCTTTATATATATTATATATTTTCTTTTAAATTTAATTATACTTTAGTTTTTTAAAATATCTTTAATATTAAAATTATATATTCTCTATATCTTTTAAATTTATTTAAAAACTATTATAATATTATTAAATATTTATATAATTTATATATTATTTAAATAATTATTTTTTATTTTTTATTATTATCTAAATAATATAATATTTATTTAATATATTAAATATTATAAATTATTATATTTAATTAATTCTTTTTATTATTATTAATAAAATAAATTAATATTTATTTAATATTATAATTTTATTTAATAATTAATAGTTTATTATTATTTATTATATTAAATTTCTATTTTTGTTAATTATTTATTTTTATCTTTTATTTTTAATATTATAATTCTTTAATGAATCTTTTTATTAAGTTTTTTTTCAATATATTTTTATAAAACTTTTATTCTATTTAAATTTATATAATAAACTTAATAAAGTTTTAATTAATATTTTGTTTTAATTAAAATATCGTGATTTTATAAGTTATATTTAAAAAAGTTTATTTTTTTTAAAAGAATAATTTATAAAATTTATAATATTTCTTTAATATATTTTTAATAATTTGTTTTATTTATTAATTTAATTTATATTTAATTATTCTTATTCTTTATTAAATTATAAAATTATTAATTATTAATTATGAATTATAATATTTTTAAAATAATATTATATTTAAAAATATTAATAATATAAAATATAATTTATTTTTTATATTGTTATATAAATATATTAAAAATTTTTTTTCTTTAAATATTTAATTATTATTATAATTAAAAATATATTTATTAAATTTTATAATTCTTTAAAGTTTTAATTTATATTTTTAATCATATATTATATTTATATTTTAAACTTTATTAAAGTTTTATATTCTTTTTTTAATATTTAAATTTAATTTTAAATTAGTTTTTCTTTATATTATATTAAACCTTTTATAGAATTTTATTAATTTCAATTATTTATTATTTTTAAAATAAAAACCTTTTTTATACTTTAATTCTTAATTCTTTATAATATAACTTTTTATTTATTTAATTCTATTTTGAATAAAAGATATTTTTTAATTTTAATCTTTAATTATATTATAAAATATAATTCTCTATTTTTTATATTTTATAAATTATTTATATAATATTTTATAATAAACTCTTATATATAATTATTATTTATATAATTTATTTTAAAAACTAAATATTCTTTAATTTATTTTATAAATATTATTAATATTTATATATTATATAATATATTTATATAATTTTATAATATATTAAATATTTGAATATTAAAAAAAGAATATTTTTATTATTATTTCATTATATTTATAGTTTTTAATAATTAATTAAATAATTAATTAAATAATTAAATAAAAAATATATCTAATATTAATTTTAGTTTTAATTATTAATATTTTGTTATTTTTTTTATATTCTTTATAATTTAAATTAAAAAAATATCTTTTTCTCTTTCTTTAAGTTTATTTAAAATAGTTTCTTTTATTTTTATTTCTTTTAATATTTAATAAACTATTTTATTTTTTTTAAATATTTTCAAATATTAATTATATTTATAATTTTATTTTTTAAAATAAGATTTATTTTTAAATTATTTTTTAAACTTAATTATAAAAATATTTTTATAATTATTTAAATTTATTAATAATATTAGTTTATTATTATTAATAATTTTTTATTTGGAATTAAATTATCTTTTAAAATTATATATTATATAATTTTAATTATATTTATAATATATATATTTTTTATAATTTATTTTAAACATTGTTTAAGTTTTAAAAAATATTTATATATTTTCTTTTTTAATCTTTTATAAATATTCTATTTTATTGTATTAAATATAAAACTATTTATTTAGTTTAAAATAATAATTTTATACTTTTATTTTAAAAATATATTATGTTTTAGTTAATTTGTATTTTTTTTATTTTTTTAAACTTTTATTATTTATATTCTTTTTTAAACTAAGAAATTTCTTTAATAACTCTTTTTATTATTCTTTTTAATATAATATAATAATTAGAATTTCTTTCTTTATAAATAAAATATTTAACTTATAATATTCTCTTAAATAATTATTTTTTAATTTTATTTATTTATTTAATTCTTTGTTTTATATTTTTTTCAAAATTATCCTTTTTAATTATAATCATTATATTTTTAAAGAAATATTAATTAAATAATTATATTAATATATGTATTAATTTTTCTAGGTTTATTTATTTTATGAAGTTTATTTTTAATCTATATTTTTAATTTTATATAAAATAAATAAAATAAAATATATTTTAATAATTTTAAAATTATTATTAATTATTCAAATTTTATAATATAATTTATTATATTTTTAGTGTATTTTAAATAATAAAACTATTTTTTAATATATTTTATTCTTTTAATATTTTTAAATAATATCTTTATTTATTTTTTAAAATCTTTATAATTAATAAAAATATTTTAAGTTTTTTATTTTGTTTTATTTAATATAAAAGTTTTTAAAAAATCTTTTAATATTAATTAAAATTATTTAAATATTCTTTTTATTATAAATTAAAAAATATATAAAATATTTATAGGGGTTCTTGATTTATAAATAATAATAAAACTAATAATAAGTGGTTTATAAAAAAGGTTTACTAGTATTTCTATTATTATATTAAGTGCTATTAAACATAATAGTTATTTTTAAATATATGTAAATATTAAAATAAAATTCAAAATAAAATTAATAATTAAAAAACTAAACTAAGTAAATAATTAAATACAAATAAAATAAAGTTTTTTTTTTAATAATTTAAAGTTTATTAGTTTATTTTTTATAATTTAATAATCCAGGGCTTATTAGCTTATCTTTATAATTATAGCTCTTTTCTTTTATATTTGGCCTAATATTTTCTTTTTTCTATGCCTGGCTTGTTTAACTGGCCACCTTTTCTGTTAGTTTATAATATTATTTTTCTTTTTTTAAGATTATTATTTTAATAATAATAAATAAATAAATATATTTTATACCTTATTTTTTATTTTATATACTTTTTTTATTTTATTATTTATAATATTTAATTATATGAAAGAATAGTTATAATTTTAAAAAATTAAATCATAATTTAATTTAATATTCTTAATTAATAAAAAAATATTTAAAATTATATTATATTTTTTATATAGGTTAAAAAATAAAAATATAAAATAATAAATAATATTTTTTATTATAATTAAATATATAATAATTATAATATCTTTATTATTATTATTAATAAATTTATTAAAAAATCTAATTAACTAATTAAAAAAGAATATTAAGCGAAATAATAATTTTTTAAAGTTTTTCTTTATTTTAATAATATATATTACGAGTATACTTTTTACTAGAATAAAGGCATATCTTTTATTAACCAAGGCCTTTATTTATTAAATAAACTAAAGTAAAAGAACTATAATAAATCTAAGGCGGTTATTAAAGCGCAAGCTACTAGGGCTATTAATATTATTAACTAGAATATTATTAACTTTTAAAAAGTTACCCTTTTACTTTTTGTTTTAAATAATCAAAATATTAATAATAAAATTAATTTATTATAATTATAATAATATTTAAATATTTTCTAAGTTTTTAAATATTATTAATATATAGATTCTTTTTTATTTAATAAATTATCTAATATTATTTTTATTTTAATAAAAATCTAGTATTTCTTTAATTTTATAAATATTTTAATTATTTTTTATTTTAAGCTAGGTCTTTATTAATATATTTTTTAATAATAATAATTTATAATTAATTTATTATTAATTTATTTTGTTTTAATTTATAGAATTTTTAAAATTATATATTATTTTTAATATAATAAATAAACTTTATTTCTTCTTATTATAATATTATAATTTATTAATAATTAATATAATTTTAAGAATATTATTTAAAAATTTAATTTAATTTCTTTATTTATTTATTTATTTAAGAATAATAAATAATTAAAAAGTTAAGTTTAATATTTAATTATTTAAAAAAGTTTATTATAATTAAAAATAATTCTTTTTTATATTTTATATTTATTTAAATATTAATAAATAAAAATATATATAAACTATTTAATAATTATATTATTTTTAAATACTAAAGAATAATTATATTTTACTATATTATACTTTTATCATTAGGTTAATTAATAAAAATAATTTAATCATAAAATGTTAAATAATATTATATTATATTTATTTAAATATTTATATTGGTTATAATATTTTATAAGGCTTATATTATAAAACCTTGGTTTTATTATAAATATTATAACGTTTTATTATAAATTTAACTATTTTTTATAATCCTAGGAAATTATATTTTCTTTATAGTTATTATATACTTTTAATTATTCCTTAGTATTTATATAATAAATATTTATAAAAGTCTTTAATAAATTTATTTTATAAGGTTTTTAGTATATAAATCTTTTATTTATATATTAGCTTATTATTTTTTAATTTCTTTTGCTTGCGTAGTTTTGCTAGCTTTTTTAGATTATATATTTATTATAGCTATATATTTAAAATATTTTTAAAAATAGTTTTAATCTTTAAGCTTTTATTTTAGTAAAGGTATAATATTGAAATATTCTGCTTTAGAACCTTGGATTCTTTCTGACCTTGTCGGCTAAATATATTAGCTTGAATTCTTTTTCTTAATATAATATATTTTAAAATTAAATTTTAAAAGAAAAATTATTTAGTTTTTATATTATTTAATAATCTTTTATATAATTATAAATATTAATAAGTTTTTATAATTTAAATAAATTTTAATTAGTTTTATTATTTTAATAAAAAATAATTCTTATTCTTTAAATAGTTTAATAATTATAAAAAGTTTTTTATTATAAATAAAATAATATAATATTATATTTTTTAATATCTTTAAATAATAAACTATTAAGTATTATTTTTTATTATTCTTAAGCTGTTTAAATATTTTTATAATTATTTTGTTTAAGGCATTTATTTTAAGCCTTTTCTTTTTTATTAGGTTTGGCAACCTGACCACCGGGTCAGAGGTTACTCTGAGTTTTAATTCTTCAAAGGCCTTTTATACTTTCTTTAAAATTAAAAAAGTCTTTCCCTTATATTCCTTTATTATATATTCTATAAAATATCATACTATATTTTTAAAATTATTAATAAATATACAAATATAATTAAAGAATCTTAAAACTTATTATAATTATTATTAAGGTTAAGATTCTTTAATTATATATTATATTAATTTTTAATAATTACATTTTTATTTATTTAAATATAATTATAAACTTTAAGAAAATAATTTTTTATATATATTATATAAATCTTTTTAAGTTTAATTATAATCTTGTTTTTTAAAGTATTTTTAATATTAAAACTATATATTTTATATATTTCTTCAATATATTTAAATAGATAAATATAAACTTATTTAAAAACTATTATATTATTATTATTATATATTAAAAACTGGCTAATATATTTTAGAATTCTTATAATATTATTAAATATTTATATAATTTATATATTATTTAAATAATTATTCTTTATTTTTATTTTTTTATTATATAAATAATATAATATTTATTTAATATATTCAATATTATAAACCATTATATTTAATTAATATTTTTATTATTATTATTAATAAAATAAATAAATATTTATTTCATATTATAGTTTTATTTAATAGTTAATAATCTATTATTATTTATTATATTATATTCTTATTTTTATTAATTATTTAATTTTTTTTTAATATTATAATTATTAAATAATTATAAAATAATTATAATTCTTTAATAAATCCTTTAGCTATGTTTTTTAAATATATTTTTATAAGGCCTTTATTTTATTTAGTTTTATATAATAAATTTAACAGAATTTTAATTAATATCTTTTTTTAATTAAAATATAATAATCTTATAAACTATATTTAAAAAGCTTTTTTTTTTTAATAATTTATAAAATCTATAATATTTTTTAATATATGTTTAATAATTTTTTTTATAATTATATTAATTTTTTATTTATTAATTTCTTTTATTTTGTTATAAAGAGGGGTGGCCCAAGAGAAGGCCTAGCGCGCGTTGTGCTCTCACACTTGTTCTCCTATTATTAACGCTTATACGGACCCCGTTTACTATATAAGGGGGTTGGCTGCGACTCTGTCGCTCCGGTTGATATTGATCCCGTCGGTCCTAACTAGATCAATGTGGTCGACAGCGACTCTATCGGTCCTATCTCGGATCAATGCTGTCGACAATGACCTCGTTGATCCTGGGCCGTCTGCGCCCTAATAAAGCATATTTCTTATGTCTATATAATCTCATAACTCTTCTATATTTAGTCACTTGTTTAGTTTAATTCTTTAGCTATTAATCTTATTTTTATTTTAAAGAATTATTATTTTATTACGACTAGACTAGTAGTAGGAGTATCAGCAAACCTCCCTTACAGACCACCTGCTATTAGTCTTATTATTACCTGCAAATTAAGAACCCCCACGTATGTTTTATATATCTTTTAACATATAAGAGGTCTATAATATATTTATTAATTTCTTTTATTTATTAATTTAATTTTTATTTAATTATTTTTATTTTTTATTAAATTATAAAATTATTAATTATTAATTATAATATTTTTAAAATAATATTATATTTAAAGATATTAATAATATTAAATATAATTTATTTTTTATATTTTTATATTAATATATTAAAAAATATTATTTTTTTAAATATTTGGTTATTATTATAATTAAAGATATCTTTATTAAATTTTATAATCTTTTTAAATTTTAATTTATATTTTAAAAAAATATAATCTTATTTTATTATTTTTAATAATATTATATTTATTTATATTTTAAATTTTATTAAAATTATATATATATATATATTTTTAATATTTAAATTTAATCTTAAATTAGTTTTTTTTATATTATATTAAACTTTTTATAAAGTTTTAATTATTTTAATTATTTATTATTTTTAAAATAAAAACCTTTTTTATTTTTTAATTTTGATTTTTTTGATTTCTCTATATAAAATATTTTAATAAATATTTAATTTAATATTCCTTTAGTTTTTTATAATATAGGTTTTTTTTTATTTAATTCTTTTTTAAATAAAGAATATTTTTTAATTATTATCTTTGATTATATTATAAATTATAATTTTTATTTTTTATTTATTAAAATAATTATTATTTATATATATTTTTTTATAATTCTTTAAATATAATTATTCTTTATTTTAATATTTTATTTATATTATAATGTTATAATTTATTATATATAGTTTATTTATTATTATTCATATATTTTATTTTAAAGATTAAATATCTTTTAGTTTATTCTATAAGTATTAATAATATTTATATATTGTATAATATATTTATATAATTTTATAATATTTTAAATATTTAAATATTAAAAGGTTATTATTTTCTATTATTATTCTTTTATTATATTTATAGTTTTTAATAATTAATTAAATAATTAATTAAAAAATATATATAATATTAGTTTTAGTTTTAATTAATAATATCTTATTATTTTTTTATATGTTTTATAATTTAAGCTATAAAAAAACTTTTTTTAAGCTTATTTAAAATAGTTTTTTTTAATTTTTCTTTTTAAATATTTTTATTTTTTTTAAATATTTTTAAATATTAATTATTTAAACTATTTATAATTTATATTATAATAATATTAATTATATTTATAATTTTATTTTTTAAAATAAGATTTATTTTTAGGTTATATTTTAAGCCTGGTTATAAAAACTTTTTTATAATTATTTAAATTTATAAATAATATTAGCTTATTATTATTAATAATTTTCTTTTTAAATTAAATTGTTTTTTAAAATTATATATTATATAGTTTTAATTATTTTTATACTATACATATTTCTTTATAATTTATTCTAAAGATTATTTAATTTTTAAATAATATTTATATATATATATATATATTTCTTTAATCTTTTATAAATTAAATATTCTATTTTATTAAATATAAAATTACTTATTTAATTTAAAATATATTTTTAAATAATTACTTTTTGATTTTATTTATTTATTTAAACCTTTATTTTATATTTTTTAAAAAACTATTTTTTTTAAAATATTTATTAAATAAATACTAATTAATTATAATAATTATATTAATATATTTATTAATTCTTTTAAGTTTATTTATTTTATAAAGTTTATTTTTAATTTATATTTTTAATTTATATTAAATAATAAAACTATTTTTTAATATATTTTATTTTTTTAATATTTTTAAATAATATTCTTATTTATTTTTTAAAAATCTTTATAATTAATAAAGATTTTCTAAATTTTTTATTTAATTCTATTTAATATAAAAACTTTTAAATAATCTTTTAATATTAATTAAAATTATTTAAATATGTTTTTATTAAAGATAAAAAATTTATTATTATTTTTTAATAATCTTTTTTAATTATTAATTTATATTATTTTAAATAAAATCTTATTTATATAAGAAATATTTCTATATTTGTAAACCTATTATATAGCCCAGGGGGTATAGGCTTAAGACCTTTGGTTTTTAATAAGCTAGCTATAGTAATTTGTCCTTGAGGTAATAATAATAGTAATAAATTATTTTCTTTTTATTTTTCTAGTTTTTCTGGCTCCTTTGGCTTTTCTGGTTCTTTTGACTCTTTTGGTTCCTTTAGTCTTTTATTTTTGTCGGCTGGTTTAAGAACTAGTATATTTAAGGTCTGAGTTAATATTATCTTTATAATTATTATTTTAATTAATATAAAGGTTTTTTAAAAGATTATTTTTAAAATAAATATAATTGATTTAAATAAAAATATTAATATTAATATTATTTTTTTATTTAATTTCTTATTTAAATTATTATTATTTTTTTATATTATAATAATATTTTAAATTAATAATATTTAATTAATTATAACCAGGGTGTTACGGACCTCTTATATATCGGAAGATATATAAGACGTACGCGGGGGTTCTTGATTTGCAGGTAACAATAAGACTAACAGCAGGTGGTCCGTAAGGGAGGTTTGCTGGTACTCCCACCACTAGTCTAGTCGCAATAGAATAGTAGTCGTCAATAGAAATTGAGATGAGATTGATAGCTGAGGAACTCAAACTAAACGAGTGACTAGAACTAGAAACGTCAGACTTATATAGAAAACCCCACTCTCCCCTTTGTCCTGGGATCGCAGGATAGCTCTCCTATCCTCCTATCCCTCTGGATCGCAGGATAGCTCTCCTATCCTCCTATCCATCACGTGACTAATCATGTGACTTCCTATCTCCTGGGCCGTGGCCCGCCTCCAATCCCTTAGCCTATGGCTTTCTCCCCTTGGTCTGCTCAGCTGGCCGCTTCCCTGGTCTACTTCGTAACACAGGGTTTATTATTTAAATATATTAATATTTATACTTTATTAGAATCTTTATAAAATCTTTAAACTTATATTTTAATTTTATACTTTAGGTTTATAATTTATTTAATTAATTTAATTTATTAAATATAATATAGTTTTTAAAATAAATATTTATAAATATATTTATCTTTTATTATTTTATTAAATATTTTTATAATATGTTTTAATAAACTTATTTTATAAACTAATTATTATTTAATTTTTAATATTAATATTTATATTATATTAAGTTTTATTAATTAAAGAGTTATTAAAATATTATAAACTTTATATATATTTTTTAAAATATATATAATATTTACAAAAGATTTTAATTTATAAATAACAATAAAATAAATAATAAATAATTTATAAAAAAGGTTTATTAAGATTTTTATTATTATATTAAATATTTATAAATATAAATTAAATAAAATATAAAATTAAATTAGTAATTAATAATTAAAAAACTAAACTAAATAAATAATGAAATAAAAGAATTATAATTATTATATAAATAAAGAAAATATTTAAAGAAAAAGAAGTTTATTTTTTTTTTAATAATTTAAAGGTTATTAGTTTATTATTATAATTTAATAATCTAGGGCTTATTAGCTTACTTTTATAATTTAATAATTTATTATATAATCTATTTTAATTATAGTT
The DNA here is from genome assembly GCA_022593225.1 of Xylaria sp. FL0064. NCBI lineage: Eukaryota > Fungi > Ascomycota > Sordariomycetes > Xylariales > Xylariaceae > Xylaria > Xylaria sp. FL0064. The sequence goes on along the minus strand of JAJKLE010000012.1, from coordinate 1,039,732 downwards.
TTTCTTTTTTATATTTAGTTTAAGGCTTTTTTTTTTATACTTGGCTTATTAAATTAACCACTTTTCTATTCGTTTATCATATTATAATATTAAAAATAAAAAATAAATAATAAATAATTAAGTAAAATAAAGATTTAATATAATAAATAATAATAAATTATTAATTATTAAATAAAATTATAATATTAAATAAATATTCATTTATTTTATTAATAATAATAAAAAGATATTAATTAAATAAAATAAAGAAGTAAAAAATAATTAATTATATAAATAATATACAGATTATATAAATATTTTAATAATATTATAGAAATTATAAAATATATGATAAAACAATATAAAAAAAAACTTTCTTAATTTTAAAAAAATATATATAAAGTCTTTAAAAAATTAAAAATTAAAATAATTTAAAGATAATAAAAAATAATATTTAATAGTTTATTATCTAAAAATATTAAAAGATTTTATTTTATTTTATTTTATTTATAATAAAGAATTATTTATAATTATTATAATATTTAAAAAATAAAAATCATTTTTTATTAAAATAATAAATTTAATTAAAATTTGTTTAAATTATAAAAGATTATTAAATAATATAGAAATTAAATAATTTCTTTTACAATTTAATTTTAAAATATATTATATTAAATAAATAAAATATTTTAAGTTAATATATTTAATTAATAAAATTAAAAAAGTTTTAAAATTTTAAAATAAAATAAAAACTTAAAAATTTAAATTATGTTTATAGATTTTTTAAATGTATAATTATAATAAATAGATAATTGTAAAAAATTAATAAAGTTATATAAATAAAAGAAATAAAAAATTAATAAATTAATATATAAATATAAAATTTATATATTAAAAATCTTATAAAATAAATTTATTAAGAATTCTTATAAATATTTATTATATAAATATTAGAAAATAATTATAATTATATAATAATTATAAAAAGTAATTAAGTTTATAATACAAAATTATAATATTTATAATAAAATTAAAGTTTTATAATATAAACATTATAAATTATTATAATTAATATAAATATTTAACTAAATATAATATATAATTATTTAAATCTTTATTATTAAATTATTTTCATTAATTAATTTCATTATAAAAGTTTAATATAATAAAATATAAAATATCTTTTATTATTTAAAAGCGATATAATGATTAAATAATTTATATATATTTTTATTTATTAAGATTTAAATAAATATAAATTATTAAAAAAAATTATTTTCGATTATAATAAATATTTTATATTTAAATTTAAAATCTTTATTATTTACAAATAAATAAATAAATAATAAAATTAAATTAAATTTTTAAATAATATTTTTATAATTATATAAATTATTTATAATATATTAATTAATAAAAATACTTATTATTATAATTATAATTTTTTAAGTTTAAGCTATTATTATAAAAATTAGAATATTATAAATAAAACTATAAATATAACTTTAGTTTTTTTAATAATAAATATTATAATATTATAATAATAATAAAATGAAGAAATTAAGTTTATTTATTATATAAAAAATAAAATATAATTTTAAAAATTCTATAAATTAAAATAAAATAATTAAATTACAAATTAAATTTTAAAAAAATTATTCTTTTAAAATTATAAACATTATTTTATTAATTAATTATAAATTATTATTATTAAAAAACATGTAAATTTACTTTATTCATTATATTTTATTATTTAAATTAATATTAAAAAATATATTAATAAAATTTAGTTTAAAAGAAATATTTAAAAACTATTATAATTATTATAAATTAATTTTATTAATAATATTTTAATCGGTTAAAGCTAAAGACAAAAAATTAACTTTTTAAATAATATTTAATATATTTTAGTTTAACCTTAAAATAGCTTTAAGCTATTTATTTTTAAATATTATTAAAAAGTTTTATTTTTTACGTTTTCTTTTTTTTTTTTTTTAGTTTATTTAATTTATTTATATTATTAATATTATAAATAATAGCTTAAGTTATTTTATTATATTATAATTCTCTTTATATTTAAAAATAATAAGTTTTTATTTTCGTTTTTTTTATCTTTATTTTAAACTTTCTTTTAACTTAATATAATAATAAACTATTTTTATAATTATTTTAATAAGAACTCTTATATATTATAATTTATTTAATTAAATTAAATATAAAATATATATTAATTAAAATTAATAAAAAAGAATTTATAAAATAAGCTGTAATATTTATAATAAACATATTTGAAAATTACATTAATAAACCGGTAAAAAAATATTATTTAAAAACTAAAAATATTTAATAACTTTATATTAAAAAATAAATTTAATAATATATTGTTTTATTCGATTAAATATTATTATAAAAATATATACGCGAAAAGAAACTTTTATTTATTATTAAAAAAAAATTATAAAAGAATAATTTAAAAAAAAGTTTAGTATATATTATATTTTTATATTTGTTTAATTACTATTAGCGCTCGCGAAACTTTGTTTATTATATAAAAAATTAAGTGCAACTTTATTATTTCGGTTAATCTTGATTTTATTAATTTTAAACTAAATTAATATTATTAATAATAATTTCGTCGATTTTAAATTTATATATTAGCAGGTTATATTTTCTTTATTTATATAATAATAATAACCTTTTTATATTTAATTATTTATTTAGTCAAATTCTTTAATTATTAATTTTATTTTATCTTTTATACTTTTAAATATTTAAAAATAATTATTATTTTTAATAACACTTAGTATAACAATAAAAATACTAGTAAACTTTTTTTATAAACGAATTCTTATTAGTTTTATTATTATTTATAAATTAAAACCCCCTGTAAACATTATATATATTTTAAAAAATATATATAAAGTTTATAATAAATTCTTATTAATAAAATAAATTATTTATTATATATTATTATATTTGTTTTATTAAATAATAATATTTTCTTTAAAATATATATTAAATTTCTTTAATTATATTATTTTATATTATTCTTAACCTTTTTATTTATTTATAATATTTTAATAAATCTTTAATATAAACTATATTTCTTAATAATAATAAATTTTAAAAAATTAAATAATTAAACTAATATATTAAAAAATTTTCTTTTATACTTTTTATTATTATGTTTTTAAATAATAAAATATATTTAAAATATTTTTTTTATAAACTTAATAAAAAAATATATAAATTTTAATTTTAACACTTTTTCTCGATAATATATTTAATTAATATTGTTTATTTTTAATTTTTTTAATTTAAGTATTTATTTCTTTAATAAATCTTTATATAAACTTAAAATTTTTTTAATTTTTAAATTTTAATTTTTATATATATTCTTTTAATTTTTATATTAATAAAAAAACTTTATTAATACATTTTTAAATATATTAATTATTATTAAAACTTTATTATTTTAATTCTTAATTTTAATACTCGCGAAATTATTTTATAAAAAATTAATTAATTAATTTTTAAATAAAGAATTTATAAATAAATAAATTTATTATAAATATTTTAATAATTTCTTTTATATTTATTCTTAATAATATAAACTAATAATTATAATTAAATTTATTATTAATATATTAATAAAAAATAATACTTTTATTAAATTAATAATTATATTCTTTAACTATTATTATTAAATAAATAAAACCATTAAAATTATAATTTATTTTTTTAATAATTTCTTTATAAATATAACCTTTAAAATAAAAAATAATATAATTTACTATATTTTTTATTATTTTAAATAAAAAATTAAATACCAACTATTTTAAATAAATTAATATTTAAACCGTATAAATAGTATTTTATTAACATATTATTTTAACGCCAAAAATACCACTTAATTTTGGCTAGAACCTCTGTAGCTGACATCAGAACAGAAATTAGTGGGTTTAGACGGTGCTGTCAGCCCTTCTGCGGAGGCCGCTTGCTCGTTACCGGCATGGCCTGCTGTAGGCCCATGTTCGGTTACTGAAGAATACTACCCAATAGGTTCGAATACTATTCGCGCCAGCATGTGTCGGTCGCCCTTAGGAACACAGACTTCTGCCCAGACACCCGACAGTAGTAGACCCGACCGGCCAATAGCCCTTAACAGGTCTGAGCTGGGCAATGGAGAAAGTATTGTAAGCGGTTACCCCAGCTGATCATGAAACAGCCTTAGTTTCAGAACTGACGTTGTCCCTGGATTGGCCACTGACCGGTTCAGGAGGGAGGACATACCAGAAAAAAAAAAAAGATCAGATTCTGTCTTGATCAGAAGGCAGACCAGGTTTTCCTTGTCTTCGTCCCGTGTTGTAGTTCCACCATCACAATGGTTTACATCTGCCTTGTAGCCATCTGATCGCCATCTGACCCGTCCCGTAAAGAGCTGTGGAACTCGGTACTTGTCATCCCCAACATTTAGACTTCGACCGTTCCCCGGTGTCATGACTCCGCGCCCCGGATCCTGAATCGCCGTCGTACAAGTCCGGTGTGCGTGACCTGTCTGTCCGGCATAGATTCAATCGGAGACAACCGTTTGACGTGTTCTTGTTCTCATAAACAGCCCGCCTGTTCTTGCCCCCTTGTAGCAGAGATATTTTGATTCTGGTGACGTTCTATTGCGGAGCGGGTCTAAACGGATAGTGACCTTTTCGCCCCATCTCTTGACTCGACACTGCCGTACATACGGCTGACGGCATCTGTCTCCCATCATCCTGACTGTTCTAGAATCATTCTAGACTGGTGATGGGGATGTTGCTGACGACAACGATGTACGTGTCAATGTTGCCGAATTCGGAACAGAGGAGGCAAGATCTGAATCTTCAAAGTTTGTATCCTGAATTAAGCAATTTCTGGCAAGACGATAGTTCTTGTAGCGGCCGGCAAGTCAGTGCCACTCACGACGGCTTGGATTGTTAGACAATCGTGTGAACATTTCTCAAACTAGTCAATTATGTCGATGGGAGTCGGCTTCCCCGGTCAGGCTCCCGCTAAGCGCATTTTTCCAAGTCTAGTCTTTGAGCCACTATCTAGGCACAGCCCGTAAAGGTAACATGGGTATCTACGATACTCAGCTATAGGCACCTATCATCGTCCAGGGTCTGCGCCAAGCATGGTGTTATATGCGAACATGAGGACACTGACTTTATCACTGTTTCATGTGACGCTGAAGTAATCGTCCAAGGCCGTAACCTTTGGGAGCCCAGAATGTACGCAAAGAATCATCGTTTTGCTGCTGCGTGGCTTTGAGCAGTGGTGTGTGTACGAGGCACGTCGCCACGATGCTACCAGTACTGCGCCAATGTTTTCGTCTCGAGTGGTGATAAGGTCTATATCTAAGCCACAAAATTTTAGCCGTAGGCAGAATTCAACGCACACAATATCCTAACGAGTTCGAGTTTTACGATATTCATGGGCTTTTCCTATCCGATGTTATATATAATGATCAGCATAAATGCTGAGTTCTTGGGAACCCATGTTCGCTGGACAGGGGACAACAAGAGCCGGAAACGGCTGACAACTGCAAATACTTACGCAGATAATTTGCGTCGACATCGAAGTCTATTCGAAATAATAAGATACGAATTCGTAAATCTACACGATGTTTCAACCTGACCAGGTGGTACTACCAAGACGGCACTTTAACCTCCTCAACAACATTTTCAAAGGCAACAGCGGTTCCTTTGGCCCTTGTTGTGTTACTGAGGGCCACGCGAAGTCGGCCATGCTTTGACATAAGCAATACTACCTTAATTATGTGGCTTCGGTGGCATCCTGAGCTATATATTCCTCCTACTATCCCAGGGTTTAACTTGAGGATCTCTTATTCAACAGCGACTGTAAGTGAACTGAATAACACAAATAATGTCCATAACGCAGTAGGATATAAGATCACTCACAGACAGCGGCGACTTTCTCGTCAGCATCGACGCTTTGCAGCGCGAAATGATCACTATCGTCGAAACCGTAGTCTTCTCTTGTCCACTTCTTCATCTTTTGAGTGCGGAACTCTTCGAAATCCCACTCGCGGTCTTCTAGTTGGGTCGGGTCATTGAAGACGTACACCTCGCACTCGACTTCTTCGCCCTCTATATTGCCGTTTCCCTTGTCATCACCAACTTTAGACAGCAGGCGCGCTTTAACTGTCTTCCGTTCATACTCGGATCCCTCGAACTGATCTAGATGATACATATTGGCATCTGTGAGACCTGTGACGTACATCCCTCTAACTTCATGACCGGAGTCCGGCGTGATGCCCGGATAATCTACGAATTTGACCCGGCTGTTAAATCGTGGTCAATTAGTATCATGATAGTGGACGTTTAAGAATATATAGCCTAGTCTCTAGTGGTTCGAGAAAGCCTGCCAGATATATACAGGACTCACCGACGACAATATCCGTGAAGTATGGCTGGCTGAAACTTGTGCAGGCTTCTCAACAACGCTTTATCGTCTGTGGAGAACCTATAGCAAACTGTGAAGAAAACCTCAGGGGCCATCTGGAGTCTCGTTAACAGAACCATCCAGATACACATGCTATCGGTCCCCTTACGAGTGTACCTGATAAGGTCAGCTATGGTCGTCTATATGTATATATAAAAGACATATCCCTGGCAAGTTGGCTCACCATAGAAGAAGGCTGCGTGTGTTTTGTCCGGTGAGCTCCCCATGGTGAACCAGAGAGATATTATTTACAAAGTCTTTATTTCTGTATAATATATTTTTAGTTTACCATCGCACCTGTGACAGCCTATTCAAATCATCGTGCAGAGCTTGCTCACTGTGCTAAGGTAGGCGCTCATGTAATGGAAGTGCGGCGCCGAGTGTGGGGTCGACGCCAAGAACCTTGTTGCCCAGGTGCTGTTCTCGAAGGCCGAGGAACCCTCAGTTGGGCTAGACTGCGGCGAAAGCCTGGAGCTTGGTCTGTGTTACAAGAAGCGAACAATACGATAGTGAAGACGAGATGTATTACAATAACATCGTGGATTACACTCTCAATGCCTTTCTTGTTGGATAGGCCTCCCCCGCTCTGGCATTGTAATAAGGGAAATGTTATCTTATCAGCGTGTTTCCGATGATTGAACTATCGCGACCGAGTAACGTACCTACGACCCCTGTAGGTGTCTTTAAGTTGTGCAGGGGTCAGATACGCTAGTGGAGGTTTAGCCAATCAGATACCGAAATGGAACGGCAAAACGTGAAGCCTAGCGTTGTACCTGTACATATTGGCAATCGCAGCCCCCATCCTCCAAGCTTTCGGGTCCTATCCCAGCATCTCTATCTGGAGCCTTTTGCTCGTAGCATTTCTAGCTACAGTTCACACTCTTCCTCCAACGCCTTACATGGGTTGCAGCCTTCTCCTTCTTTTCGTGATACCCCCTCAATTCAATGACGTTGTACTTCTTCATTTAATTCAGCTGCTATCCTATCTTTACAATTAAAATCAATCAATCCACTGAGGCCTTGCTAACAGCGCAAACTGTTTCGTCACACCCAGGTCGGCCCGTGGCGTACGTTGGTTGCGCACCGAGACATTCACCATCGCCAACTCTCCGTCTCAGCACCCCGTCCTAGCCGTCGCATAGCCTCTCACACCTATGACTTCGACTGCCTGGAGATTGGCATGAACTTTTACTTGGTGGCGAGTGCTGCATATTTGCAGGAGCCGTTGCCATGTCGGCCGCGCAGCTTGAGGACATAGTCAAGAGATTGACGATTCAGGAAATTGGTGAGTATTCAGCCTCGCGTCTCATGCTGAAGATTTCGTTGTCATAGCTCTGGAAACTGGCCAGCGCACATGTCTGATAACCACGAGCTCCCCTGCTAATGACCTGTGTTTCTTTCATAGAACCGAAGTCCAAATACGAAGCTGCCTGTACGCTGCGAGATAGCCTCGACCACTATACTAATGGACCCATCTACTCCCACTTTCTCGCCCGGGTTATGCCCTTGGTCATTAACATTCTGAGAGGACCATGCATATTCCAGAATACATCAGTAGAGCAGGTAAGGATTTCGGTTGTGCCTGTTGCATTTCAAGCTGATATTGGATTCAGAAACTTCGGCATTGCATTCTAGAGATCCTCCATCGCCTACCTACCCACCAAACGCCCACCGAACCCTTCGAGCAATATGCCAAAGAAGTAGTTGATCTTTTAATGACCCTAGTACGGAATGATAACGAAGATAATGCAACGTTATGCGTGAAGATCATATCCGATGTCATGCGGCATCAGCCGAAAATACTACATGATAGAGTCCAACCGTTCCTGAATCTGATCCAGGAGCTCTTCGAGCAAATGGAGAAGGTCGTACGAGAACAGTTGGATAACACCGCCTTACCAATCAATGCGGCTGGACCACCTTCTACGCCTGGAAGCACCCAGACTAATTTCCAATCGCCTCGGCCTGGATCGCCAGTAGCGTCGGTGACAGATCTTGGCCAAGATTTGCAGCAGCAGAGCCGTCCCCTGTTGAAAGGGATGCAGTCCTTCAAGGTTTTGTCGGAGTGTCCTATTATCGTCGTTTCCGTTTTCCAGACATACCGTAGCATCATCCAACAAAACGTAAAAGCGTTTGTTCCGTTGATCAAGTCGGTATTGTGTCTTCAAGCAAAGGCACAAGAACAAGCTCATGCCGAAGCCAAAGCGAAAAAGACATTCTTTACAGGAGTCAGCCCAAGTATCAGAAATCGCGCAGCTTTTGGAGAGTTTATTACGGCTCAAGTTAAGACCATGAGTTTCCTTGCGTATCTACTTCGTCAATACTCAAGCCAGCTGGCGGATTTCTTACCCACATTGCCGGAAATAGTCGTTCGTTTGCTCAAGGACTGCCCGAGAGAGAAATCTGCGGCGCGCAAGGAATTGCTGGTCGCAATTCGCCATATCATCAATTTCAATTTCCGAAAGATTTTTCTGCCGAAGATTGATGAGTTGCTCGAAGAGAAGACACTAATAGGTGATGGACTGACGGTATATGATACAATGAGACCTTTGGCATATAGCATGCTGGCCGACCTGATACATCACGTTCGCGACTCCCTCACACCAGACCATATTCGAAAGACAGTCGAAGTGTATACCAAGAACTTGCAGGATAATTTCCCAGGCACCAGCTTCCAGACAATGAGCGCAAAGCTCTTGCTGAATATGGCTGAATGCATTGCTAAGCTTCCAAATAAGGTGGACGCCAGGCATTATCTTCTGATGATTCTTAATGCTATTGGGGATAAATTTGCTGCGATGAACCGACAATATCCAAATGCCGTCAAGCTCTCCAAGTTGTATGCTCAGCAAGCTGCTGATCCAACACCTGAAACGTACCTAGCAGATGGAGAACGCCCTGAATGGGACGAGATCGATATATTCACCGCGATGCCGATCAAAACCTCTAATCCTCGTGAAAGAAATGCGGATCCTGTGGCGGACAACAAGTTTCTATTCAAAAATCTAATGAACGGACTCAAGAATACATTCTACCAGCTTAGAGCTTGCAATGCATCAATCAATATTGACTCGCATAATGCTCCCGCGCATTGGCAAGATGTCTCGTATGGCTTTACGGCCGAGGAGGTGAAGGTTATCGTGAAACTTCTTCGCGAGGGCGCTTATGTTTTCCGCTACTATGAAATTGAGAAGCCCACTGCAGAGACCCAGTATGCCTCTACAGTTGAGTATATGGCTAATTTCTACATGGTATCCTCCAGCAAGGAAGAAAAGGATCTCCTAGAGACTTTCGCTACCGTCTTCCACTGTATTGATCCTGCTACATTCCACGAAGTTTTCCAACAAGAGATTCCTCATCTTTATGAGATGATATTTGAGCACACGGCACTCCTGCATATTCCTCAATTCTTCCTCGCCAGTGAGGCAACATCACCGAGCTTTTGCGGAATGTTACTGAAATTCCTCATGGGAAAAATTGATGCTGTGGGATCTGCGGACGTCAAGGAATCTTCAATCTTGCTACGTCTCTTCAAGCTAGCATTCATGGCCGTCACTCTTTTCGCAACCCAGAATGAGCAAGTACTTCTTCCTCACGTTGTTGATATCATGACGAAGTCGATTGATCTGTCAACAAAGGCGGAAGAACCGATGAACTACTTTCTGCTGCTCCGTTCCCTATTCAGGAGTATTGGGGGTGGGAAATTCGAACATCTCTACAAGCAGATTCTACCTTTGCTTGAGATGCTGCTTGACGTTCTTAACAATTTGCTCATGGCTGCTCGCAAGCAAGCGGAGCGGGATCTTTATGTTGAACTGTGCCTCACAGTTCCTGCCCGTTTGAGCAATCTACTTCCCCATCTGAGCTTCTTGATGAGACCACTGGTAGTTGCTCTCAGGTCTGGAACAGACTTGGTTGGTCAAGGGCTTCGTACTCTCGAATTATGCGTCGATAACCTCACTGCGGATTATCTAGATCCTATCATGGCGCCGGTCATAGAAGAACTAATGAATGCACTGTTCGAGCATCTGAAACCACATCCATATAGTCATTTCCATGCTCACACCACAATGAGAATTCTGGGTAAGCTCGGTGGCCGGAATCGAAAGTTCATGACTGAGGCCCTTCCGGTAAATTACCAGCGATATGCCGACGATCCATCGAGCTTTGACATGAGACTCATTGGGTCAAAGAGAGATCGAGCTTTTTCAGCTGGACTTGGCATTGATTTTGCCATTCGCAAACTTATGGAGATCCCGAAACCATCGAAACTGAATACGGTGAAACAGGATGGGTATTACAAGAAGCAAGCGCTTCAATTCATCAAAGCCCAGATTAAGCTGCGTATTGGCGTCGATCATCTTCCTGATGACCTTCCACGGCTCGTCCGCCTCCAGATGCAGGATCTGTTAAAGATTCCAGATGCTGATTTTTCTGCGTTTGAGACGTCAAGTAAGGAGCGTTCCGTCGTTAAGAAGTATGAGGAGGATAAGATCATGAAACGGCTCATCAAGGCAGTTATGTTTGCCGAATCAATACCTGAATCTCGCGAGGAAGCTGATGTATTCCTGATGAACATTTGCCGGCATTTCACCATCATTGAGATCGGTCGCGCTCTCGTCGACCATAAGAAAGAAAATACTCCATTCGACCCTAAAGCCGGAGAGGGCCCCCTCTTCATTGATGCTCGCGTTCTTGCAGATGCCATCGTTGAGTCGCTGGCTTCCGAGCTCCCAGAGGTTCGGGATGCCGCGTTTCGAGCTATACGAGCCGTCTATGACTCTACGGCTACAATCTTCGCAGGGCAACACCAGGTTGGCCGCTTGGCCTTCTTCGCCCACCTCACTAAAACATTCTGCCATGCATGCTTCGAAGAAGAGTGGTATACTAAGGCTGGCGGTACGCTCGGTATTAAGTACCTTCTCGACCAGGTTGAACTTGGGGATTGGTGGCTCGTTCAGAAGCATTTAGATCTAATCAGAGCTCTTATGTACGTCATCAAAGACATGCCACAGGATCTCCCGGAGAAAACTCGCAGTTCAGCTCAAACGACCCTGGAGATTCTGTTACGGCGAATTACCAAAAATTTCAAAAAAGAAGACGCATTACCTGCTTCAGCGCCACCGTCACAGAGTCAAACCAAGAGTATCCGATTAGCGCAAATTTGCATGTTCTTCAATGATGAGCTCTCGCATATGAACAAACATGTTCGGGGTACCGCACGAAACTCTCTTGAAATTATTGCCAATGCGGTTAAGGCAGAGATCTGGGAATTGGTTGAACCACACAAGGATCGTCTACTGTCGCCAATCTATGCCAAACCGTTGCGGGCCTTACCATTTGCAACACAAATCGGATACATTGATGCTATTGCTTATTACATGAGTCTAAAGAGTAATTTTGTCTCTTTTGATGACCACCTCAATCGCCTACTCATGGAATCTCTAGCCCTTGCTGACGCTACTGACGACTCACTAGCCGGCAAGCCGGCTGAGTTCCGAACACATGAATCAATCGTAAATCTCCGGGTAGCTTGTATCAAGATTCTGAGTAAGGCAATGGGCTTCGAGGACTTCCAGAAGGGCCAAAACAATCCCACGCGAACGAAAGTGGTATCGGTCTTTTTCAAATGCCTTTACTCTGAGTCCAAACCTACCATCGAGGCTGCTAACGATGCCATCAAGGCTGTTCTTTTGCAGACCAATAAGCTACCAAAGGATCTACTTCAACAAGGCCTACGCCCTGTACTAGCCAATTTGCAAGATCCGAAAAGACTGAGTACCCATGGATTGGACAATCTGGCAAGGCTTTTACGTTTGCTTACAACGTACTTCAAAGTGGAGATCGGAGCTAGGCTCTTGGAGCATATAAAAGCACTTGCAGACCCAAATTTTCTACAGCAGATCTCGTTCACTTTCTTCGAGCAGAGCAATCAGATGAAAGTCATCGCAGCAGTCTTCAACATCTTTCATCTGTTGCCACCGGCTGCTGAGCAATTCAAAGAGAGACTCATCGACACTTGCCTTGAGCTTGAGGACAAGCTACGGCGCACTCATTACAGCCCTTTCCGCCCGCCTTTATACAAGTTCCTCAACCGCTATCCCGCTGAAGTCTGGGCTTTCCTAAGCGGAAAGCTGGAGGACATGAAGTATGGCCGGTTCCTTGCTCAAGTGCTCTCGCATCCTGAGAGCAAGCCACTTCGCGATCACGCCACTGCTAGCCTTCAGCCTCTGATGGCTGCTTGCAATCAAATATGGAATAGCCCTAAGGACAGCAAATTCGTGGCAGCCATAAACACAACCAATATCCTCAACTCGCTGAGTCAGTTCGAAGACACACAAGGCTGGATGGAGCAGAAAGACACTATCAATATATTGAAATTGATCGGAAAGGACCTAGAGCGTCATCTTTGCATGAACGATCTTCATCCAAGCCTTCGTTTGCCTGCTGACCAGGCTTCAGAACAACTGATGAGCATATTTACGAAGGCACTGTCACTCAAACCCAGAGACCTCGACCCCTTATTTAGTTTGATCGAGTCCATCACTGCGGAAGAACTACGGGCGACTCCATCTGTCACTGCGTATCTCTACAAATATGTGATTTGCAGCGATTCCATTGAATTCTGGAAGTCTATTATTGTGCGCTGCCTCGATATATATGCAAATAAGAACGTCAGTCAGAAGACGAAGTGCTTCCTGCTCCGCAACATCGTCAACCCGATTGTTGCTATGGATGTTATGCGGCACTGGACTCCTTCAAACCAACCCCGCCCCCAGAGGCTCATGGATAGATCGATAATAGAGTCTATCAATGTGAAGATTTGGAAAGTCAATCTGGGGGACCCCCAAGAGGACCTTGCCCAACCAGGGATCGATCACACACGAATGGAAGTTCTGCAACTGTCTGCCATGCTTGTGAAATACCATTATGCCATACTCCAGGACGCCAGGAAGGACATCATTAAATTTGGTTGGACATATATTCGGTTAGACGACGTTATAAACAAACATGCCGCCTACGTCGTCATCGGGTATTTCATCGCACACTATGAGACCCCCGCCAAGATAGTCACTCAAGTGTACTATTCACTTTTGAGAACAAATCAAAATGAAGGCCGCGCACTGGTCACCCAAGCTTTGGAGCTCATGGCGCCTGTGCTTCCTAAGCGATGTAATACCACACCTGGAGACCGCAATGCTGTATGGGCCATGGCGCCGCGACGTATCTTGGCCGAAGAAGGTCAAAACGCTCAACAAATGACCAATATCTTCCACTTCCTTGTCAGACACCCCGATTTGTTCTACGAATCCAGAGACAAATTTGCTCTACTGATAATCACCTCCCTTCGGAAAGTGTCATCACCACAGACGTCTTCTAACGAGAGTAAGAAACTGGCGTTGAATATGATGTGGCTGATTTGGGAGTGGGAGCAGAAGCGCATTGGGGGGAGATCCAACGAACCTCCTAGGGCTTTCTCAGAATCTCCAAACTCTAAGAAAAGGAAATTGGAAAGCGATTTATCCACATCATCTCCTCCGACTTCCCGACAGACTGCACCTGTAGAGAGAGCGGAGTTTCAAATACCACAAGGTTTTCGACTCAAGATGATTAAGTACCTAATTGAATTCATAGCTCAGCTGAACGAGAGGTATAAACTTCCTTCTCTAAAGCCAAGAGATCCTACAGTTCCTGGGTATATCATACCCTCTCAGTCTGCAGAACTCTGCATGAAAGCAATGTCGCTCCTTCACAACCTGCTGCAACCTCATTGTTGGGGTGATCTGGATGTGGATTTATTCCCCACCATTACCGAGGTGGTTCTGGCGAGTGAAAGAACGGCCAAGATTCTGAATGCTGATCCATCCGATAAAGACAATTATGATGAAAAGTTCATCACGAACATCATCAACACGCTGCAAGTAGTGCGCATCATTCTTTGTTCGAAATTGGACGAGTGGATCTTGAGAAGTATGCCATCCATCCAGAAAGTTCTTGAAAAGTGCTTGAAATCGGAAAATCCGGAAATTCAAGATTGTCTGCACTTTGCTGACAAGGAATATGATGGCGGTCGTTCTGTCAAGTCTATAGTACAGCGGATACTGGATGCTGTGCCGGAAGATGTTCCCATGGAAGATGCTGACGCAGAGGGCGAATCCGAAGCACCCACATCTGAAATAATCACCTTTTTGTCTGCTCTTGCGACAGAGACCATGGCTAATGCTCACTATGGTGCTGGTGTAAATATCCTATGGTCATTGGGGCGTCGTAAACCCACGATCATAGACCAGCACATTCCGGCTTTGATGAAGGCATTACAGACGAAATTAGCTCGAGATCACGTTCAGCATTGGACCAGTGTGGCTTCACACCAAATGACTGCAAGTGCAATGCGCCCTCAAGACCAGAGCTCACAGAATGGGGAGATGACATCCTACGAACTCAAGGTTCAGACAGATCTCATGATTAGGGCAATTGAAGTAACGGCAATGCGTATGGAAACCCTAGCTGATAATCGTCGGCCGTTTCTTAGCGTGCTAGCCACTCTCGTTGAGAAATCGCAAGATAACTCACTGTGCGAAAAGATTCTGGAGATGGTTGAGGGCTGGGTGTTTCGAGTTGAAGGTACCTGGCCTACTCTCAAGGAAAAGACAGCTGTGCTTCACAAGATGCTCTCGTTTGAGCACCGCAGTGATCCGACAATGCTGGCCAAGTTCCTCGACCTAGTAATCCGCATATACGAAGACCCCAAAATTACGCGGACCGAGCTTACAGTGCGTATGGAGCATGCATTTTTGATCGGAACACGTGCACAAGATGTCGAAATGCGCAACCGATTCATGTCTATCTTCGATAAAAGTCTTTCCAAAACCGCAACAGCTCGTTTGTCATATGTCATCACGGCACAAAACTGGGATACACTGGCGGATTCTTTTTGGCTGGCCCAAGCAAATCAGCTCCTTCTTGGGGCTGTCGAAATGAATGCCAATATTCAACTCCACCACGAAGATTTCCGAACGCTTCCCGCTTCACTCGTATTTGGCACTTACGCTAAAGATACGCGAGAACCCCGTGCAATGATGGATGACACATACGAAACATTCATGGCTAACCATCGAAGATTTGTTTCCGAGCTTGGCGAAGTTAAGCTACGAGATGTGATAGAACCAATCGCACAGCTCCAACATGTCGACAGCAACTTGGCTCATGAACTCTGGGTTGCCTTGTTCCCGATGTTTTGGGCTGCTACTGTGCGGGAGGAAAAGACTGACATTGAGAAAGGCCTGGTCGTATTACTCTCCAAGGACTACCATTCTCGACAGATGGACAGGCGTCCAAACGTTGTGCAGACTTTGTTGGCGGGTGCAGCTAAGTCATGGCCAGAGTGTAAAATCCCTCCCCACATCCTCAAGTTTGGGGCTAAGACGTATGACGCGTGGTATACTGCGATGGTCCAGTTAGAGAAATCTGCCATCAAGCCAGAAATCGACTCTACTACAGTCAGGGAAAGCACGTTGGATGCGCTCGTCGAGCTCTATTCTAACCTAAAGGAGGACGATTTATTCTACGGGACATGGCGTCGGCGGTGCCAATTTGTGGAGACCAATGCTGCGCTATCGTACGAACAGAACGGCATGTGGGATAAGGCTCAGAAAATGTACGAAGCTGCCCAAATCAAAGCTCGCACAGGTGTTATCCCGTTCTCGCAAGGTGAATATATGCTGTGGGAGGATCACTGGGTTCTGTGCGCGCAAAAACTACAGCAGTGGGAGATCTTGCAAGACTTTGCTAAGCATGAAAACCTGCAAGATCTTCTTCTCGAATGCGCTTGGAGAAACATTGATATGTGGCAAAATCAGGAACATCGTGAAAGCTTGGATATGCTCATTAAGGGCGTCATGGATGCCCCGACCTCTCGACGAGCGTTCTTCCAAGGCTTCATGTCGCTCCTCAAGTTCCACAACAAGCAAGAAACAGCTCAAGACTTCTCACGCGTGTGTGACGAAGCCTATCAGCTAGCTATTCGGAAGTGGCACCAACTTCCCAAACGTCTTACTGCCGCTCATATTCCAATGTTGCATAACTTTCAGCAGCTGGTGGAACTCAACGATGCTAGTGTTATATGTCAAAGCTTGGCCAATACGAATCAAAATAATCTAGACGTCAAGTCTGGTGAATTGAAGCTTCTCCTTGGGGCCTGGAGAGACCGTTTGCCAAACACCTGGGATGACATCACCGATTGGCAAGATCTGGTCACTTGGCGCCAGCACATCTTCGGCTTGATCAACAGATGTTACCTAGATTTATTGCCACAGCAAGGTCAGAACGCAAATGGAGCCTCTTTCGCATATCGTGGCTATCATGAGACCGCATGGATAATCAATCGGTTTGCAC
Source organism: Xylaria sp. FL0064 (assembly GCA_022593225.1). NCBI lineage: Eukaryota > Fungi > Ascomycota > Sordariomycetes > Xylariales > Xylariaceae > Xylaria > Xylaria sp. FL0064. Next base: position 1,022,860 of record JAJKLE010000012.1, on the reverse strand, counting down.
ACGTTGCCCGAAAACACAATCTTGCCGAAGTCTGTATAAACCAGCTCAGTCGTATTTATACACTTCCCAATATTGAGATACAGGAGGCGTTCCTGAAGTTGCGAGAGCAGGCCAGATGTCATTATGAGAACCCAGACGAGCTTTCGAGTGGTTTAGATGTGATCAACAATACTAACTTGAATTACTTCAACAATCAACAGAAGGCCGAATTCTATACTCTCAAGGGCATGTTCCTCGAGAAGCTTGGGCAACATAACGATGCTGACGGGGCATATGGGACGGCGTTATACTACGACATTAGCAAAGCCAAGGCTTGGGCTGAATGGGGTTACTTTAACGATCGGAAATTTAAGGCAGATCCGTCCGATACAAATTCTGCCCGCCAAGCTGTGTGCTCATATCTCCAGGCCATTGGCAGTTACAAGAGCAGCAAAGCTCGGAAGCTAATTGCGCGCATCTTGTGGCTGTTGAGTTTGGATGATTCCAATGGAACGATAGCAGCAGGCTTCGATGACCACAAAGGGGAAACTCCAGTGTGGTATTGGATCACGTTCATTCCACAGCTGTTGACCGGTCTAGGTCACAAAGAAGCGCCCAAAGTTCACGGCATACTACTCAAAATTGCGAAGGCCTACCCTCAGTCTCTCTACTTTCAGCTTAGGACCAATCGGGAAGACATGTTAATGATCAAGAAAAATCAAGAAGCGAAAGAGAAGGCACGGCAACGCGCTCAATCTGCTGCGGCGAACAGAAAGCCTAGCAGCTCCCCATCACAAACTAAGCAGGAAAATCCTCAGCCCAAAACAGAGACATCATCCCGTCCACAGACATCCAATGGAGATAGCAATGTGCAACCCAAGACAGAGTCATCTGAAGCAAATGGGCCCAGCAATAACGGTGCAACTCCTGCACCTAATGGCGAGCAACAAGGGCAACCAGCCAAAGACGGCGCTGGTCAAAAGAAACCTCCCTGGGAGCTCACCGAGGAGATTATGTCTGTTCTAAAGACAGCCTTCCCTCTTCTTGCTCTGTCCATGGAAACCATGGTCGACCAGATCCAGAAATATTTCAAATGTCCGCCCGATGAAGATGCATATAGACTCATCGTCGCACTTCTCAACGACGGTCTAGCTTATGTTAGCCGTATGCCAGCGTCTTATGCAAAAGATGTTAAGCTGCCTCCTGCGACGGAAACAAACATCACACGATTTGCAGAGACAATTCTCCCATCCCACATCAAGAAGTCGTTCGAAGCAGATTTTGTGACCGTGAAGCCCACTATGTATGAGTACATCCATAAGCTGCGGAAATGGCGTAACAAGTTTGAGGCAAAGCTTGACCTCAGGCACCCGACTGCCTACCTCGAAATTTTCTCCCGACATCTCAGCGAATTTCGCTATCTCAAGTTCGATGATGTCGAAGTTCCCGGACAGTATCTGCAGCACAAGGACAAAAACCAAGACTTTATCCGCATCGATCGGTTTCTTCCCAATGTGGACCTTGTCAGGTCCATAGGTGGGTCTCATCGTCGACTCACAATACGTGGTCACGATGGAAGCATACACCCATTTGCTATACAGCATCCTGCTGCTCGACATTGTCGCCGGGAAGAAAGAATTCTACAGCTCTTCCGACATCTGAACCAGACACTTGCTAAGAAAAAGGAGAGTCGTCGTCGCGATTTACAGTTTACGGTTCCTCTAATGATTCCATTAGCGCCGCACATCAGGATCGTGCAAGAGGATACTTCATACATCACTTTGCAGGGTGTTTACGAAGATCATTGTCGGCGCAATGGTATGTTAAAGGACGAGCCCGTGATGTTCACGATGGAGAAGCTAAGGGGACTTATTGAAGCCAAAGGGACTGTAAGTATTCCTCCACAACCGTTTCCTCTCTCACTGATTGACCATCCTGTTCAGAAACCCCCCGATCAGACTACAACAGCTCGCCTTGAAGTTTTCACTGCGATTCAAGAGAAATGGGTACCTCACACAGTCGCGCTGGAGTATTTCCAGGCTATCTATCCAGAATTCTCAGATTTCTGGTTGTTCCGACGGCGATTTTCATACCAGCTATCTGCACTTACCTTCATGACGTATATCCTTTACATGACTATACGCTACCCGTCAAAAATGAATATCGCACGGAGCTCCGGGAAGATCTGGGGTTCTGAGCTTATGTCGTGCATGGCCGTCGGCAAGCCGTTTTTCCACAACCCGGAACCTGTACCATTCCGTCTCTCCCCTAACCTGCAAACCCTGATGGGCCCGCTAGCTACTGAAGGTATCTTCAGTTGTTCGATCATGGCGATTGCCCGGTGCCTCACAGAACCAGAGTTTGAGCTCGAGCATGCGTTGACATTGCTTGTTCGAGATGAAGTGATATTCTGGTTCACTAGCAGTCATCGCGCCATTCATCTCAATGAAACCCAGCTGCGCGAGACTGTCCAGACGAACTGCGATATGGTTGTCAAACGTGCGCTCAGTTTGGCACAACCTCCTGTTGGTAGCCTTCCAGCAAATCAAACAGTCATCGACCTCATCGCTAGAGCCGTGAACCCGATGAATCTGGCTCAGTGCGATGCGCTCTGGATGCCATATCTATAACCAAAACTTCAGTTTTTTTAAGTGTTTATTGTTTCGTTCTCGTTTTTATTGTACATTTGCAGGTCAGGTGCGATAGCGTTTCCAGGTGCATTATGCATGGCGTTCGGTGGGTGCTCGCGATTAAGGATGGCCAAAGGGACTGGAAGCGGGAAGAAATTGTGCTGGTGGCAAGTAGATAAAAATGACGGCTATCGAGAAAGCCGACAACGAGATATCCTGTATGATAATATTCAATCCACTTCCGGATTACATACAAAGCATAATTGTCTTTACAAGTCCGAATCGTGCTTAGCTTTTTGTAGAATATTTGGAACTTGGCGTGACCGTATTCTACTCAACACTACAAGGTACTTTAGTGTTACTACCGTTATGCAGCAGAGACATTATTCCATCTTAGTCTTTTTTTATTTCTAATGGTCGCAGCCGAAGCTACAGAACCGGCAGAATATCTAGATTCTAGCCTTTAAGCAATCCATTGTAACCTAACAATGACATGATGTTTTAACTCCGACAAGATCTGACGATTCCACAGTCTTGGGAAATCGATGAGGGAGACACGCTGTCTATCTAGATCAGTCCTTTAGCTTCAACTTCATGAATTCCTCCAAGGTCCTTTCATAATTGTTGACTGCGGTGTTTGCCTCGTCCAGCTTCGCTCTCTCAGCAGCCTGCACGACCTCGCTGCTCTTGTCGAACCCTTCGCGGCCGATCAATTCCTTTTGTTTTGTGACTACAACTTGCTTTTTCTGCAATTTTACCTGCAGCTTTTTGATGGCATCCTCTACATCCGACATCACATCAGCGACTTGGAGAAGGAGGATGATATTATTCGTCAAGACGAACACCGCACAGCCAGTAGGTATAGCATCCCCCGGTCCTAGAAGTGATAGATCTGCCAAAACCTTGCCGCACAGCGTCTTAATAGAGGCCAACTGCGGCTTGATGCTCGCACTGGAGGCCTCATCGGCAGCCTTGATGAATGCAACACCGCCAGTCTTAATGTTGTACTCGGCAGCTAGTGATCGCAGGGCCCGAGTACACTGCAAGCTCAGCTCATAGGATTCAGCTTCCGCAGGGAAGTATAAACTGTCCTCGGGTGTCGGGAAAGGCGACAGCATAATAGACGGCGCCACTGACGTTTCATTTTCATACGACGCCCGTGGGAGACGCTGCCAAAGTTCTTCGGTGATAAAAGGCATGAACGGGTGGAGAAGCCTGAGCGCGACATCTAAAGCCCTGTATAAAGTTTGTTGCACGCTATCCTGCTCAGTCGCGGTTCCCGAAGTCAGCAAAGCCTTGCTGTGTTCAATGAACACATCGCACAGCTCGTCGTAAAAGAATCGATGAGCAACTTGGGTTGCCTTTGAAAATTCCCTGCTTGCCAATGCCTCATTGAGATCTCTAACAGCAGAGTTCATACAATGGAGGATCCACTTTTCAGGGGTCGAAAGGTTGGCAACGTCGAGATGGGTGACAGGTTTGAAGTCCTCGGGAAGGCGACCCATTACGTATTTGCTCGCCTGCCAAATCTTGTTGCAGAACCGTCGATAGGCTGCCATCACTTTAATATCGAAGTTAATATCACCGCCGCCAGTAGTATATGACAGAAGAGTAAATCTCAAAGCGTCGGCGCCACACTCTGGAATTCCACCAGGAAATGCTGTTTTCTGGTATTTGGTTGCTCTGGCAACCTCGGTGTCTTTCAGGTTTCCTGTCAGAAGTTTCGCATGGAGTGAATCGAGATCAATGCCATTGATGATGTCTAGAGGGTCAATGACATTGCCCAGCGACTTGCTCATCTTTCGGCCCTCGGAATCTCGGATTAAGCTGTGGCAGTAGACTTCTCTAAAAGGCACCTCGCCTGTGAGCTTTAGACTAAGCATGATCATGCGGGCTACCCAGAAAAACACTGCGCCGCTAGTTAGCTTCCGTAGGTGGCTTGTTGCTGGGCGAATGACTTACTAATATCCCACCCTGTCTCGAGCAGGCTAGTAGGGAAGAATTGTTTATAGTCGGGAGTCTTTTCGGGCCATCCGAGAATAGCCATTGGCCATAGCCCGGAACTGAACCAGGTGTCCAGACAGTCGGGGTCTTGCTCCAAGTGGAATTTCTTTCCGGGGAACGCAGATGTCGCTTTCGCTTGGGCCTCATCTGGCGTTCGGCCAACAACCCAGTTAGCTTCTTCCTCTTCGGTCGACGTTTCTTCGCCCTCGAGTATCACACGGTACGCAGGTATGCGATGACCCCACCAAAGCTGGCGCGAAATACACCAGTCAGTGATGCCCGCAAGCCACCGTTGATATGACTTCTTCGCACTTTCAGGGGCCATCTTTATCCTCCCGTCTTCTACCGCCTTAAGGCCATCGGCTGCCATACCCTCCATCTTGACCCACCATTGCTTCATCATCAGAGGTTCTATGACATCACGTGTTTTCTCACATAATGGAATTGTCATTGCATGAGACTCTTTCTTGACGAAAAGGCCAAGTTTGGTCAGCTCTTCGACGACGTTATACCGACAATCGAACCTTTTCTGGCCCTGAAAAGCGGGGCCGGCGTTTTGGTTCATTGTACCATCCCCGTTCAAGATATTGATGAACTCCAAGCCATGACGTTTTCCCAGCTGGTAATCATTGTAATCGTGTGCGGGCGTAAGTTTGACGGCACCGGTTCCAAGTTCCGGGTCAACGTAGGTGTCTGCCACGATCTTGAGGAGACGATCGGTAAAGGGGTGGCGCGCGTACTTGCCGACGAGGTGAGCATGGCGCTTATCGTCGGGGTGAACGGCGATACCGGTATCACCTAGCATAGTTTCAGGTCGCGTCGTGGCTACCTCGACGAATAAGTCGGTGCCGTCAATAGGATATTTGAAATAGGTCATCTCGCCGAACGCGACCTTTCTATCATAGCCTGGCACGTCGAGCAAGGTACGGCCGGGAATATCCTTGTTGTCGACCTCAAGCCCGCTCAAGGCTGTCTGCAGGTTTGTGCACCAGTTGACTAGGCGATTGGAGCGATATATAAGGCCTTCCTCGTGCAGAGTACAGAAGGCATGCATGGTGGCGCGGGTGCAGTTTGCGTCCATGGTGAAGGCCTCGCGTGACCAGTCCATGGATCCACCCATAAGCCGCTGGGCGTTGTTGATGCGCTGGTGGTATTCATCCTTCCAATCCCAGACTAGCTTGGTGAAGTTGTCGCGGCCAAGCTCGAGCCGCGTCTTCTTCTCCTTCTTCCAGAGCATCTTCTCGACGACAGACTGCGTGCTGATGCCGGCATGGTCGCAGCCCGGGACCCACAACGTAGGAATGCCACGCATGCGGTTCCAGCGGACGAGTGTGTCCTGTATGGTGTTGGCGAGGGCATGGCCACAGTGTAGGGCGCCGGTAACGTTAGGAGGAGGCAGCGGGACGACGAAGGTGTTGGACGGGCCGGTCGAAGCAGCTCGAGGCTGCTGGGGCTGGAAGAAGCCCGACTTCTCCCACCATTGGTACCACGACGATTCGACGGCGCTGGGGCTGTAGGCGCTGAAATGGGCGTGGTCGAAGGACTGAAGCACCTTCTTCTCGCCGGGCGTCGTCGGGTCCACGAAGGGCTCGAGGGTCGCCGACGACGGCGGCGCTTTGGGCGCTTTGGCAGCCGTGTTCCCGCCGGGCTTTTCCTTTTTTTCCTTTTTTTCCTTCTTCTCCTTCTTCTGCGATGGTGCCGCTGCGGGCGCGGGTGCCGGCGTCGACGAAGCCGGTGCTGCCGCCATTCTCCAGATGTTGTTCCTCAGGCGTAGTATGCTCGTTGACGATGTCGGTCTCGAGTAGCGCCCAAAAGCCAGCATTGACTGTGGCCGGAAAAGTGCTGCTGTCAAAAATGGGCGAGACATGAGTCACAGGAATCGAGTGAAACCCCAAGGCGCGCGCACGAAGGTGGGGTACCAACCACGGAAGCTGCCAACCCAAGCGAAAAGGCCAAAACTGCAGTCTCCACCTTGCTGCATGGACCACACGTCCGTATATACCGATATAAATACAAGCTGCAGTACCTGGATATATACTTGCAAATAGGAACTACATAAGTTCAGATATCTACGTTATTACATGCAGCGTTTGTTTGAGTCAGGCTAGAGAAGAAGAGCACAAATACGAAGCAAGCTGGTATATAGAATAGTTAATGAATACAACGTCGTTATCAATCTAGGAACGACTGGGCTAAACGTAGGGTATCGATAACTGTTCCACTCGAAATGGGTCTGCTATGCTAGTACAATTTAGTAGTGATACTAGCCCATTAGTTCGACTCAAATGCTTGCATTAGACCTTTTCCGTGCAAAATTGGGCAGCCCCTCCTTATACCCCTCAGTGCGCATTCACGTACATAGATATGTATATTCTGACAGATTAGCCATTGATTCCCGCGAAAGAGTAAGATATCGGCTGAATCTAGTCCCAGCTTGTGTCGTATATTCTCCTGATGGATATGAATGAGGGCTCGCAAAACTACCGCTCTCCTCGAGGGACAGCTCTGATAGGAATCAATAAGCGTTGTTTTTTTTTTGGTTCTTTTCTTTCCCCTCCTCAAGAGTAGCTGGTGCCTACGGAGAACTTCTCTATCTCACAGCACCCCCTGCAATTGTCATCGTTACTCTACTAAAACTCACTGCTAGGGCGCAGTATTGCGGGGCGCCTAGGAAAATATACTGTAAAGCAAATAATAAATAAAAACAATGAAAGATTCAATGGGTTCTCAGTTACTGGAGGCTGCTAAATAAAATTTCGAGGGGGTACCCTAGATTACTGTAAGTAGGTAGGACATAGAGGCCTCTCATTGGACAGACCCCTCGACGACATGCCGTATTGGGAAACCAACCCCAGTAGAGTAGTATACTCATTCCGCATTCGCCCTTCCTCATATATATGTATAAATGCTATGTGCCTAGGTACCTAGGTGGATAATCAGATTACTAGAGTGTCTCTGCACAGCTGCATACATGACTCGATAACCTTTACATTCGAGTCACGAGCAGCAATTATCTATAGATTCTCGAGGTCAAAAGGGTCATCCTCCTCAACTGTCCTCCATATCCCGTTGAGCGAGCTCTCCTGTCTCTTCAAGAACCGGCCATAGCCCTTCTCTCCTACAACGCCTCCCCCATCTCGATCCCATATCACTTTTCCTCTGAGAATGGTGTATCGTGGCCAGTTGTTCAACGTGCGGCCCTCGTACGGCGTGTAATCCACATCGTGATGCAGCATACCATTCGTCAAGGGGAACTCCCCCAGCCTACCCTCTGGATACCAAACCACCAAGTCAGCATCAGATACCCCCGGTATGATCCCTCCCTTGCGCGGGTACAGACCATAAAGCTTCGCCGCGTTGGTCGAAGTCACTTCGACGAATTTCGTTAGCTTCATCTTGCGCGCGGAGAAAACCAGCGGCAGACGGGTCTCAATTCCGGGAAACCCGTTGGGTATATGTCGGGACTTGCCAACTGGAAACTCGTCTGAGATGCACGTCTTTTTGCCCTTGACAGCGTCGTCGAATCGGAACGCGCAATGGTCTGAACTCAGGATGGCAAATGTACCGTTCCGCAGCCCCCGCCAAATGGCCTTCTGATCTTTGGCATCGCGCGGTGGCGGCGCGCACACGCATTTGGCACCTTCGAACCCGGGTTGGTCGAGGTCATCGCGAGTGAGAAACAGGTACTGCGGGCAAGTCTCGGCAAATACGGGCTGGCCCTCCGTCTGCGCAGCCCGGATCCGTGCCGCTGCAGCTGGCTCACTAACGTGCACCAGCAGAATCGGTATATCAGCGACGAGTGAGCTGAGATCGATGGCACGATTTGTGGCCTCGGATTCGAGCATCGGCGCGTGAGAGTGTCCGTGGTATTTAGGTGCGAAAAGCTTCGCGGTCTCGGGCATCTCCGTGAGCCACGCCACATCGCCGTTCTCGGCATGAATCATAGTCAAGATGTGGTTCCTACGTGCCGCGAGCACGACTGACAGGATCTCGTTATCGCGCGGCTGTAGCGCTTCGCAAGTCATGTAGATCTTGATCGAAGTGACACCCTCGACTGAGACTAGTTGATCAAACTCTGCAAGCGCCTTTTCGCAAGGATTTGCAACCAGCACATGAAAACCATAGTCGCAGTAACTACTATTCCATGCCAGCGCGTGTGTGTTAGCCAAAGCCGCTAGCACCGAGTCTAGGTTTTTCTGTTGCGGCGCGAAGGCCACGATAGTCGTTGTACCGCCTGCCATCGCGGACCGCGTCCCTGTTTCGTAACTGTCGGCTGATGACCCTTCACCGAACATGCTAGGCTCCTGCAAGTGGACGCTACATGGGCGGCACTTGTAATCAGAGATGGGCTCATACAGGCCTGATTCGACCTAAGCGACAGAAAGTTTATCAAGGCACACATACTGGCAGTCAACTCCTCCTGGCTATATCTCTTAGCTTTTAGCTTGATTGTAATGGCTTGTCACATAGGGGGCTCGTACCATAACATAGCCGCCTTCAGCGTCGATAACCCGCTTCGCGCGTGCCTCGCTCAGGAAACCTGAGGGAGCAAGGAGGACGATTTTCTCATCTCTTATAGCAATATCAAGCGGCGCCACGTCGGCTGCAGTCACGCAAACGCCGTTCGTTATCACTAGGTCGTATTCATCCATAAACGGTTGTGTTGATCTTAACAGGTAAAGGTATTGAGTGTGTGGAGGGCATTTTGAATAATGCTCTTCTGCGCTCTCTCTCTCTCTCTTGTGAGATATGCACCTTTGTCTAGCAATGCAGGGCGTAAGATCCGTCCCTATCTCCACCGCTAAGTCCCAATGCAACACGAGGATAGATAAGGAAGCCCACAGATACCCCGAGAATCCCGTGCATGGTATCAATCAAAATCCTAGATCGGCTGCTGTCTTATAAGCCTGGAGAAGCTTTCTAGATTAGCTAAGCTATTCTCGAGTGGTTGTTCCGCTTTTCGACGTATGTAATTATGTTATTTATATGGTTACATCAACCCAATTCCGACTGGCTTATCGTGTTACACGAACGCTATGCTTCGGATTCACAGTGAGTCTCATTGACAGAATTTATGTCGGCCAATCCATACAACCATCGTGGGTAAGCAGATGTTCCGGGCCTGAGTTATGTTTCCAGCTCTACGGTAAGGTAAGAGATAGACCGCTGATTATGACCTGGAAGCGGCGCCTAAGGTTGCCATCATAAACGCTCTAGGTTATACAGTATCTCTAAATGTATAAACTCAGCCAGAGTGGCTTTTACAAGCAACAGCTCTATCAGAGGATGCGAACATCCGAACGACCAGACGCAGCCGTCAGAGTAGTTAACTCTAACGGTTATAGATGATCAGAACGAGATACTAGACGCTACAGGCGGGGTTGCCATAATTCGTGCTCTGGACGATTATTTTGGTCGATTGGTTATCACTGCTATGTGCCGGCAGCTCGGAAATCTGGTATCAGTATTTTTAGACGAGTTCCGCTAGCTGTGTCTCCGTACCGACTGGACCCAACTCGTCTACGGCAGACGCCGAACATCGCAAGTAGATTGGTTGTCACGGAAATGAAGCGAATAGCGCCGGATTCGCTGCTCTTTTACAGGCTGCTCTAAAACAGCAATGCGTCTGCAATCAGAATCTATAAGGTAAATTCAAGAAGGCTGTTTCACCCGCCGATTACATTGAGTCTTATCTTGACCTACTCTTGAGGCGACGGTTAAAGAAGTAACCGGATCAATATGGCATAAATATGCAAAAGAAAACATCATTGAATGAGGGATGATGTTTTTGCTATTGAGGATTCATTTAATTTAAAGAGTGGTCTGTGAATTCCTTTATCCCGTGGGAATTTACGTCGGATATAGGACACAAGGCCAACGGGACGGGTGGAAGTGATACTAGAGATACTGAGCGGCCTTATTTGGTTACTTTCTGTAATTCATCTCTTTAACAACCGTGGCTAGATCAGATACCGCTGTTGTTGATATTCAACAGCGTATTCTATCGCCGAGCCGTCGGGGGCCTCTGACAATGTACTTTGGCTCCCGGGCACGACAGACTTCGGAGATGGACTATCTGCAACATCACCGTGTTATGGTACACCGAGTACTCAAGTTGTTAGTGAGGACTTATGCTCAATTACAAAGGAAACTATACTCAATATATCGGCGCTCTTTCTCGCATGCCCTTGCAGCTATGCTCAGGAATGATTTGCGTTCAATCTCCCAACCCTAGGCTTTTTACAGGACCAGACTTTCTATATTCTCTCTTCTCACTTCCCCAATTAATACTTCGATTAGCCACTCCTGGTCGAACTCTATCTCAGTCTTCGGAGACCGAAGATAGTCTTGGATTAGCGGGAGCTCAATACCTGGGGTGGCTGGAACAGCCTCCTAGTTAGTCATACTGAGACAATCCATAGAGTTCAGCGCGGTAATCGGGTTTAACGGTATCGCCATCGGAGTCATGAAGAAGCGACATCGGGCTGTCCCCGTGCATTTTTCAATTCCGCTTCTAAGCTTTGTTATCCGCTACAGCATTCGCGTAGAAGTGAAGGAATCACCCTAAAGCATACAGATTGGCGTGAGAGTAGAGATAATAGTCCTAAGGCCAAAATATTGATAGACCATTCAAGAAAATGGTTTCTCCCATGTAGCCCCTTTCCAGCAATTCTTCCCAGGTAAGCTGGCTCGGATTAGGGGCTAGGGGCGGAGACGGCAGAATTAAGCAAACTTTATCTTCGCATGCCTAGCATCTTACAAAGCGAGATAGCTTTAAACCGTAAGTTTGTGTTTGGCTTTATCGAGAGGCCAAGCGCACAAACATCGGAGAAGCAGTTATTCCTACCTAGGTATATCCCCACAAACTACTATAGCTTGGCACGAGAATAAGGGATGGCATCGCGCCCTTTTCCAGCCAATCAACCTGAATTTATTTGGATGGGACGATTAGATGTGAGATCTTGAGTGGTATTCTTACGCTTTGTTCGCATCAAGACTGATCCGCCAACGGTTAGGGGTGCGGTTGTCAGCGGCTTTAGGTATACAGATCTCCATCGCGCCCTAATGTCTAAACAAACAAACTCGCATGAGAAGACAAACTCCGAAGATGTCTTGCAAAGTCGCTATTTTCTTATCACGTTTTATTTATGGCAGAGCTACGTTCTAATCAATATAAGTTTGTAGGTATTTCTCATCAACGCTCAAAAGGCTCGTTGCGACCCTTCATCGATCCTTTAGGGCTTCATAATCTCCTTTCTTCCTAACCCTCCTCTCGAAACTGTAAAACTCGTTTTAAGATGCGCGTCGGTTTCTTAGGCCTTGGCACAATGGGCACACCCATGGCCCTGAACCTGTCGCGCCATTTCCCCATTACCGTCTGGAACCGGAGCTCGTCGAAATACCCGCCTCTCGCGGAAGCCGGCGCTAGAATTGGAGCCACACCGTCCCAGGTGGCCGAAGAGTCCGATGTCATCTTCATAATGCTCTTCGATGCAGCGGCGATCGACGAGGTACTGCCGGACCTCAAGAAATCGCTTGCGGGGAAGACGGTGGTGAACACGAGCTCCGTCTCGGAGGAATTCAGCCATTACCTCGCGAAAGAGGTGAGCCAGACAGGCGGTCAGTTCGTCGAAATGCCAGTCAGTGGGAGCAAAGTACCTGCGGAGAAGTACGTATTCCTAGGTCCCTATTTTTATTTTTGATAAGCATTGAATATGTCTGCGACTGTCTCGAAGAAGAAGGTGAAATCGCCATGACAAACATTACGCTCTAACAAGTACTCAACTGTAGTGGCCAGCTTGTTGGTATGTTTGGTGGAGATGCCCACGTGGTTGAGAAGATACGACATCTTATGAAGCCTATCACTTGCGCCGCTGTCTATTGCGGACCGATCGGCTATGGCCTTAGAACCAAATACGCCGTGAATCTCTACGTAACGGTCTTAGCTGTCGGCCTCGCCGAGTCAATGAATCGTAAGTATCTATCAGGGTTCTTTACTCACTGATTTTGGTAACTTTGAGATTATACAAGCTCTTATCCAAGGCTGGAACCAAGCCCTAGGAGCTGACTTCAAGCGCGGCAGTGGCCAAAGCCCAAGGACTTGATCCCGCTGTTCTGGGTGAGGTGATCAATGCGGGACCGGCGGCTTCTGCGTATGCTCGCAACAAGATCACGAAGATCACCACGGGAGACTGGTCTCCTCAGGCGGCTTCTAAGGACTGCTATAACAGCAGCAAGCTTATTTGCGCTGCCGTCGAGGCGTCGGCCGTACGGTCGCCATTGATAGAGCTCTGTCGGTCTATGTACGCCGAGGCAACCGAGTCCGGGCTTGGAGAAGAGGACATGATATCTGTAATAAAAATCTTGTCTCATCCCTCGCTAAAAGAGAACTGAAGGTCATAGATGGACTGGGTATTTTGCCAGCCGATTCGTCTGCTCTGCATTATCATACGCCGAGACTATTGAGGCTTATTCTAGCGGCATCATTGCCACAAAGCTGTGTGGAAAGAGAGAGAACTAAGAGCTATGTGGTGGAAGTTAGATCTAGTGCTCTGGGGGCGGAGGACAGCGCTAATTACTCCCGACGTATGCTGCAAGTTCATGAGATGCCGACGGCTACGGTGATAGTAGTAACGAGTCCAACTCTGCTTGGACCAAAATTCCCATACGGAGATGTTTGTTAACATGGGCAAGGAAGAGAGAAGGAAAAAGGCAAAATACAATAAAAAAATAACATTAATCATTACGAAGATGCACTGAATGTAAGTGACTTTGAATATATAACTGAAGCTTCGTGGGGTACTAGGTTGTAAGTGGTACCTAGGTCGCAGAGGAGCTAGTCTAGATAAGGCCACTGACGTAAAGGTAGCCTCCGATATCGAAGGTCCAAATTTCTTACGCGCAATTGAAACAATCGAAAGCAACCGACCGATTATTATGATATTTTCGGCACTCACCACAGTTAAATAATCCCTCGAATACCTTCCGAGCTATAATACCCAAATCAACCGTGCCCACGCGAATAGACTCGAGAGAAACAGAAGATGGTAGCGGCCTGGCGCATACTCGGGACGACACCGCGGTCCTCCCCGCTCGCCGCGTCTATCCGATCGCTCTCCCGGGCATATTCCACGACGAGCAGCAGTAGAGTGCAGTTGGTGTTCGACCACCATGCACCCCCAAAGTCTGATCGAGACCGACAAGATTCGCCCATAATATTCATGCACGGGTTGTTCGGGTCCAAGAAGAACAACCGCAGCGTGAGCAAGTGAGTCCCAAGATCCTCTCGCTGCCACGCGACTACAGAGCGCAAATGGAGCGCGAATGGGAGCTTTGGGCTTGACGTCTGCTAATTGGTGCTTGCGCTGTCCACAGAGTCCTGGCGCGCGACCTCAATCGACATGTATACGCTATTGTAAGCTTCTCGCACTCTGCTCCAAGCGTCGAAGGAACCCTCCATCAAATATCGTGAAAGCCATTGCTTTGCTGCAATCCCTTCGAAGGAATACAGGAATGACGGACGAGAATGAGCTCGGTCTAACGAGTCTTTACACCATTTAGGACTTGCGAAACCATGGCGAATCAGAGCATGCAGACCGTCACGACTACCTTGCCATGGCCGACGATGTAGCGGGCTTTATCCACGAGCACGGGTTGAAGGAGCCGACGCTGATCGGACACTCGATGTGAGCTACTACCTTTGGTTCTCTCCATCCACCTCAAGCTCAGAGTGAAGGGAGCGTATTGAACCAACGGATAACGAAGGCTCAAGCCGACGCTGACACAGCTCCTTCGTCTACCTACAGGGGCGCGAAAACAGCCATGACACTAGCTCTCGACCAACCGTCCCTAATTTCGGACATCGTGTCCGTCGACAACGCACCGATAGACGCGACACTAAGCCGAAACTTCGCAACGTATATCCGCGGGATGCGACACATCGAAGACGCGGGCGTGACGCGGCAAAGCGAGGCGGATTCGATCCTGGAATCCTACGAGTCCGACGTCGGCATCCGGCAGTTCCTGCTCGGGAACATGCATCGTGTTGCCGTGCCCTCCGATTCTGAGCAGAAGAAGAACGTCGTCAAGTTCAGGATCCCGCTCGACATCCTCGCCAAGAGCCTCGACAACCTGGGCGACTTCCCCTTCCGCAACCCGGACGAGGCCCGCTTCGAGAAGCCCGCCCTCTTCGTGCGCGGCACCCGCAGCAAGTATGTCCCCGACGAGGCCATACCCATCATCGGCCGCTTTTTCCCGCGCTTCACGCTCGTCGATATCGAGGCCGGTCATTGGGTTATTTCGGAGAAACCGGCCGAGTTCTTAAAAGGTGAGTTCTTTTCTTCTTTGCCTTGACTGTTCTTCATTCTATCTCAGACATGTGGGAGTAGACATAAAACTGACCAATTTCCAACTCTAGCCGTCATTGAATTCCTCACACCAAAGGAATGAATCCGGGACAAGAAAGGAGAGAGAAAAATAGACGGTAGAGAGATTTTAGAGGTCGCATAGGTTTGCATACAAGTGTTGCATTAGGGGATATCATCTAGACCATGCTGGTTATGTACATGCATAAAACCAGTTCCGCATCTGAGGAGACGGTTCGGCGTCTTCCTCATCAACCATTCAACTTGCTTATAGACATATAAAAAGGATGTACATATACCACGACAACTTCATATAGAACTTACAAATTAAGGGTGTAGGGGCATATAACATCGAGATAGGGGGGACGGAGGGAGCGCGGGCAGATCATAGGAAACCCCGCCTGAAGGTTTCCCAATCAACAAGAACAAGGGTTCGACGGAAACCCGCCCGTGGAGAAGTCGATGGATTTCGAGCTGCCCATGGCTCCTGCTATGAGCTGTGGCTTCTGCACGATCCGATCGACGACCTCAACGAAGGGCCGCTTGACATTCTCACGCGTCTTGGAGCTGATCTCGCAGAACTCGGCGCCTTGTGCCTCGGCGAGCGCCTTACCTTGCTCGAACGATACTGCGCGGCCGCCTGCGGCCACTTTGTCCAGCTTGCTCCCTACCTATAGATATACCACCAAGTTAGTGCTGAAATGATATAAGAATAAAGTCTTTAGGATTACTGAGGCGGTCGGGTGAAAAATGCAGAGTGTAACGGTCACGTACCAGATAAAGCACAGCCTCGGGATTGGCATTCATCCTCGCTTCATCGAACCATTTCTCCATACTCGTGAAGCTCTTCTTGTTAGAAATGTCGTACACTAATATGACGCCGTGGGCACCGCGGTAGTAGCTCGTCGATAGAGTGCGAAATCTCTCCTGGCCAGCCTATTGTATCCCACCCGAACGATGTCTAGTTAGCAATGCATTATACGAGGCTACCTTGTTTGCCAATATTCGGCAACCGCCCACTCCACAAAGGCACCTAATGGGAAATATATGTGTGCATGTTAATTTCAAAAAGTGGAGAGAAAGGGAAGTCCAAGGCTCACAGTGTCGAATATGTTAAGCTTGTATGCTTTGCCCCTAACAGCTAGCTTTTTCGTCTATGATGCGAGTTAGAAAGTGTGAGATAATGAAGTGTGAGATAATGAAGTGTGAGATAATGAAGTGTGAGATAATGAAGTGTGGATGGTAAGAAGTCTTCGCTCTTTGATGATCTTTTGTCGACGCTTGCATACTGCTCAAGGTCGTCTCAATACGTACTTTGAAATCGATCCCAACTGTAAGATTTTGCGTCAGTAATGGTTGTTTTTGGGCAACATATGTAAGTGTTTCAAGGCAGGGCGGGCTCCTAAGGTATGATTCTAGCCTGAACAGAATGGAGCCTTGGTCTTCATAACTGGCCGGCACGCCAGGGGAAATATATGCAGTAAAAGATCCAAGGACTATTTACTAGTAGCCGTCGTTGACTCGGGGTCAAACTGATCCTCGCAATCTTTGATGCAGAGCCATATGTTAGTGCCTCATGCCGCAAATATTCAAGGATGGATCCCCAGAGACTGTCATTTTGGTAGTGTTATACTCACACCTCAATAATACTATATAACCACAAGATAAGTCAGCCATGAATTCATAAATTCGGATGCTGATCCGATAACTCTATCACGTAAGGGAAAACCACGTAGCGTTCATTTAAAACGATGCAGAGGCCAAGCAAACTCACATGCAGATTTCCCTGCGCCCGAAGGTCCGATGAGCAATATCTTGAGAACGGGAAGCGAGTCCTCGGAAGTCGATGTCGAGGCCATGATGATAGCAACAATACCGCCGACGACGAGAAAACGTACAACCTCCTTCTTTTATTCCCCTTGCGGCGATGAAGCGAGCAAATCGCGTTGAGTTCGGCGATTGACTCCGGGCCGGCCTTGGACTTTAGGCACGATAGACCCTATTTTTTGCCACCAGCTTTAAATACGCCGGGCTTGCTTGCTTGACAGCGACAATCAACGTCCAAACCCAAAATTTCCTGCCTATCGTCTGAAAAATCTGGGGTATCGTATGTGCAACGCTGATCAACGGGCTCCAAAAGATAGGTAGTGCGGAAAAGCGACAACTCAGTTTGGCTTTCAGCCGGATGAGATGAAACGGTGCGAGCGATGACGCGGGTGGTGTGAAATGGTAGGTAACACGTGTGATTGAGCTGTCATAGGCTTATTGTTGTCTGGTTCCGAATCAATCAGCTGATTGATTTTAGGGTGGAAGTAGTCGGACTCCTAGGTCTTTGAGTTTTAGGTAAATAGGAAGAATAACTTAGGGAAAGATCCAAGTTGATGGTGATATTAAATGAAAATAACATTGAATGCTATCCCTCGTGTCGCTCCAGTAGGTGGATGTGGTAACAAATATGGGGCAATGCCGACGGTAATGCAAGAAGCCGTCACCTAGTCACGACCACTTATGACATGACAGAGGAGCATGTAGGCGCCCTAAAATTTACAACGATAGGTTCTTAGATCCTCTGGACTTGGGATTTCGTATAATTTGAAGATCTAAGTTGATTGACATTATTCTACTAAATATAGTTGAACCCGACAAAGGAAGTGAACAGTTACTTTTACACGGCCAAGTCGTCCATGGCTCTGCGACCTTATGATGCGGTCACACGCACTAGCAGCCAGTAACACAACCGGTACTTGACCTAACAAACCAAATAAAAATTAAATCATTGTCCAGTCAAGGCCGATAAAAAGCATATGGGGTATTGGGTTGCCGAATCGTAAGACTTTCTCAAGACAAGGTTCTATATTGACTCGCTCTGGTTCGATTCATACGAGTTTCATGCCTTCCAGTCGGCAGGGGACACCATCATCACTTTCGTTACAAACAAATAGATTCATGCATAGTCAGCTAACATTCTCATTCATCATTTTTTGAGGGATAGCTGTATCCGTGACGTCCTTGCCACGCCGAATGCAATCAGAAGTGAGACCTAATGCCGTTGCAGAAAAACCCACGCCGTTCCATGACCAGAGCTCATTGCATAATTAGACCTCTTCTAGCACCCGCTCCTTGAACTCCCGCTCCACCTTCTGTCCATCCTCATTTGTCGTTGACTCGCCGTGCAGCGCCATCAGGGCACCGAGGTCGAACTTGGGCGCCTTTAGGAGCTTGACCTTGCGGATGTGAACCTACAAAGCAATAGTCAGTAAATGAGTCTCTCTCTGTGGACGTCGTTGTGAGTTGTAGTTGGGCGTGACATACGTTCTGGAGAGGGTAGATGCCCTGTGTGGATTTCTCGATCTCGCGGCCGATAACCTCGGGAATCAGCTTGGAGGTGAGCTGTTGCAGGGTGCAGGTAGCAGCCTCGCGCTGGATAATCTCGACCATCTTCTTTCGGATGGCGCGAATCTGGGAAGAGGCGGCGTAGGTGGTCTTGCGGACCTGGTTGGGGCGGCGCTTGGTGAAGGCGATGGCGAAGAGGCGGAGGAGGTAGTCGTCGGTTGTCTTGACGGTGACATTGGCCTCAATGAGGGATTGCCACTTGCGGACAAGAGACCGCAGCTTGTCGGAGGTGAAGTCCAGACCGTAGAAGTTGGTCAAGCAGTTCTTGCCTTGGATCTCGTCCACCCGTAGCTTGATCTTGCGGAAGGAGTGGTCCTCATCCTTCTGGAGATCGGCGAGGGAGACCTCGACGATTCGGCCCTTGAGGGAGTCGTTCGCGTTCTTCAGACCGCTGGTACGGTTGACCAGGGTCTTACCGACACTGTGATTTCCAGTTAGATCATAATCGACGTGCGCGAAGGGAGCATTCGTTCGTACTCTCTGACGTTAAAGGGAGCAGGAGCCTATATCAGGGTTCGTTAGCCAGGTTCCGGACAAAAGGGGCATGGCATCGAGCCATAGGTTGCCGTCGGCGTTTCTGGCGGCACAAACGCACCTTGATCGAGTACCAGTCCTTGCGGGCGAATGGGTCCTGGGCCTTCTTCTTGAGGCCCTTCTTGCCCTTAGACAATCTCTTGTTCCTGTGCAGAAGTATCGATTAGCTCGCATGACCCTTGATGTAAGCGGCGGGGTGTGGTGGCATGGCGATGGGCTGGCGCACGGCGAATTCGACGGCAAATGAGGGAATCGGGTGCGGCCAAGGGCATTGTTCGGGAGACTCACTTTCCAACCGCCATGATTGCGAGGTGTTCTGGATGGCTCGCAAAGTCAGGACGATGTTGAAGGTGTGGAAAGGGAGGCGGTTACGGTTTGATGTCGAGATGCAGCGTGCTGTAAATTCTAGTGCGGCCAGAATAATTTTCAAAGCCCCAATTGTGTGGGTGGATTTTCCAAAGTGGGCAAGCGATTGTGGCGTATGGCCATGTTTCCCCGATCCGGCTGCGCACCAACCACGTCACCAGCCACAACCGGAGTTATCGGCTCTAGGCGTAAATGATAGACAAGAGGTAGTACCTATGTACCCAAACTAAGCCCCTGAGACTACGCTATTGAGCTGTAGGGAAGTGCAAAGGACCTACTGCAGTGGGTTAAGACAGAGAGATTTACACGTTCATTCGGGCGATCGTTACCCTGATCTTCGATCCTAGTACTTCATGAATAGGTATTGGAAGCCTCAAAATTGCTCTGTACAATGAATATTTCATATCTGAGCATTTCAGTTTCCATCTGTTCTTTACACTTTGCATATTCCCCTCGCTCACAATCTAGCCACCACCTATTGAGCTACGGTGGTTAAGTTCTTTCTAATAAAGAGAACATCTTCATAACATGATACACATGTAGTCCATACAGATATATAGCCCTGCGTATGCTAAGCTAAAGGCCTCGACGCCGTATCGCTATGCTGTCTCCGATAATCCTGAACGCCGTAATATGTCCCATATCCGGTCTGACCTATTTCGAGGTATGTCTGGCGACGACAACGAAGGCAAAACCAAAACAGCCCGTTCTGTTTATTCCTAGGCGAATAAAACCCCACAAGCGCCTCCAACGCCTATTGATTAACCGGTATTACCGCCCGACAAGAATGACGTCAGTTCATGAAAGCGAAAACAATGCAGTCGTGATGCTGCTTGGCGCACGCTGCTTTGATTTGACCGCGGTTCTAGGCACCGCATTGGTGTAATTGGTATTTTCGAAAAATAAGGATTTGAACTTTTCAAGGTCTTCTTTCTGCCTTTTCTTCATCTTGCCGTCGTTCCTCCTCCCAAGTGTCAAAGCTAGGGAAGCTGAAATAGCAGGCAGAATCTTCAAGATTGGAATTAGCGTCGTTCCAATAATCGATTCCCGTAAAGGTGGAAAGGGAGTACGAACGTGATTCATGGCTTGTCTCGGTTAACCGTTCAGATTCCAGCACCGAGTTCCTGGACGATGTGTTTGTTGGTGACGTTGAATTGCTGTTAGAGACAGCTACACGGTTCAGTAATTCTGTGGCCCGCCGCGACGAGTACGTCGGCGATGTGAGCAAGCCTCTGCATGCGTTCTCAGTGGTGATTGATGGCTCTGTGGCGTAGGAACGTAAGAGCCGGGGACGTCGGCTGCCCGCTGACTTATTACTGGAGGCAGAATCTCGACGGTAGTGGTGGTGGTGATGGTGGTGGGTTAATTCTGAGGAATACGAGGCTGTAGCCATTATTGTGTCTCAGCCTCTGTGGTATCGAGATGTCGATAGGTGTTGAGGTGGAATGGTCCAGGGCCAGGCGGGTCGAATAGCCGCAATATTCTGACTACTAGGTAGAGAGTTTTGTCGGTAAGGGAAAAGCACTTATTGCCCCCCGATTGTGATCAAGTGGATTGTAGTAGGAGCTATATATCCTTTCAATGAAAGGAGGGAAGCTTAAGGTTGCCTAGGGGGAGAAGCTGAAGAAGAAAGAAGATGTAGAAGATGTCTCGGTCGTTGTTTCAATCCAGGAAGGGAAGGGATGGGGTAATCGCCGGGTTTAAAGACCAGGAACAGGAATCGATCACACTATGAAGAAGGCGGTACCTTTTGGCTATCGTCTTATGGTGTCCGTCTCTGGGGACTGCATGGATCCCGAATCTCCGGTACGTTACTTACTGGTGGTGTGTACAACTTATACAGATACAGTACTACGGTACGTAGTGGTCAGACAGGCATTCCTTACCGTCTTTTTTCATCTTGTGATTTGCCCTGTATGTCTTGTGTCAGGAGAACGGAGACAAGGAGCCAAACTTGCCCGGGGAAAGCTGGCTCGCCTAGTTCGTGCTGGCTCGATTTGGCTTATTCACGATGGGATCGTGGGTGCGTTCTCCCCGGTACTGCCCCGGCTGCTTTGCCTGCCTGCTTGCCACATGTCAAGTCTGGATGGGGAGATGCGCTGGCCCTGGGTGTGGTTGGTTCCTGGATCCCGCCCGTTAGTCCACACCACCCCCGTTTTGGGCGTTGCAAGCGGCAGGGTGTCTCCAAATCGTCTTGGTTGGGCCGTCGTGCACCGCCCTAACAAGAACGACCAAGACGGTAGCAACCAAGGCCTTCCATGAACCCACCCCCCCTCTCGCTGCCTACTGACAAGTATGCCAACTGGTCAACGCCCATACGCCTATACACCCACATCCAGCATATTATGTATTGTACGACACACCTCTTCTTTATCTCTTCTTGGTGATAGGGTGGGAGCGCAGTTGTGGAAGGGTTGGTGATACGGCGTATACTACTATATATATATATAGACATATAGACATATAGATATATATGCCATATTACCTAGAGACATAGGTATGTTACTGGTGTGTTATGGGGCATCGTACTACATACCTGCTCAAGACCGATGTGCATATTTAAAGGAGTTACCTAATATCTGTACAGTAGAACTCCTGCAGCAGGTGTGGTAGGTCTGTCTGCTACAGAGTGCGTGGTTTTCAACCCTGTACCCAGTATCGGTGGAGTTCAACTGGCTGATTGCTGCTAGCCTTCCAGCACCGCATAGCGTTGGTAAGCTCTGGCCCATTGACTTCCCATTAACTTGGTGTAAATCCTTACTCCTCTAGTTCTAGCAAGGTTCAGCAAAGTAACCCGCTGTAACCCACTGTAGCTCTGGACCCAACCTTGATCTTTTCAATTGGCCTATAATTTGCCTTGTACCGCTATATTCTCTCACATGCTGGGTGGACCGGTCCTCTGTATACTTTACCTACGACACCACGTACAGATGGAG
Source organism: Xylaria sp. FL0064 (assembly GCA_022593225.1). Lineage (NCBI taxonomy): Eukaryota > Fungi > Ascomycota > Sordariomycetes > Xylariales > Xylariaceae > Xylaria > Xylaria sp. FL0064. The sequence continues at coordinate 1,000,654 of JAJKLE010000012.1, read as the reverse complement.
AAAGAGAGACACACGGCGGCTTGCTCGTCAGCTTACCTCCAGCATTCACATCAACCACTCATCCAAGTATAAGGCGGAGAGCGTGCAGCGAGACTTGGAGGAGCATCCATTGCCGCAAAAAACCGCTCGTCGCGTGCGCAGTTTCGTGCGTGTTATTGGAGCTTTGAATGAGTGGTTGTGGTTGATGTGATGAGTACAGGGTGATAAGGAGATATTGAAAGAGATGGGTAAATAGATCCGAGCGCCCAGTCCTGCGCCAGTCTTGTTTTCTGGGGTCCTGCTGGGTTCGTCTCGTTGGTGGTTGGTGACGTCGACAGTCGTACCAATTGCTGACCACACTACTTTGTAGCCTGGAAGCACTATTGAGTAGCTATGTGATGATTCTCGCGTCATTATGCTACTATCTACAGTCCCATCTCCAAAGTCGAGCGCCGAAAACGCGAGTAGACATGCAATTGGGTATGTCGCAGTCCCCTCCCCCGTCTCGCCACTGCCATGAGACACCACAAGACACGCACCGGGACCCGCGAGCGACGCGATACGCGAAGCACAAAGATTCCGGTGCTACCGACCGGTCTACCATCTCCCATCTAATCGTCTACAGTATGCTTATACTACCTTATCCCCGGTATTGTCCCCGGCATGCCACAACAGGCAGGGTGAAGCTCGTTACAGTACTGCAACAGTACAAAACGAGTCGCGATCTACTCCTACAAGTACGGCAGAGATGGAACAGTCACACGGTCACACGGTCGACAAAACATACAGTACAGTCCATGCCTCCAAGCGGCGATGGAAACCTGCAATGCGTTGACGATCCTCGATAGGTACTAATGTGGTGATCCTATTCACCCGTTCACCCCAGGAAAACGCCATCCATTTTCTAGCGGTGCCCATGCTTGTAATGAGGCGCAATCGGCAATCCCTGCTTGACTACCCTACTATACAACCCGTAACGCACATTAGCTAGTGCAACGGCCACTGGTCATCGGCCTACGACCCGGCCAACCCATTGGCTCTCCTCCTCAGTGATCAATGCTGATAGCGCCGTCAATAGGAAGCTCCTAAGCTTAGTGGATGGTCGAGAACACTTACTCTTCCCACATCCGTCCTTGAACGGCCTGTAGCTCTTCTTCGGTCATCCTGTGGCCTGTCGTAAAGTACCCTGCAACCGGTCAACAACCTTTGTTCTCTATGAATAGGCGATCAGCGACCTTGTGTGGCATACCGGCAGTGATCTTCGCATCTATCTCGACGCGCGAGTCTGCGGGAATCAGTTCCTCAGGTAGCTCCACCCGTTCGTGGATGGGAATGCTATCATTTGTTAGCCTTAGAGTCGCATGTGGAAGTTAAAACGATAAGCTTCGTACCCCTGCTCGACAATAGCATCATGCTTCATGCTAGATGGGTAGTAGATTGTCAGTTACACGACAAAGTCCGTTTAATTTTCCCTGCGTATCAACTCACTTGCTCATACTCAGCATTCTATCGATCTTCTTGATACCGAGCCAATGAAGGATATCGGGCATGAGCGCTTGAAACCTCATGTCTTTGACTCCGGCAATATTCTCGGTTCTCTTGAAATAGTCCGAAGCGCGGTCTTCGCCACGCTTCCGTGCATTATACACGACTGTCGAGGGTGTGGTTAACTACTACACTGATAAACCTGTGAAACTGAAACATTGATCCGACACTTACGGTACTACGCATGGATCCGTTAGCAATATGTAACTCGGGCAATAACCAAACATATTAGGTACTTACTTTCGTCACTTCGCCTAGAGCTCGTCCTTCCTTTCTGAAGTAGATGACAACTCCGCTGCCGCCATTCTGAGCTTCCTTGACGGCTTCCTCGATGCCAAAGATGAGATAGGGCCGACAGGTACAGATATCGGATCCAAATACGTCACTGCCGTTACACTACATCCCCAGTCAGATTCTCATTGACAAACATTCACGTAATTGTGGCGTATTACCTCATCGTGGATTCTTAAAGACAATCTCACGTTCTCGTCTGACATCTTCGCGGGGTCTCCAAAACAGTACACCGTCAATCCGCCTAAAACATGTTAACACGGCAGGTCGCCACTCTGGTATCATAATAGCGATATATACCAATGGGAGGTAGAAAGACTTTGATGTCTCCGCGCGTGATAAGCTGCTATTGTGAGATACAGATATGCTTCACAAGTTCGTGGGTTACGCACCTCAGGATAACTTCCACCAGTGTGCTCGAAGAGGGAGCGACGCAGGACACCCTCGTCTGTAACCATGCGAAGCCCTGTTAGAGGCGGAGACGAATGAGTCTTCAAGGTCTACGTACCAATGCCAAATCGTTCGGCTACCCCTGGGAGGTACCAGACCTGCAAAAAGTGTGAGATGCGCTGTGTCGAGAAGGAACATTGGTACGCAAACTAACCGGCTCGACGGCGAACTTCGTGACAGCCAGTTCTCCTGAGGCATTCAGACAAATTTTCCCATCCGGTACTCTAGGTAGTGGTAAGCCCGTGAAGCAGAAGGAGTGGGCCATGTCTTACAATCTCCCACTGCGAACGCTCTCTTCCAGTTCCGGAAGCTATTTGCGTTAGTATATGTTGTTGGTATTGGGTATTCGATATTTGTCACTTACCTTCATATGAGCTTTAGTAATGGCAATAGTTGGCCGAATGTCGACTTTGCGCAGATTAACTCAGCGATGCTCTGGCACCTGCCCGTATTACAGGGGATTACTCAAGACTCACCATTCTCTTTCTGCATGGTATCTGCATAGAGCCAGGGGGCTTGGTGACCCCATGGGTCCATAGCTACAATTTTCTTCTTGTCCGACCATTGTGGGAATGGGCCAATATTCGCGGCTGGCTCGGTGTTGGTGAAATCAGGTCTTCAGGATGAGATTCAGTCAGCCATTTCGCTATTCTCGTGGTCGCATCTTGGCACCCACCTATGATTGACATTGAGCTGTTTACTGGCAACAGCAAGCGCGAAGTAAATGGAATATGATCCACCGTGTGCTAAATAGGGGACGACCCGTGAGTACTGGTCGAATGTTTCGAGTAATAGGTATCCTTACCTCCGATTGCTACAACAGAGGGAAATAGTCAGCGACCTTCCACATACAACAGTTAGGTCGACTCACCATTTCGCTTTCGGATCGTAGACGAAGATCTTGACACAACTACTGGACCTCTTTCAAGCCCTGGCGCCCCCCAGTTCAAAGGTATCGGATTTATGCCTATTTGCTTCGGATATGTTCTTCGATTCTGTCAGCATGATATACTCGGAATGGAGATGCTCTAGAATGCCATCTCACGTCAGAATGATGCGGGAAGTAAACCCGGCTTTCTCTGCTTGCCCACGGGCCGAGGCGTTCTCGTCCTTTGACAGCGAGACCAAAGCTGGTTGTGGTAAAGCTGACTCTGCAGGGAGACCACTCTCGGGCGACGACTTCTCAATCAAAGTCGGACTGTTTGTAGACGGTGCAAGAGCATCTAGCCGGTTAGAAAGACTCTCAACGTCAGCGGCCAATTTCGTCTGGTTCTCTTGAATGGCCTTCAAAGCTTGAAGAATCTCAGCCGCGCCGTTTCCTACGCCACCCGCAGCTGATCCTGAGCTCGCCATCTTAATGTTCGATACCTGAATCAGACAGATTGAGCGTATAGGATAGCACACGGTCACAGTAGATGTATCAGGTATAATCAGCTCGTTTACGATGACAAGGCACGTAGCTATTTGGGGTAGTACTATCCCTAACCAATATGGAATAATGAATAAGAAGTCTACAGGAATTTAATGTTAGAGAGCAGGATGAGGAAGAAGGCTGTAGTAGGACAGTTGGACCGGAGATAGGAGCAGGTAATAGTAGTTTGGGTACTCTCGCTCAATGTTGCTTGTTTGGTTACTTGTCTTGTCTTAGGTCGTCAGGCCCACGTCCTTATCCCACGAAGGAGCCCCGCAGGCGAGCTGTTTCTCTACCAGTATCTTGCATACATAAGTACCTACTTACATAGATAGTAGGTACTTACCTAGGTAGGTAGGCATTCAGCAAGTAAAGCAATACAGTAAGAGACATGCTTCTGTATAAGTTTAGGCCGGCTCGGGTTTTCCTATCTTTGGAACCCAGTTGTCTACTTGAGTAGTGCGGAACCATTGACATTTGGCCAATTTTACTTATCATTCCAGTAGGCCAGCGCTATTAATACGCGCTCCGGAGTCATGACATGGCAGGTTAAGCATTGGGACTTAATTTAGGTAGCTGAACTAATAAGCAGGCGGTACGTGGTTCAGAAGGTGAGGGGGAGGGGCATAACACTTATAGTGGATAGTAGCATATATGGAACGGGGAACTCCGCGATTATATGCACGCAGGTACCACTGTAGATACCCTAAGGCATTAAGGTATATCCATGTAAACTTGAAGAGACGGTGAGCTTTTGCCTACTGCCAAGGCACCTATGACTACCTAAATTATTATTCCTTGGGTACTCAGTAACCCACGTTTCTGGTCGGTTAATAAGTGTTCTCTAAGCGGCTTTAGTTTGCAGCATTCTGTCTAATGAATGGAAGGAGGTAAGGGAGTCACAAAGCCCTGGATATAATTCTGATCCTGCGTTGTAGCAAATATGAAATTCCGGCGACAGTTGAGGATCTGGTCTCAGAGTGAGAAAGGGGGCGAGAGGAGCAGATCAGATACCGTAAAATGTCGCATGTCAATTCCTGGCAACAGTTCTGAAGTGCTTTCACCCTTGTATCACAATAAATTTGACATTGTAAATCAGATCTCAAGCTGATTTCATACTCTTATCTTGAAGGCTTTGAAACTCATCGCTGCTTTTGTATCATGCTGCAATCCCTAACTGAGCCATGCTAAGCAAACAAGCAGCTTCATCTGGATTCACGTTGGACATGAAGATACCAAGACAGGTTCTAGGTGTGAAGGGTTAAATTGTACGCAACTGCCGGGAAGAGCTATAATGATTAATATAAGGGGTGTTGGTAGTATGCGGGTTAAGCGGATAACTAACGTCCACGCATAGAGCGAGAATAAGTAACATAACATATAGAATCGTTCATGGCATTTCACTTATTTTAATGCATAGTACTTCCAAACGATGTATCACATCATTCTCGCGCCTATACTTTTAGAAAATACCACAGTGTTTTGATATACATCCTCAAATGGGACGATAATTCTCGGTTCTAGTTCCGCTCAGTTGCTCGAGGTATTATGCCCATTAAGATATATCAATTTTACTCGGACATTCATATTATCTAGAACGATGAAGAATGACATACAAAATTTCTCGTGATGGCAAACAAAAGCATATAACTGAAGCTAATGACAACTTAATCTAGGATAACGTTCTACCACCATTGTCTTCGTGACCATATGGCCACTTGCCACCTATTTCTTCCGTCTCCATCCAATCTACCATTGACTAACACTCAGACTCACATACCCGGGAGCTTGGAGAGCCCTGTCGTGAGGCGTTAGTATGCGCATAAAGCTGATTATTGGGGGTCCTGGAGACGTACATCCTTCGGTCACCTCGCCGACCATATCCTTGACGGTGCATTTGCTGGCCGTGCTCATGACCTGCTTCGTGAGGGATCCGCAGCCATCGTAGAAGCACTCGGACTTATTCATGGCGCGCTGTAGGGCATCTCCCTTCCATCCGAACATGTAATCTGCGTGAGTTCCCTTTCCGTTTACGCCCTCGAAGCTCCATACGAAGGGGTTCGGAGTTCCCGATGGCCACACTGTAGTGAATTAGATTCAATTACAAATTGGAGAAAATCGTGAACGGCTCCTGGTGGCTTTGCTGTATTTTGGGGCGAAGAAGCTTGCCTGGAAAGGAAATAAGACAAGAAGGAACACTTACTGCTGTTGAACTGTCTTGTGTCCCAGACGGTCTCATAGGTCACCTGCGGCATCCGGACTGGGTGCGATGCAGGGCATGGAGGAGCATTCACGAAGCCGTCCTGGGTGATGGTGTTGTACATGTGCGATTGGTGGTCGGGGCTGTCAAGGTTCTTTCCGTCCCAGCATCTAAGTCAAATTAGCATCAGATGGTTGCGACGTGTTTCAACATGACCGAGTCGGTACTAACGCAGGGAAATGGTTGGTGACAAACTGAAACACTCGATGTTAGTGATTCACATTTTTGAGAGTAAAGTCCATGAGAAGCTTGAAATAGGACTCTGGTGAGGAAGAAAAACTTCTTCTTTCCGAGGCCCCTAAGACGCGTGGTGAAAAAGAATTATGATGACTACTTACAATGCCGCCCGCGCATGGCGACGTAGGGAAATCTGAGATTTCCGGGCCTCTGCCAGCATTGGCTGATAGGCACTGGTATCGTAGCCCGACGTGGGGAGTGCCGGTGTTGGTTGGGCTACCCACAGTCATACGGAAGCCCTATGATATATCAGTACATTGGACCTTCGGCCGCGTGAGGAAGACAGAAGGGGAAATTACCGGTGGGAAGGTCTTGACTGGGTTGGTTGCTATCGAATCCCTGAGGAGATCGGTTTGTGTGTAATAGACGGTGAGTCCTCCTTGAGTGCCGGAATAACCATCGAGGTTGCCAGGGTTGACAGGTATAACCGGCACGCGGTGGTAGGAGCCGTTTGTTGGGTGCTTGAAGAACAGTGTTGCCGTCCAATAATTGGAGAAGTCCTCCGACATCTCGCAAGTCGTACAGGTAGCCCTAGTGGCCACGTCTCCCTCCATGGTGGCATTGAAGGCGTTTCCACCAACGATGTGGTGGAGATGGGCAGACGGGTTCGCACCTGGCTGAACGACAGGATCGAGTCTCTGGATAGTGAGAGTCGAACACTGGAAACGTAGACCAGCCTGGACAGGCACGGCCAGAGCGAGAGCCCGAACCGAATTCCACTTCATCTTGGCGATAGAGTCAGCCTTAAATGTGATGCTGGTATGCAACAAGGAACCACAACTAGAGACCTGCAGAAGGGAGAAAAGCAGGCACGGGCATTCTTCCTGTCCTACCCTGTGTTTATATGTACAAGACCGAGTCTAGATCATATCACATTTCCCTATCGCATGCTGTGAAGTTGCGTCATCATTGCCCCTAAAAGTGTTGTATTTTTAGGGGTAGAGTGGACGGATTAACAGAAACGGCGATTTAGGTAATCTACGGCAAATCGTGTGCAAATCAGCTTGGACCTTCATTACCCGGGTTATTATCCAGTGATATATAGATCCAACCATCAATGTGATTGTTCTATATTTACTCTCGGTAAATACCCCAGATGATCATTAGGCTGCCGGCAAATAGCAATCCTGTGTCTTGTTATGGGCACGTCCATGTTGTGACTAACAAAATGACCCTCCCTCGTGAAGATGCTGGGCACACCTAATATAAGTTTCCAGCAAATAAGGGACGCCGAATGCGACGACAATGACAAGGCTGGGTCCAGTTGCCGAATAAGGTTCTCCGTCATATCGATGACTGACTGGGAAGTTGAAGACATACTCCGTTGGCATGCCATTGCCACCCAGTCTCTCTAATCATATGAAGATCATAACCTCCGAGGTAATATCGACAATATACACATACAGGTCTGTCTTGGACAAGTCGGTCCGCACTGCTCTAGCTAGTCTGAGCGGTGTATACAATATTGGCCGCTGATAAGAAACCTAGCTTAATAGTTAACACACATAGAAAGATAGGAGAGGTTGAAGGGTCAGTATCACAAGGACTGAATACAGGGCGTAGAGGATGACTCAATATGAGAAGAATATTCTATGAGCGCAATGAGCCCTTGGCTATCCAAAAGACTCTTGGTCCCTTGGAGAGTCGACTAGTCTCTCTATATAGGAGTCCTACAGCCTTAAACCTCCCCATAGGAAGGTTTAGCCGAGTGTCTCAGAGTGTGAATAGCTTCATTTATCTACTATCCGAGACATCCTGCGATTCGGCTTCATGCCTATGATATAATAAACTTGAATACGAAAGACCAATGCAGTTCGCGGAGCCTTGCATAGTTGACCTCCCGTCAGCGCGTATGCTTCCGTACAACAGTCAGAGAGTTAAGATCTGGTTGTCACTTGCTTCCTTAGATTAGGATTTTGCTCTTTACTAGACTGACTCCGTCTGATTTAAGAATGAAAAGAATGACCATATATATTCATTGAAGTTTCTCGGCATACTTAGAAAACCTTGGTAGGGGTGTCATCGCCTTCTTTCATCTGAGTAAGGTGAAAGGGTCAACTTTGTTGTAGGCAATCAGATTTACAGCAAATCACAAACTAGTAGTATTGCACTTACTCGGTATTATGACTGTATGTAGGTACTGTGGCTGAGCTGTGGCGTCACCTTATCGCCAGTCTAGCATTATTAGGCGTTAACATGCTGTCGGTCGCTGTGATACGCAAAACCAACGACGACGCACCAACCTATGCACTTTTCAAGCTGGCGCGTGTTCAGTTAAACAGCATGTTTGGTTGCCATGCGCGTCTGGCCTCAACGTCTGCAACCGACTTAACGTGAACCCATCAGGGGCACACCACCGCATTACGTCATTTCTGGAGAAGCGGCGCTTTGGAATTTTAGGCCCTTTGTTTGATCCGCCTGGCGCGTTTGTGAACATCGCACAACTTGCGCCGCCTTTGGAACCACCAAACTACCTAGGCCAGCAACATCTGCGATGGTAAGCGATCTAAGCGCAATGCTCGATAGACGCACTTAAAACTGACAACGATCTGCTTGCAGGGAAAACGCAAGAAGAGTTCGCGAAAGCCCCAGGGCCCCAAGAAGGTATGCAGTTCTGCAGCTCGAAGCTTGCAGCCGCCCAAACGGCAGTCGAAATGCTTGTACTAATGCCACGCGACTGCAGCGCGAGGGATTGGCAAAGGAATTCACATGCCTGTTTTGCAACCACGAGAAGTCTGTACACGTCAAGTTAGATAAGAAAGCAGGCGTGGGTCAATTATCTTGTGCAGTATGCGGTCAACAATTCCAGTGTGGTATCCATACCCTCATGGAAGCTATTGATGTCTACAGTGAATGGGTCGACGCTGCAGGTAGGTTTGAAAGTCCACTCAATGTGCATTTCGATGAGAGTAGAGGAGCGTTGTTGACAAGCTGGCAGATGCCGTGGCGAAAGAGGCAGCGAACGACAGAACTACCGGATCGACTTCATTTGCGCGTGCGAATGCCCGAGCTCCTGTAGCGGATCGCGAAGTTGATGAGGAGGAGGACGATCACAGATACGAGGGAGAGGGCATTGTAGCTGATGACGATGACTATTAAGTGGTGTGTAGTCATTTCCAACATTGCCCTCTCTCGGCCCTCTTCCAGCTTTTTCCCAGCCTGGTCCCATCGCCCGAGTCGATAGCCCCTTTGTCTACAGAATACCTTGGAGTGACAACTTCTAGCATGGCATCCAATATAGCCCTACTGCTGGTTGTATCTGTATCATACTGGATTCCCTAGTGGTCGTTATTGGATGCTCTCATGGCTTGCGTTGGAAGTGAAGTCGTGTCGATGCTCATCAATAAAAGTCCCGCTTTGTCATCAATGCTACAGTGTCCCTACCTGCGTTCGCGATGGTGTGATTTATCAACCGCTACATAGTGTAGAACCTGTCTCCAAAGTCGCCTAGTCCGGGCACAATGTAACTAGGCCCCTGTTAGTTCGGAAAAATCGCATCATTAACTTCAAAACTCACTTCTTAGAATCAAGACCCTGTGAACCCGTTAGTGCCCATCCAAGTATTTCAGCAGAAATGATATACATACCTGGTCGACAAATGCAGTAACAACTCTCAACTTCGGGAACTTGGTTGCAAAATTTCCGATACCCTCAGGGCTAGCGATCAGATTGAGGAAGAGTATCCGTTCCTCTGGGACACCCCGGGACTTGAGGACCTCAACAGCCATGATGGCAGAGCCTCCTAACCGTTCAAGACACATTAGCTTTCACTCCTTTCGAAGAATGAAAAACAAAGTGACGAAAATCCTGACCTGTGGCGAACATGGGATCAAGGAGGAGTACCCATCGATCGGCGATATCTTCGGGAAGTTTGTCGTAGAAGAGCTTTGGCTGCGCAGTCTCTTCATCGCGCTGAATTAGAATTTTTCCAATTCTCACAGACCGGCAGCAGTCTCGCAATCCCTGCTCCATGGCTTCGCCTGCCCTCATTATCGACACCCCGCAAATCTTTCCTTGAAACATGAGACCGGCATAGTTACGACCCACAGGAGTGGTGACGGTATGCTCGACAACTGGGAGATGGTTAAGCCCCTCTTCCACAAGCAGACGAATAATCCGATTCGAGTAGAAGATGAAGTCAGCACGTTCAGTATTCTTATCCCGAATCTTCCTGCAACCACCGGCGTCGTAAGTCAGTGCCATCCAAGGAGTCGGGGCGGGGATGAGGTCTAGGCGAGCTGATAGCGGGGAAAGTAGGTTTTGACTGGTGATCCTTGAAGCCCAGAGGAGGAAATCACTCACGTGAGCAAAGCAATAAGCTGCGGTGTCTGAGGCAAAGTCGTGACGGTTTCGTATTTCACCTCGGTCGAGACGGTAGCAATGGGCTTCTGGCTTTCAGACCTGTAGTCTGGTCCTACGCATTGTGTAGGGCCCACGTGAGGGCGTTTCCCGGATGCTGATGCCATTGAGTTGAGTCAAAGTGCAAATTTCTAACTATGCTGAAACCTTCAAAACGAATTTAACGGCGGGTTAGTAATTGTTGGTTGGGGTGATCATCTAGCAAAGTCGCCCTCACCAAAAGATCTCTGGCCAGCCTATCTATGAACGAGCGTCGAAAAGCGGGTGTAAGTGAAAGGAAACTCGAAGCCTTGAAGTACTAAGATTGCAATATAATACTCGAGTTAAGGAGATGTAGCGCTGGATCAAAGAATGCAACCGCGCCAAAGACGACGTAGTAGATTATATACCGGCAGCAACCAAGCAACTTCATGCAGTGGGAGGAATGTGTAGGTCGACAAGTTGGTATATTCCCAAGCGATATCATAAGCGGCGACGCACGATATCCAGTACTAGTTTTCTTTGGTATGGAACCGGGCACCTATGCATACCTACGCAGCTATCTACTAGGACCGATAAATTCCAGCTAAACGGGGGTCTAATGTCTAATCCTGCAGGTTTATCACAAGGGGTTTGATGCCTAGGGTGCTCAGTTCTAACCCCGCCATAGTGAGTACCTACATACCTATATATGTAAACTGTCCGATTCATCTGCTGATGTCTCCTGGTAAAATTGAATCTCATGCAGGTCAGGTACTTTACGGTGTCTAGTGTACACCTTCTGAACTGCCTACTTCAGCTTCTACTGCAGGCAGATGGAAACCCTTATCATAATCCTATCCAGGTTCGGCTGAAGTGGGGTATCTAACTGACACAGGTGCCAAGGCTTCTATGAGTAAAGTGCTTGCCCCAGGCTAGTGTATGCATGTACCTTCCTGCAATAAACTTATACGTGGGTACATCCTTCTAGGGTTGAGAGCTACCTGGGGCACATGAGTGACCCTATTCCTAAGGTTCTCGCCAGCCCCTGCCGAACTCATTGCCCGTCTATCAGAGGTATCTATCTACCTGTCCTACAGAGGACTTACACCTACATCAGCGTTGACGCTGCCACTGATTATGTTCGGCTCTCTCAACTTCGACTTCAGAGATATCATCTGTTACATACACATAAAGAGAGAGCGCATATGCGAGAGACCATTCTCCATCTCCCTTTCACTTTCTGAGGAGCTAGCGTTGTGCCTGCACGATTTGATTCGCTCAATTTCCTCGAACGATCTCACAGAAGCCGTCCCATTCTTTGATCGCGTACCCACCTATGCTCGCTGTTGTTCTTCTCTCCCTGACTCGGAGCAACGTCCTCTCTTCCACGTTAGCTAATCAACAAACTCAATCGCACCCTATGCTGGCCCGCGGCAGCGCCTGTGATCTTTTCAAGTGATCTTTCCAACTTCAAGCTCTCCAATCAAGACTGCCCCGAGATACCCAGCATCCAATCCTCCAACTTCCCAATCGGCTTGTGTCGGGTCGCCCGCGCTGCTGCAAAAATGAAGCATTCCTGACGCAACTTCCTGCCGAGATTCAATTCCCGTCGCATCATTTCAACCTCGTTACACGATCATCACAATAAAAAACCATGGGAGTCGACTATGAACATGGCGCACAGCGCAAGAAGCGGGCCGTGACTACGTATGGCAAGGCCGCAAGGAAGAGGCAACCGAAGGCTGTCTTCACCCCAGTAACCGCGTCCGAGTCTATGTCCGAGGAAGACCCTATCAACGCGTCTGATACAATTGTTGCAAGTCGCCAACTCCCGGTCGTTTCATCACCAAAGTCTAAAGTTTCAAACGCGCGCATCAGGAATCGGGATGGAATCCGTGACACACGAGCGGCACTTGCATCTTCACGAAGTCTCACGAGTACTGATCGAAAGAGAAAAGCCTCTCAGATCTACAAATCTAGAGATCGATCGCAGCCAGTCACTGACGAATCAGAAAAAGAAGAGCCGCCTGCGCGGGAACCTCGTCGCTCGCGCATCAGCCAACCGGAAGATAGGTCCGCTAATAGGGAACGCGCCCGTCTTCAACAACACGCTCCTTCTGAGTCCATTAGTAACGAGGCGGTCGGGCCCCGGCTATCGAGTCCTCCCCCTACGCCGACGCCACCCAGAGTCTCTAAATCTACAGTCAAATCACCAGTCCAAGTTCCTCGACATAGACTCGCGAATGCGCCGTCGGCAAAGATTTCAGAGCAGCGACCTGCTCAGCGGCAGCATCAAATCCCTTTACATCTCGCGCGAGACCTAGCTCCGAAAGTCAAGCAATCGAATGCGATGTCTACTAGAGCCTCGGAAGTGCAAAGCCAACATGCGCCGGGTGAGAAACCCCGGGGCTCCAGCCTCGCGAAGAAGCGGAGAAAACGTTTAATCGACGTTTTGGCGGAACAAGAGTCGAACGATGCGGCAACGTTTGAAGAAGATATAGCTGATACCCAGGTCACTTCGACGCAAACTACTTTGAGTCAATCAAGCAACACGTCTGATCTTGATAGTCAAAGCCTGCTGGAAACTCCTAAACCCAAGACGAAGGCAGCTCCCAGCACCGTGACACGAACGTTTACCCGATCTAGTAGCGCGCTCAAATTCACTTATGGTCAAGGGCGAAAGGTGCTTGAAGAGGAGGACGATTTGTTAGAGTCCTTGGTCCTCCCAGCTGATTCGTCGTACTCTCGAAGGCGATTGGATCTTGGAGGTCCCAAGAAGTCAACTTCAGCGCTGGGAGCATTTGATTACGACGACGATGACGGTACTACCAGCAATTCGCCTAGTTCAAAACTCCGGGGTATCCATGAACTGCGGCAGGCCGGAGCCAATTCACGCGTGGCGGATGCAATGCAAGACCTCATTGACCAGATAGGCAAGCCTGGTACCAACTTATCTTCTCGCCGAGCAGCACTGTTGCAAGTGGCCGACAAAATGCGAGATAAGACCTTCATACGACAATGTCGCGACCACGGAGTCGAAAGCATCATGCTTCAAGATGTTGGAAAAGAAACTGATATCATTTGCTGCTACCTCATTTTGTCTTCGGTCGTTATGATCATTGCCAAAGGCCCCTCATCTCACGTTGGTTCTTTGCTTCGCACAGAGGAAACTGCGCCGATCTTTGCTCGACTACTTAGCATTAGTGACGATATCAAGAAAGTAGTGAAAGATCGCAAGACCAATCTCTCCAAACGGAGCCAGAACTTAATCGTTGGAATTGAAACACTACTTCGAGAGCTGCCAATTTGGGATGAAAGTCGACCCTCATTCATCTCACCGAGGAGTCTTGCTATCATATGTCTCCAACTTCTTATCTCACAAGACGTTCTTATCGGTGGCGACCAAACAATCTTCACAAATGATGCGATGAAGCACCTTTTCGAGGTACTCTCGGATGCTTGTAGCAATTCCGAGTACTGGGATTTCCCAAAAACCGCGCGGTCAGTCGAACTTTGTGGTGCTCTTTCTATCCTAGGCGTCCGCGTTGCAGCGACTCAAGGGGGGACTGCTGCATGGGTCATACAATACCTCCCAGTCATAGCCGATGCTTTCTACAAATCACTTCAGAAACCAGTACAGGACGGGAAAGCGTTGGAGGATTTGATTTTGAAGCTCACGATCAACGTGACTAATAATAATCTCGCCGCCCCTGACGTGTTCGCCTCGAGAGGACTTTTGCCGGCTTTGGCCGCCTCTGTCTCGAGCAATTTCAACGAGGCCCTGACTCTCGTGTCGCAGGACGCATGGGTTGATGGAATTACAGATGCTCTCGTCTTACGGCTCGGCATTCTCATCAATTTTGCCGAGCATAGTGAGCTAGTCCGGCAAACCGTCAACGACTGCCACTATGAGAATCGGCAGCCCATAAGCGAGCTGATTCGGCTTTTTATAGAAAACCATCGCCGAACGAGTGAAGTAAGTTATGCCTGCACTGTTATTATAGAAGAGACTAACTGAACTGTGGCCAGGCTGATTCGATGGAGAAAAGTCACCTCAATGTAGCCTTTGGTTACTTGTCTATACTGCTGGGCTATCTGGCTTTGCATAAACCAGTACGGCAGAAACTGATATCCAGCCACTCGGCCAAAAGCATTGGACCTTTGATAGGATCCATTCGCGAGTTCATCGCCCATTACGAGAAGGTTGAAAACGACATGAGCGAGAGCGATGATGGTGGCCGCCGCCCCGGAAGTTTTGCGGAAGGGCTGCAAGAACTGGTTCAACGACTAGAAGCCAGTGCAGCTCATGACTAGAGTCTAGGCGGCGACGACAATTGCACTGCCCAGTGGGGTGACTCGAGCCAGCTACTCACATTGCTCCCCTCATGCAGCTTAGTCATGATATTTGTTGTTTGGAAGACGATGTTTCTGCATACTTACGATAACGAGACATTAGATATGTAACATAGGAAGTTTTATTTTCTGGACGGGCACATCAAGGACACGGTAGTGGTTGCACATGAGTTGACGTTAGAAGCACTGGCGAGGATCATCGATTATCCCACCAGATACATACCCATGGCCAAAGACATAGCAAGGATAGCAAGGATCAAATACCCAACCGTAATAGGAAAGCGGTGGCCAATACAAATACACTACAAGGCATGATTTCAACTTCGAATCTATTGATGTGTGCGTATTTGCGTCTGAATATTTCTACCTACGCTTTCTGCCTGTGGTAGCAAGTTTACCAAGGTACAGAATGTAAGTACTAGCCTACCTAGTAGGTATACATACATATGGTCAAGAAGATTAGTAGATTCTGCCTACAGTGCAAAACTGCGTCAGGCTTCGGCACATGTCAGACTAGGTACGTAGCTACCACTACTAGTACCTACCCGAAACCCTAGCCGGTGTTTATTTAACCAGAAATGAGGGCAAACGCATGTGATTTGCATCAACTACATTCTTGCGAAGCAGCTGGATCCCACTTTCTGCCCCGCCACTCTTAGTTACCTTCAAGCCTGGTGGTGGCAGCTTAGGTAGGTAGAGGTGGTAGGACGGCGGGTCGTAGGCAGGTATGGTAGGTGCTAAACATAGGTCTGGTAGGTAAGTAGGTTAATCTAGGTAAGGCTGTTACCTAACAGTTTGTAACCCGCTCTCGTCTCTCCGTCATCTGGCCGTCGTACTAGGTACTGCATACGAGCGAGTAGGTGCTACATGCCAGTAGTCCTACCTACTACTACCGACGAGCTTGCACCAAACGTGTTTGTTTCTTTCTGTCACGAGTCAGAATCCCGCGTGCGACAGAATCCAGAATCCAACCGATATCAAATTGCCCGTCGCACACTGGCCGGGCACAGGTAGCTGCATCACGTCACCATCTACGCGCGTCTGGCACAAGCAGGGCAAAAAGTCGGGGACCCCAAGTCTAGCAGAAAAGAGCGAGAAAGACAGAAAGAAAGAAAGAAGAAAGAAAGGTCTACTCTATCCCAACCCTCCCTCCCTCGCTTTGATGACCGGATACCTGATACCTGGTGTCTGATTGCTGTCGTTGTAGTCGACGAACCTTGACTCACCTATAGTACGCAGCTGTCAGCTATTGTGTACGCCGCTTCCCAAGCACACTATCCTCAATGCCGCCGCCATCCAAGCAACGGAAAGTCGCTATTGTCGGCAGCCGATCTGTTGGTATGCATACGCGTCTATTCTATTCTCCCATTCTAACATACATGCATGGCAATTGCCACTGCGACGAGTCCTTCCTCGCCTCCCCCTCGCCCTCTCCCTCCTCTCTTCTCCGTTTCCTCTCAACCCCACCATCGTCACATATACATACCACATACAACACCTCCATATAGCAGCTCCGCGCCACCAACTGACTCCGAAATGCCGGGGATGCAGGCAAATCCTCTCTCGCCGTCCAGTTTGTCGACGGCCATTTCGTCGAGAGCTACTACCCGACCATCGAGAACACCTTTAGTAAAGTGATCCGATTCAAGGGGCAGGACTATACCACCGAGATCGTCGACACCGCCGGCCAGGTACGAGTGACATCCACAAAGCATCATGGCTTCCGCTGATACGATCTTCCTTTCGCTTTCGCCCAATAGGATGAATACAGCATTCTCAACTCGAAGCACTTCATCGGCATTCACGGCTACATGCTAGTATACTCGGTCTCATCCCTCCCGTCCTTCGAGATGGTGCAAGTGATCCGCGAGAAGATTTTGAGTCACCTGGTATGGCGTGTCCCTCTCTTTACCTCATCTTTCTCCTTGTCGCCTCTAGGCAATCCTTATTCTCTCGTTGCAAGTCAATTCCAACCCGCCAACTGGCCTGCCAGCGGTGACTTCATAGGAGGGGTCGACTAACGTAATGGTACCCCTTTTTTTCCCCTGTAGGGTACCGACTGGGTCCCAATCGTCATTGTGGGTAACAAGAGCGATCTGCGGCCGGAACAGCGCCAGGTCAGCCAGGAAGACGGGCGCAAGCTGTCCGAGAAATTCAACTGTGCTTGGACCGAGGCCAGCGCCCGCTACAACGAGAACGTCGCCAAGGCCTTCGAGCTCCTGATCGCGCAGATCGAGAAGTCCCAGAATCCCAGTGAAGCTACAGGCGGCGGCAAGTGCGACCTCATGTAAAATGCGTTAACGAAGATATGCGCGGAGCCGATGAGGGCGATGGAAAGAAGAAGGGGCAGCTTGGTACAACAAACGTATAGATCCCAAGGCATCATGAAGGATATACAAGAGACTCTACAGGTACACGGATACACATGGACTTGTGAAGGCCAGAGAACGCATGCCCAATCAGTTTCTGGTGCTTGTCTTCTCTGATTTAGACAGGGGCGAAGGGTCACGACTTTATTTTCTTGTGGAATGGTCGCGCGTTGGCTTTTTTGTTGGAACGCCCTGTCCTGGGCGCTGAATCTTTTGTCGATCCATTTATTAGATTGACCCGACCGACCGACTGACCGACCAAATTGGTACGATTGCGCTTGCGTAATTCCAGCCTGAGTGTATGTATATATGTTTTTCCACTGTATTATTTGATGCCTGCGGGGACGTCCACTGGGGCGATGTTTTATCTGCGCATACCGAGAATACGTGCTGCTGCTCAATGCGGCTAGGGGTCTAATTAACTAGGATCTTTATTATATCTTCATCTTGCAATCAGATCGTGACCGATACTCATGCAGGTAGTGTTGACCAGGTAGCTCACCGACATACTCATCGTTGACTGAGTACTGTAAAAAAGGAGCTAAAAAGTCATAGAGCGGTGGAGCGTTACTGGGTCATTTTCAACACAGACCTATGTATCTTGATTAGAGTCTATCCCTGGAGACATACCGACAGACACTAAAGGTATGTAGGTGTTCGATATTATTAGCTGTAGTCGTAGTAAGTAGTATATACGTACGAGAGGTTTTTGTTGCGGTCCGAACTCACCATTTGTTGCCCCTGGCTATTACATACTACGTACATTAGTGCGTACTACCTAGGTAGTAGGTACGCACCCTCAGCCGGGACCTTGCGGTCAGGATGCATCATGGAATAGATGACTAAGGGTCTCTCGTCTTAAGTTTCTAAATGGGGGGGAGACAGGAAGAGCAAGAAATGGAAAGAGAGAGAACACAAAAGCGTACCATAAGAAAGCCGATGCCTTTGGTAACTTTATCATCTGCATTTAAAGCTTAGATGTATCGACTTCACAGGGCTTTTGATACCTTAGTAGCTAGTGGGGCCCAGATTTCTTGAACAACCAGGCCAAACGGAAGCGAAGAGCCCAGGCCTATTAGGGGTCCAATTAGGAGTCTTTGATGCTTCCGGCAGCCGGTACCTACCTACATATGTAGGTACCCAGGTACTATTAATACTTCCCGATGTTTAACGTCCCTTTTCTTGCTCAACGGTGAAAAAAGGAAGACGTTTAGTAGGTAAGGTAAGCAATTAGGAAGCTACCCAGAGGGTTATTCTCCCCTCTATCGTGATTGTGAAACGAGGTGTTCTGGTTATTTGTTTGCAAAAGATAATCTACCAGTACTTACCTGCTCTTGTACGACACCAACTGCACACTGCCTTTCAAGGCCAACCCTGGTCCACCTGTACCTAGTTTAGACGGCCGTTTCTAGCCTACCGAAACACAGCCCTTCCGGCAACGCAGCCCCATCACCACTGCCTACATGCCACGACAATAACACGCGCCGGAGTGCCTCCCGACGTCGTCCGTCTTCTGGAAACACCCGCCCAACGATAGATACTTGGCTGTTTTCTTCACAGGATAAGCACGAATGAATGACTGAATGTATTCCTACACCATTAGCTGCGTTGTTTTTCCTTCTTCTCTAGACGCGTTTTCAAAGGGCTAGACGCCTCTTTTCAGCTCTGCATCTAGTTAAGGGGGAAGCCAATAAGTAATCAGTAGAGAGATAACCCCCAAGCTGGGACGGCCCACCCTCTCACGTCTCACTCACTCACCACCGCCACTCCGGAATGTCCTCACAAGATGTCATGACTTGCCCGTTATGCGGCTACAAGACTGATCTCGAATATGCTATTCTGCTTGTAAGTCGGCCCCCCATTTATCTGGTTCAACCACCATTCTCTGTTCATTTCGCTTTAATATCCCCTATCAACCTAGCTTAATCACGTCAACTATATCGCTGCCAACATGTTGAACCATTTCACTTACACTGCCTAAGCATATGGAAGAGTCTCATTCCGAAGGAAAGTCTCCTTTTGTGGCAGACCAAAATTCCGATGCATCCAGACCCAAGGAGAACCAGCCTGAGGAGCGGGAGGCAAACAGAGACGAGGACACCGGGCTCTTCGTGGAATGTCCTATCGAGGGCTGCCTAGAGCAAATCAGCTTCGCCGAGCTGGAGGATCACATTGACCTCCACGCGATAGAGGAGAATGAAGAAGAGTCAGCTTCTTCCGAAGTTGATGTGGCCACGGCCGATGCTGCACTGGTCGCTGCCAACGGACGGGAATACCGGTCTCCTTACTGTCACCCGGAAGACGGAGCTCGCTCAAACCGCGAATATGCGCGCGAGCGAGCTCGGTCGCCTGTGAACCACGAAAGCACCGTGGACGCGTGGAAGAAAATATTCAGCCGGAGACCAGCCAGAAAACCTGTAGACTGGGAAAATAGAGCTGACGAGGAAAAAGGGCTGCGGAAGCGCCTGGGTGTAAGGTTCTCGCGTAGTTACTGCGTTGCTAATGTCCATCGAAGCTTAGAGTTTGACACGCGCTGATATCGGGGTTATATATACTAGGTGTCTGAGCTAGGCAAGCATGCTTACGAGAATCAAATGCCGGATTCACTGGTCGCATTGCTCCGGAAGCGAAAATACACAAGCTGCGAAGGTTTGTCAAACCCCCCCCCGCCCCGAGCTGAACAAAGCTTTAGTACACGACGTGTACTTTTTTCATATATGGCGTGTTAGCTTGCTTACGAAAAATCCTAGGTATTATACCAGTACTGGCGAAACTACTCGAACAAAATTCGTCGACGAGATATGCTTACCTATGCCACCCGGCCGTTCAACATATCTCAAAGTTACGAGGTGAAGGTACATATCTGGCATCTCAGGGCTCGTGATTTTGGGGCGATACTGATGAGATAGCTAGGCGGCTTCTGTGGTTACCGCAATATACAAATGCTGTCATCGTACATCGTGGGCGCTCGGGTTGACGGCGCGGAAGTCCTCGGTGATAAAATCCCAAGCATATTTCGGATACAGGATTACATCGAGAATGCATGGGATACGGGCATCAACGCCTCCGGAAGGATAGAAACTGGGGGCGTAAGGGGGACACGGAAATACATTGGGACTCCAGAAGTATGATATCGACTCGATCCTTGTTCTCCTTCCGCTTTTAAACCCCATGTCTAATTCGAAATATTTATCACTAACTGCTTGGCTGCAATTAGGCACAAGCCATGTTTCTCAGCCTCAAGATCCCGTACGTCTGAAGTCCGGCGTGCAGATTAGGCACGGTATTCAATCTGTAATTGTAGTATACTAACGATTGGACTCAGATGCGAAGCCGAAGGCTTCAAGTCCCCCAAAGAAGGCGTAGCCGAGGCGGCACTCTTCGCCTCCGTGCAGAAATACTTCGAAAGCGGCCCCTTCGACCCAAGAGACAAGGTCCGTTGTACAGACCTACCACCCATCTACTTCCAACATCGCGGTCACAGCTTGACCATTGTGGGCCTTGAACAACGTGCTTCTGGATCTCTCAAGCTCCTCGTCTTCGATCCCATGTTCCACGACCCGGAAGGGGTAGTTCGACTTGTTGGACGGGCTAGTCTCCATGATGGCGCGAAGAATGACAGGAACAAGGTTCGGGGTCTGATAATACACCGAAATCCCGATAGCGCTCTGAGATTATACCGTAGGGGAAATAATTACTTGAGGAAGTATCGGGAGTTCGAGCTCTTGAGGTATGTTTCGTCTTTACTTTATAACTACTCATATTTCATCATTCATTTCCCTCTCGTCTCTGCCTGTCTCTTATTCAAACTTTGAGCTCTCTTCGTATACGGCTCAAGGGACTCGACCCTTGTGCCATATAGTATAGTTTTCCACCGGTAGCTGCACTAGGTTCTCCCTCTGAATCATCTGTTTTATCTGCATGGAGTATACAGGATACAAGGGACAGCTACTCAGTACCAAGCCGTTATTTCAAGACACTAATCTTCACAACCCTCATGGCAGATTAAAAGTGAATTCTTCATAGCGAACGATACCTAGAACAGACTGGCACACAGCGAGCGCACAGCGTGCTTTGCTTCTTGATTTTACAGCTATTTAAGACGGCTTGGGACATCTTATGAGACGGGACGAGAGATTGGAGGCGATGAAGGAGAGACTATTCCCGGTATTTGCATGCCAGGGCTTGCCAAATGGATTTCCCGAGGCAGGAGAGCATCTATAGAAGTATGATGTAGAAACAGTATGCATAGCCCACGTATCTATTCAGTTTTATAGCAATTGGTTATTTTTTTACTCTTCATCAGCATTCCATCTGGCGCGTGGAGATGCAAACTGCCATATATCTCACAGCCGACAGTGATGCTCAAGGGGACAATAAGGGTCTCCAGCTACTTCCCTCCTCTGCCGGTGTTGATTTCAGTCGTTATTCTACCAGAAGAAAATTAATGCAGCAACTGATTGCTTTAAATTTTATGTCTATTCTTGTAAATATTGGACGATGATCATGGAGCCCTTTTATGACCATTCTGTTAAACCCCGTTTTCGTACCCCTTTCTATGTTCTTCGCAACATCTACTAGCCATCTGACCCGTGCATCCTCGTCTTTTAATTCATCTGGGCAACTGGCTAGATCTGTGAGAATAACTTGGTACGCCGAATTCTTTAACAATTACCCATTATTTCATGCCCCCTTTCTCTATCCAGCTCCGTAGCGCGTCGAGTGCCTTTCCGCGGTGGGAGATCTCGTTTTTCTTGCCCTTGTCCATCTCCGCGTATCTAATTGTAGGCGAATAGTCAGTATATTGGCTTCTTGCTAACTATTCACTTCATTCCGAGTCCGGCAAGTTTTGATGCTTTGCGCATATACTGCAAGGCTCGTGGGGGAAGTCACTTACGTTTCTCCTTCATATTCGAAGACTGCATCCCAGCCTAGATTTTACAATTAGTCCAGAACCTGACGCGACGCGAATAAAGCACAAGAAAGCATAGTAAAAGAACTGAGGGCCAGGGCTCGTGTACCATACATACCGAAATGCGTCGGGCCTCTTGCTGGCACGATCTTACCCTGAACACAAGCTTGTTAGCATCTTGATATTGCGATTGATCGCCCTTGGCTCCTCAACGTCCCCTCTCCACAAAGCGAAAGAAGCAGAGCAGGGAATAGAAGGGAGGGAAGACACGAGGAAGGGAGAGAGGGGGTCGGCTTGCATCTGTGCGTCCTTGGAACAGCAGAACTTCATGTCCCGGGCCCTCGCAGAAGCCGAAGGTGGCGACGGCCTGCGCGGACTTGTCCTCGTAGGCGGCGAGGAGGTTGTTGAGGCCTTCGTGGCCGATGGACTTCATGAACCATTTTCTGTTTTCATTCCTCAGGTCAGCAAATCTCTGTCTCTCTTCCTTAGTCTACCCTCCAACCCCAACGACTATAAACCAGCTTCCTTCTGCGTCCTTCATCATCGTCCCTCAATGGCTTCCTCGTGATTCACCTTTTCCCTTTCACCTCAACCATCACGGAATTATGTACAGCAACACAAATTCTGGCATTGAAAAAAGGGAAAGAAAAGGAACGAGACACAGGACATACATATACGGCCCAGGCAACCCATTCAGCGCGTTGAAGCACAGGCAGGTGTCCTCGACGAGCACGGGCCCCTTGACGAGGTCGGCGGCGACGCGGCACTTCTCGCGCGTCACGTCCTCGAGGGAGCCCTGGATCTCGGGCAGGTCGAGCGCCTGGCTGCGCACGACGATGCCGGTGGGCTCGAGGATGGCGCGCACCTCGGACAGCTTGTTGGCGTTGCCCGTGATGAAGTTTACCTCGTGCGGTGTCGCCATGGTGTGTGTTCTGTCTTTTATCCCCCTTTCTATTTGGATGTTTTGAACGGTTGTGTTCCGTTGTCCTCTCTCTTTTTTTTTTTTCTTCCTGAGGCAGAGTAGAGAGTGTTAATGAGAGAGGAAAGGCTTCTGTTCTCGTTGGAGGTGTGGACTTGGGCTCGATGTAGTAACAAAGGTGTATGCTCGATAAGTAAAATAAAGATTGATTGCTCGAGTCAAGTTGGTTGTCTTCTTTATCCAAGGTATTAGTCTCGTTCAAGGCGGCCTCTTATATGTGAGATGCCGTCGTAAATATCGTATTGTAAGTACTAATTCAAAGTGCTATAGAATTGTAAGCTCAGACGTCCTTAGGCCAATGACACATTCGGCGTGCAGCGAATTCGGGGTCGCACGCACGCTATCACGCTCGCTTGGCAGACCCTGAATTCTTTAGACGGGTTTAACTTAGGGAGTCCCCGATAGCTGGTACCAATGCTATTATTCAAGTTCTGTGGGCCCGAGTTTTGCGCAACACTAGGTAGTTGGTAGGTCTCCTCCCGGCTTGGCGTTAAATAAACCCCTAAACCGCCTCGCCTGCTAACCGCCTCACAATTGTGTATAACGCTGGAAATAGGAGGCATGCTACACTTCTTCAACTTGGTGTTAGAAAGCATGCACACGCATATCTGAGCGGCGGTCCTAGATATGTATGCATTTATAGCAGGATCATTTGATAACACAAGTCGGTCTAACGGGTGTTTTGCATTCATCCGCTATACTAACAAGTGAATGAATATCGTTTTTGTTCAACTCTCCCCGTCACTGTTACTACCGTCCGGAGGGTTGTCCTTCTTCCACTGCTTTATCCAGGCCTCGATGCGATCCACATTGCTGTCCATCTCGTCTGTTGTATTGCTCGTGAGCTCGACGACGATGTTCTCGTCGTACGACTCGCGCGCTTCCACCAGTAGCACCTCCATAATCTCTGAATCAAGGTTTTCTTGCAGTTTCATCTCAGGGTATTTCCTGCGCAGATTTGTTTAGTTATATTACGCCCTGTCCGGATATCTAGCAACTGTGATTATATAGCATTTCAAGGTCAAACTAGGGGTGACGTAGAAAGGCAGTTTGACACGAACAGTCTGATCAGAATACCGGGAAAAACAGGATGGTACTCACCTCGACTTCAACCGGTCGTATAACGTACTCGTGTCCACTCTCAGCACGACAACAAGATCAATCCATCGCTCCGGAAACAGATCGCAAGCGTGCCAATCGATGATGCAGCCACCTTCCGCGACCTCATCTTCGAGGGCGTCAAGTAGCTGTATACCATCCTTTCAGTCAGCTTCATGTTACAACTCGATAAACCGTCCTGGCTCCTGCTCCTTCATTTCGTAGCATGGCGTCATCTCATTTCTCATAATGGGACTAGAGGCAAAACAAGAGCCGTAAATAGACCGAAATCAAAAGAAGAATAACTTACCTTATCCTCATCTACAATCCAGCTCTGGTACTCCTCATCCCAGCCTTCGTGACACTCCTTATCCTTGACGATCTGGTTGACTGAGATATGGCGCAGACCTGTGCGCTCGGCGAGCGTCTCGCAGTGCGTCGTCTTTCCCACGCCCGGCGTGCCCGTGACGACGATGTTGGGATTTGCGCGCATCCTTTTCGTCTCCGTTATCTCTCTTCCTTCTCCGTCTGTGATATCTGGTGATCGAGTTCCCCTACTTATTCCTGCAGACGCCTACAGGTCCTTTTCTTCTCCACCCACTGGGCGTGAAGAGTATTTATGCAAACTTTTGTCTGTGTCACTTCTGACTTATTGTTATGGAAACGTTAGGGAGGAAGATGTCTCAGCCAAGTAAGAACCTGGGATGGATAGTCGACGAATAGGGTTGATCTAGACGCTTCATCCAGGTGAAAAATAGAGTTATTTTCTTTCAGAGCAGTGAAGAGGCCGTAACATGCAGGCAATATGAAGAACAATTGGCGCAACTAAATCGGTAGTAATCCTTTGTTCCTCTTGTTGGATTGGTAAAGTTATAACGAAGCACAAGGCTTATAGCTAGGTGCCGGGTTAGAATAGCGCATGCGAATGCACAGAGTTGGCACTACAACCGGTACTAGCGCTGCGTTGTAGTACCGTGGGCCGCACCTACAAATTTTTATGCATTGCAATGGACGGTGCATAGGAGAGTGCCCGCTAGTCACGTGCTTCCAAAATGGCCCCTGAAAAGATCAGCCATGGTACTCTGGCAACATCCTGTATCAAGCACCGTGAGCATTTTCAATAAGATAGGATCGAAAGAAGGGTCGAGGGTGCCGTTACCCCCGTCATTGGATTTCTTTTCATGTACAAGCCCGCTACACGTAGATACTACATAGTATAAGTCGTCTTTTGATACACATCTTGTCTCCCCGCCCAGCGAGCTTCCAAACATGACAACCATAAAAAAAGCAGCACTGTAACGCCCCGTCCATGGATTGTGTGAAGAGCTTTCTAGTTCAATCATGCCTCGATATCCATTAAACAGCTGTACACGCAAGCAGGCACTTGCTTGTCCGACGGCGCAGGCGTTGCCACCCAACCTGGATGCTCCTGGAGGGTTTTCAGGAAAGCCTGCCCTTTCTTGGCTCATTATTCTACCCGCCATATTTTCCCCACTAACCGCGATATCTATCATATATTACCTTTAAGTCATGCACATCGAATTCGAGATCACGCAATTCGTATTGGTTGGTAGTTGTAGCCTCGAAGTCGCGGTGTTAAAGTGCGGCTCTACGCACCATCCGCCTCGACTTCCTCGACATCGGCGAGCTCTTCCTCTCCGTCGTATTCGTCGGCTTCTAGCTTTTCCTGCTGAGCAATGGCCTGGGCAGATACTATCTCCGCTAGCCGCTTTAACCTTGGAGTTTGTAGCCCTGTAACTCGACGTCAGTTCCTGTTTTAGCTTGATTGTAATTCGTTTGACTCACATGATGGTGTGTAAGTTTCAAGCGCAGTGATGGCACGTGGCTCGGCAATCTCGTACGGTCCGCTATCCTCCATATCTACGGCCTGCAAGAGCAGAACGTCGCTCTTCTCCGTTACTCTCGAAGCCACCGCTTTCATAATTTCTCCGTTGATAGGCTGTTCATAGTCGGCGACAAGATACTGATTCAGAAGCTTTTGTATTTGGTTGGGAGATAGCCTAATAAGTTTGTTAGTGTCGGAATTGTTTCACTCCGCATACATAGACTTACATCCAGCAAATGTCTTGGATGATCTCGATGTCGTTCAACGTCGCCTTCTTAAGCTGCAGAAGCTTCGTTGCTTGCTAATAAAAGGTTAGCCAATGGCGATACATATCACTGATCTAGTGTGCAATCAACATACCATCAAGTGTTCAAGCTTCAGAGTGCCCTCCGGCATATCGTGGCTCTTGCACCACTCCTCAATGCGAGTAATGTTATAGTTGATCTGGAGTCCACGCTTCCACGACAAGAAGTTCCGTCGCATGAGCAGATCATTGAAGGCAGTAACACCAACTAGATTCAAAAGCTCTGTCACTGTCTGGGTGATGATGGAATCTTCCAAGTAGTATGCCTTCATAGCTCTAAAAGCGTTGTTCAAGAGGCTGAGAAGGTTGTCCATGCTGTAGGCAGGAGCTGAGTTAGTCTGCAGCAGCTTGCCGAGGAATCTATTACTTTCATTCGTAACGAAGCCGGGCAGTGATTGAGATTCGATGATGGCTGGGATGATCATCTTGTGCAGCTTCTTTTTGAGAACCTTCATCCAAGTGTGATATATGTTGAACTCGAGACTTTCGAGATCATGCTTGACGATTTCCAGCAGCCGGTCATACTCATAGTTATCCGTCTTCTGCGCCTCGTACCAGTCCTCCGCAAGGAAGACGAAGGATAGCATCTCATGGACGTTGGACAACCAGAAAGCACCGGGGTTGATGGCATCTTCACCGTCATGTTGCATGACTTCTTGTTGAATCGACTGCATCACATTGGCCAAGAACCTCTCAGACTCCTTAACAAAGCCGTTATTCCACATTTCAGATGTCACGAGGTTGATCAGGTAGGCCGGGAAAAGTACTTCCTTGTCAGATGGTGGTGGGTTGGTACTGGGTGAAGGGATCTTGAGATTCTTGATGAGACCCATGGTGACCTCTTCATTCAGACCTTCCTCGTCCGCCAAAAGCGATTCTAACTCCATCTCAATCGAGTCCACGCCCGGAACGAAGCCAGCACCAGGACGGTGGGTGTTGGTGACAGCCATAGATACGGGACGGGGATTATAAGCAGCGCTGAATCGATCCATCATGCTGGGTTCTGCACCAGCACTCCTCCGCTTAGGCTTCTTGGAGGAAACGAGGTTGATCAAGCCATTTGGAAGAGAAGGCGCACCGTTGCCATTCACTAGCTCGCCGTTGATTGGGCCTGAGCGTCTGGCTAGTTCCAACTCTTCGGCCATTTGGCTGAGCTGTTCCCTGAGGGTTGTCTTCTCGTTCAGATGGAGGGTAGTTTCTTCTCGGATACGTTTCAGCTCGTCGTTCGCAGTGCGCAGAGATTCTTTCAATTCTCTCTCTTCCTCTTGCATCCTCTTGACATTCATAGTAGAATCGTCGAAGTTTTGTTGCAGCTTCTTCATTTCTTCTTCCATTGCCTGCAACTTAGCGACAGCAATACCGGCTTGGTTCGCTTCGGCCTGTAACTCCTTGGTGCGTGTCTCGAGAGCGTTGTGTCTGCTCTTCCAAGATTTGATCTGGCTTTCGTAGTTTTCTACTTGGCTGAGGAGATTTTTGTTTTGCGTCTTCATCGTACCCAGTGATTGTGTCAGTTCGACCACCTTGTTTTCCAGCTTGTACGAGATCTGCTTCAGATCGCGAGCCTCCTCTCGCATCTTCTTGTATCCCCTTCTCGCCTGTTTTCCTCGCCACAGGCTCTGAACCAAGACAACCTTTTTGCGGTAACTCCTGAAAGCGCGGAGTTGTCGTCTGGCTCGCCATACACGCTGGATGAGAATGACTGCATTGCCTATGCGCGTCTCCATAATTTGTTTTCTTCGCAGATAACCCTTAGCAGCCGCTTGAGCAAGAATAACATTGTTGCGTATTCGTAAGAATGCTTTTCGCTCCTTCTGGCCTCTCCAGACTCTTTGAATAGTGGTAGCTGCCTTGATTGTACGAAGTTCTTGTGCCTTGACCCTCGTGGTATGAGCCCTTGCGAGCGTTTGTAAAGCGATGATCGATTCACGCGCTTCCAAGAACTTGCGCCGATAGTATTTGGCCCTCAAATTCTTTTGAATCATTATGGCGGCTTCGCTCATACGGTTCTGACGTAGATTCTCCAGGTGCGCGAGCATACCGGCGCGGAAGAAGATTTTTGTCAGACCTAGCTGGTAATTATCGCTGCCTGTACCAGTGAGGGAACCTAGGGCCTGGGCCAGGATTTCCTTCACTAACTGCCGAATCTCGGTCTGCCATCTGGAAGATGGGATCAGCAGATAGTATCTCAAAGCAAATTCCTCATATGTCCAGCGACCTGGGTACCCAGCACAACTAATGCGGATAGTTTCGAGAACACCACACGCTCGAAGCTGGCTGAGAACCATTGGACCTTCAAATTTCCAGGATTCCTTTGCTTCGTTGGGCTTGATGCAACGAATATAGTGGACGTTCGTGTTACCAATCGTAGTCATGAGCTCTATGAGTGACGAGCGGAAGATGCCACCAAGAGTTGGCTTGCGATTAACAGCCACTCCGATCTTCCTCCCAGCAGCGGGTTTGGCGACAGCCGAACTTGACGACGCAGCATCCTTCTCACGCACAGCTGATGCGGCAGACAACACTTGGCTGAGGAATTTGTTTGTCGAAGCACGCAACACTGCCATATGCTCATCAGGGACTGTGTCTCTGTTCTTCTCAATGAAACCCTCGGACTCATAAGTCACGTCAATGGCATAGTGGCACACCGTAAATGTCGACTTGCCAAATCGCGGCTTCTTGTAGAACTTATTCTTGTCGCCAGCAAAGTTATGATGCAGTTTGGTAACAAATTGCTCATCTGTTCCCATGGGCAGTCTCGACTCTTCATCCAGCAACGACAAGATTCCAAGCTTCCCCTCAATGAGATCAATGCAAGGCTGGTTATCGGAGAATTCGATAAATGTCCAGTCAATTTGTTCTCGAACATATTCCTCCTGTTCAAGCCTGAAGACGTGCGAATTAAACTGTTGTTGCAGCTTTTCATTGGCGTAATTAATACAGAATTGCTCGAAAGAATTCTTCGCGAAATGCTCAAAACCGTAAATATCCAGGACACCGATGAAGGAGTTAACACGGCTCAAGACCTCATCGGCTGCAAGACTCCTGTTGATTATCTCTACCAGCCAGTCAAACAGACTCGAGTAGATGTATTTGGCAACGGAATCACGAACAACGAGAGCTTGCTGCTGCGAAAGGTTGGACACGATTTTCTCGCCGCGAGTGATTAGTTGCTTTTTCACAATCCACTTTGCAAAGTCAGGTGCGTTGATACCTAGAATTGCGCAGGCCCGTTCGAGCGATGGTTCAGTAGGAGCTAAAACACTGTCATTTCGCGAGGCAGTGATCTTAACGTTGCCAAGATGTAAAAGACCCGCAAGAAGATTGAAGATACCAGCCTGCTGAGTCTCGTCAACTCCAATGGTTTTTAAGGAGCTCTTCGTGGCCATGAACTCAGCCTTATCGTCGACCCCGTCGATTACGGGCGCATTGCCTTGGTTGAGATAATCGAATTGCTCAGCCGGCAAAAGACCCCACTCTTGTCGTTCCTTGTCTGTGGCTCCAGCCAGCAGCTGGTAGAAAATATGGTAATTCCTTTCCTTCAGGGGCTGAAATACCAATCGTGACCGTTCCAAGAGGTACGTCCGAATCCGAGCTCCAATAATATTTGTCTTGTTATCGAACATAATCTCGATGTACTTCCCAAATCGCGAGGAGTTGTCGTTACGGGTGGTCTTAGCATTACCAAAGGCTTCCATTATAGGATTGGTCGCCAGGATTTGTTCCTCCGTCTCGCTCATCGCCTCGGCGCCTTTCTTCGACCGCCCGCCAGGGTTGTCTGGAGATTCTCTTGTCGCGAAATAGCGCATGATATATTTGGCGCTAACTGTCTTTCCAGCACCAGACTCTCCAGAAACGACCACGGTCTGATTTCGGCCATCCTTTATCATTTTTCTGTACCACGTGTAAGCCACACCGGCCTTCAAAACTCAAAGGTATAAACCTACATGAAGGCCTCTTCTGCAATAGCAAACAAATGGGGTGCTTGTGTTTCACGCTGTTTGCCAGCGTATACTTGAACCATACCTGGAACATAGAGGGAGTCGACACGAGCAAAGGGATTCGTAGCTATCAACACAATACCACTGTACGTATATATCTCCTTCTGGGCGTATCGAAGGCGAATCGCTTGGAGGACTTTGAGTAGTTATGTCAGCAATACGGTTTTCAGGGGTCGTATACAACTTCGAAGTAGAGCATACCAGCAGGCTCATTAAGATGGGACAAGTTCGTCAGGTCATCGCTGGCCTCGAGCATGGACGGGTTCATGAGAGGTGGTAAGGATGGGTCGTTGCCATTTTGCAGAGCGTTTACGGAGACCACAACCTCCTTGGTCTAAAGTACGGTGCTGATCAGCTCGAGTCTCTCTTCAAGCGATAATCACTTGAACATATCTTGCGTACCTCTTCATTCTCAAGCTTGAAAGTCAGCTTGACCTTGTCCCCATCGATGGACTTGTCGACAACCTCGGATGCCACCCAGCCCTCGGTGGCATCGGGCTGCCAAGCTCTCGTACCAACATCGTAGCTATGCGACATGGGAGGCTGTTCGGGATTTGCTGGTCGGATACAGAATTGAAAATTAGATGCGGCGCGTCGCGAGGGATCAAGATGTCGGAAAGGAGCCTATGAGGAAGCCAGAGTCGAAGGCATCCGGTAGATACGATATAGGAGAGAACGTATCGAGATCCAGGAGGTATCGACTAAAAGGAGGGGACTGCCGCGGTGACAGAATGTCGTCTCGGAACAGCTGAGACGCGAGACGACGGAGGGTATCTGAATGAGACTGGAGATTTTGTTCCCTAAGAGATGGGAAGTCAAGAAAAACAAACAATGACAGACTACGAGGAGATGGCTGGTGTCTTCGAGCAGAAGGAGTCGTTGTAGTGACAGATTAGAGCTCGGTGGACTCCATTCGCTCACTACCAGTCTTCAGGAAAGAAAGATGATATGGGGGTTAAAGGGAGAGTGCGTAGCCTGTTTGAGGTTAGCATCAGCGCTCAAAAACAGGGGTTATAAAAAGTGATTGTGGTCTGCCTACCTACTGTAAACCGTCTAACATACCTAACCTTAGGGAGGTAAGTAAGTAACTAGTACTAAGCGGCAGGGGAGGGTGCAGTGCAGTCATTAAACCATGTGGTTAGGCAAGAAGAGTGGTTCAATGCTCCTGTCGCGTCAACTAAAGTGTTAAGTAGCGCACAGCACAGGGACGTCTTATGTACACTACTTGTGTCGGCCTACACTGACAGAGTTGGAGGCAGCTGCACTATTTGCTGGACACAGCATCCAGGCCAGGAACACTAAAGGGGTGCCAGCCAATCCCGCAGTCCGATGTTTCATCGGCCAGTATGTAGGTACCCGGTACCTATACACCCATAGCAATCGTTATGGGGCCGTCTACTGCGACTCAGCTCCTACCTAGGTATGTACCTGCGATGTCCTATGTATCTTCGCCTACACTACCGTCCTCTTCTCACCGCTTCATGTGACAGGCGACTAACTCAGTTTCCAGAACACTCTCTGTCATCGATAGATGTATACCAGAGTCCAGCCGGTGGTGGGTGGTTGTTGACCCTTTCGCCCGCAGTTAAGGTCGTGCGCAACTTGCCTCACCGATTTTATTTTTGCTTCGGCATCTCCCTGCAAGCTCATGGGATTGGGTCCCGTCACCCTGCGCATTGGAGATGACATATTATTTCGCCGACCTTTTTTTTCTTTCCTCTCCCTCCTTCTTTATTTCGGATTACACCCTTTCTAAATCGCATGTCCAGCGTATTGCCTCCCCCATAATGCATTGTATTCCACTCAAAGAAGATCGAGGCCCCCTCTGCAGAGCGGTTGGTTGGTAGACAAGTAAAAGATTGTCCATAGGTATTGGCTCGACGTAATCCTGTACCTGTACTCGTTTGGTTCTTTAATAAGATAGCTGGGCATAATCGTAGAAATTTACGTACTGGACGGCTGGGAGGGTCAGGGGTCACTCTCCATTGGGCGCGGGATTAGTCGCGAGGAGTGCACCATGCGCATTCACTTATAGAAGGTAGGCAACTCACATATACCGACAGCACGAGCACGGACACTGGAAATAATTTGGGTTAAATCACCTTGATGCTTAGAGCATCGCATCACATACAATATTATACAGTTGCTGTGAAGACCATCGCATATCTAAGATTTCATTTCCTTATGCGGCGATATTTGGGAGGGCGAAAAAAAAAAAGTTGTGGCGGGGGACTTTTTCGCCCTCTCTTCTCCAGGCACATCGCACAAAAGCGCCAGCCACGGGTTCATGGTACGACGATATCTGCAGGGGTTCCCAAACCAGCCGAAAGAGGTTGGATAGGGATGCATCTTGGCGGCTTCTTGCCGTTGCAAACGCAGCCAACCCGGTCCATTGGATTTCCTCGTTGTTGATTTGCCCGAGCGGTCGATCAGAATCCGTTCTTTCTTCAACCTACCTCGTGGTGAGTGGCCAGGATCGTGTTCCGCTCAGTGCCGGGTGGTTGGCCCTCTCTTGTTTCAGTCTTGTGCTTTATTTGATTCGTTCTACCCTGTTGCAGAAACCCTTCGCCAACGTGTATCACTGCCTAATGATATCTCTTGATATCGATGATACCTATATCGCAATACATGTGCATGTCTCAATGGCACCAAATCGGCATGACCTTCCTCCTCCCCTCTTCTGCTGCTGAGCCATGCCTGGGGCGCGACGTTAATGTATGAAATTGCACCAATTTACCTTACTACGTATTACCCTTGTCGTTCATGCGACTCCGGAATACCCGTGAAGAATAGACGGTCTACACGAATCTACCATTGCGTCTTTAGGACTGTTGAAGGGAGTGAGAGTGTGTATAAGGAAATTAACGACATAATTTTCTTTTTCCTTTGCTTTGTCGCTACACTATTATGCCCATCATTTTACATCTCGAGTTTGCCTATATCATGTTGAAACCGTAGCCACCTCTAACCATACAAGTTGATACTTCCGTTCCCATTTTTTGCAACATGTTTGTTGCAGTTGCTTTACGCCATAAGTTGAATTACTCAGTGCTGCAAACAAGCCGCTTGCCAAACTCCAATCCGACCGCATCCCTACTTAGTACAATACTCGCGTCAAAATGCGAGCTGTGTCATAGAAGTCAGCTTCTGTCAGTTATCACACCAGGGTTTGAAAGGTCGATGCTCACAGCTCAAAGCCTCGAGGCTATCGAGGATCTCTCTGAGATCGCTTGTTTGGACGTTGCTCACGTCGGCCATGAGATACGCACACTGAAACAACGTTAGCGTCTATATATCAGGGCTTGCAAAGAGGTCCCTACATCGCCTCGACTGTCGCTGATCTGCTTATCTACGTTATGTTCCCCGAGAATTTCGTTCACTAAGCATTTGATCAGCGCCTAGTGTAGTCTAACCGTGCAAGCTTGCATTTAGTAACTTACCTCTACGAAGGACACCTGGAACGTTTTGGTGGATGAAGATGACCTACGAATCCAATTAGTTCATTTGATTACATGCAAAAAGGTGCAAATCACTAACTCTGGCGTAGTCCGGCTCTTCGGATGTCATTGAGCGGAGGTTGACCTCTGGCATGTTCACACTACCTATCGTGACTCCCTGGTTGATGTAGCGGACGAGAGCGTCGCCCACTGAACACGTTCTTTGATTAGCACAGCAATAGAAGATCATATGCGGTCGAAATTGAGTACCTTCAATGCCAATTGCACGTTGGGCTTCTTCAGTACTGCCACCAATGTGCGGAGTAAGGATAATGTTGTTCAGGCTACGGAGCTCTTCGTCCCATCCGTTCAAGCCGTTGTTGAAGTAGTCGCCATTCGCACGAGGCTCTGTCGGGAAAACATCAAGAGCGGCGCCTGCGATCTTCCCAGTTCGCATGGCATTGATGAGAGCCGGTATGTCGACTACTGTCCCGCGACTCGCGTTGATCAGATATGACCCATCCTTCATCTCTGCGAGCTGAGTAGCGGAAATCATGTTCTTGGTTTCGGGGAGCTCGGGCACATGCAGGGTAACGAAATCCGCTTGGTTGAGGAGGCTCTGCAGAGTTGGCACCTGTCGGGCGGTACCCAGTGCCATCAAGCTCACAACATCGTAGTAAATGACGTTCATACCCATGGCCTCAGCCAGAACTGATAATTGAGACCCAATGTGTCCATATCCCACAATGCCTGTTCGGTTTCTCGCGGTTAGCATCGATGACTAGGTCGCGAAGGGAAAGAAAGGACGGACCAAGCGTCTTGCCACGAATCTCCCAGCATTTGCTGCTCACTTTGTTCCATGTACCTCGGTGCATCTCGTTGGAGCGATCGCCAAGCTGACGCGCAAGTGTGATGATCTCAGCGATGACCAGCTCAGCCACACTTCGCGAGTTGGCAAACGGCGAGTTGAAGACAGCAATGCCATGACGAGCAGCGTACTCGAGGTCAACCTGATTGGTCCCTATACAGAAACATCCGATGACAAGCAAATTCCTGGCCTCTTTCAGGACCTTCTCGTTCAACTTGGTTTTGGATCGAATGCCAATAACATGCACGTCTCTACGGTGTGTTAGTCAGCGAAGTGGTTGGTGGACGATGAATGACAAATGACGAAATGACGGAACGACCAATGACCCATGACAAACGATGGCTCATTTGTACTGACCGGATCTTCTCAATCAATTGGTCCTCGGGCAACGAGGTTTTCAGAGCCTCGACCTGGTAACCTTGAGCAGTCAAGATGTCCTTTCCACTCTGGTTCACATTTTCGAGGAGCAGGATCTTGATGTCCTGGGTATTGAAGGGCTTCAGTTGCTTTGGTACCCCTCGTCGAGCCAGTGCCCCGCCAAAGCTGCCGGAACGCGGGGACTGAAATGTGGCTGTGGGCGAAGTCGACACGCTCATATGCCTCTGCGAATCATCACGCGCATGGCCACCCGAGATATTCTGTGCTTGCGCCATGATGGAAATGGAGCAACCAACCGACAGAAAGTGTAGAAGGGATTGGTGTAGGCCTCGAAAGGGACCTTTGTTAACAGTCTAGGTCGGGTATGTCTCGGGTACCTAAAAGACTTTAATGCTGTGGAACTGTTCGAGGTTGAGTCAGAGGCGAGCTTGAAAGTATAATTTTTTTTGTCCCGTCCGATTCTCTCGGGGTCTTATGTCTGCCTAGGTAGGTAGACCACCAACTACTTGTGCAATGCTCATTCTGCCCGCCCGCTACGCGTGTGCTTTGTCATCGGCTCTGATTCGCTCAAAGGGGCCCCATCTTGCTTAACGCCAGAGAGGTGAGTAACACGGACCGGTCGACATCGGAACCTCATTCTGTAGCTGGAAGAAACGCTGATGGAGACAGTGTGGATACATTATACACGCCGAAAATCGCCTCAACAAATTTTTTGTCACCTCATCTCGTAATATTATTAATGAACTAAATAGCCTGCGACCTCGTCTTTTTGAAATGGCTCGGGCGCTATTTCTGCCCAGAAAGTCGGTCGCCATAGCTTCCTTTACTCCTTTGCTTGTAGAATGATTACGTTCAAATGGTCTGGGCTATTAATTGCATAACACCTGTGTTTCACGTAGTCTTCTAAACTACCTGACATTGGGGCTTCTGTTTTATCAAGGAAACTAAATAGACAGAAGCCACAACCAACCAACATCAATCGCAGACGTAAGTGAACAAGCCTTCAGGCCCGCCAGCAGTGTAGACATACATATATGCAAAGTCACCTGTTTTTCAGTAGAAGCGCTCTGTTGGACGGCAAATGCCAGTACCACCAGTTGTGCCTCGTAAGCTTAAGCCCAAGAGCCTGCGTGGTCCATCGTGTGTCTCTCCAGACAACATGCCGCTACCTCTTCCCGCAAGCCCAACCACTCCGGCGTGAACCATAGCTAGGGCAATACTCGAAGGAAAACTAGCATCAATACAGGACAAGATTCTGAAAGCAGCCTGAAACTTGATAGAAATACCAGTCTATTTTCCGAAGAAGGAATGGCAGGTCAAATGATCCCTGCGGCATGAGAATGGATTGATCGCGGGTGCGCTACCAAGGGTTAAGATAACGACAACCCCTGAGAAAGGATAAGACGAGGTGAGTATGGCTCACCCATCCTTATTTGATAAATTCGCATGGATAACAATAGGAAGCCTCGTGGGGACTAGGCCATTTAACTCTGTTTGCATTCTTGAGCATCTTGTTTCGGCTTTGCGCCGTCATCCTACGGAGGCAAAGGGGTTAGCTTGTTAGGGTTGAAAGAAATCCGATTTCACGTACCTCATCCTCTGATTCTTCCTCGTCCTCGTCGCGATCTTCGCTGAGATCGTCATCATCCTCGTCGTCATCCTCGTCCACGAAGCCGTCCTCGTCCATGTCGTCAATCTCCTCGAAAGCCAACGCCTCACCCGTAAACCAGTCAATGGCACGCGGAATCAACTTCTCCTTGATATCCTCGCCCAGCTGATAGTCGAGCTCCAGACGCTCTTCGATGTCACTTGAGGCATCGTCGTGCTCATCGTCGTCGGTTGGAGGCTTTGGCGGGGAAAAGAAGTTGAAAAAGGACTCGGTGGGTACAGTCTTCTTGACAATACGAGTTTGCTTGGTGTCTATTTGGGAATGATTAGTTAGACCTCCTCGCGGAATGCATGAGCGAGTCTGCTTACTTTTATTCCTTTGCTTCTTGCTCTCAATACGAACTGTAAGATCCTGTCCGTCCTTCCAGTTGATCTGGTGGCCTTCGGCGTGGTCGTAAATGAAATCACCACCATATCCACTTTCGGTCTGGTAATAGTAGGTCTTGGTAAGGAACTTGTTGGTGAAATAATCGTTCGGCGCGAAGTCAAAGATAAGGCGGAAGCCAGGTTTGTCGAGGTATTCCATACGGATATCCACTAGAGAACGTAGAGCGCCCTCGTCGCGTTCAGTGATCATCTCTGCAAGAGATATCTGGTTCTTCATAGCAGATAGCCAGAACTCAGGAATGCCCTTGACATTAGAAGTCTCTGATGACTTCTCTTTCTCAGATTTGTTCTCTGCATCCTTCTGCTCGTCATCCTCCTCCTCGCCGGCGGCGACTTCCTCGTCGGTGGGCTCGGCTTTTCCATTGACGATCTGGGCACGCTTCTCGTAGAGGGGTGTGAATTTAGCGAAATACTTTTTCTCTAACTGAAGAACCTCCTCCTGAAACTCAGCCTCAAGCTTTGAGTGATCCTTTTGAATGCCCTTGAGACCGGCAACACGTCGGCGTACAGAGGCGGGAAGCGACTCAATATAACCAGAGGAGCGACCGACAAGTGAGCCAAGGCGGCCTTGAATCAACTGCACAAGTCGAGGGTTCTGGGCGAAGATGGAGGCGGCGGCAGCGCGGTCCAGGTCCTCTAAACGAGGGGAAAAGGGTTAGCTGAGTTAAGCAAGAAAAGAGGAGATTCTATAGACCACTCACCCTCCTTGATGCTGGCAACGGCCGGTTGCTGGGCATGGGAAGAGATGGGTGCATTGCTAGCAGGCGTGTTCTGCGGGGTACTAAATATCAAAGTTCAGCGTTTGTCCGTCTCATCGGCTATCGCGCACATAGCAGCCAAGTTGTGTACGTACGGAGCGGCGACCTCGGGCCGGCGATTCTTGATGGGCTCAGCCATTGCGAATACTCTTGGTCACGGATGTTGTCGAGATGATGGTGTGTAAGAGTGTTGAGAGGAAGATGGTACAGAAAAAAAGTGGCGGAGAAAAAGGGCAGGGATAGTGGATTCTGATGGTGGGAGGCGGTAGGAAGGCGGGCGGGTCTGGTAGGCCTGGCCTGGCTGGGTCTACGATGTGTAAAGTACGGTAGGTAGCACCTGCGGCGGTCGATTGGAAGGTACCCTAGGTAGGCACTGCCTGCACTCTGAGTTCAGAGGCTTAGGTACCTCAGATAGGCAGTAAAGATAAGAAAGTATGGCCGCCAAGTCGGCCGCGGTTGAAACCAGGAATAACTCGACGTTGTAGGAGCGTTGCTTGAGGGAGAAGTAGAGGAAGGAGGAAAAGAGGTGACGAGTGTGAAATGTGGAAGATATAGTTCATCTCTGGACATAATCATTTTAAGTTATACTACCTACTGAGTATCTACAGTGGGTAGTATCATAGAATATCTAAGATGCAGTGACTACGCATGGGGTAATGCCCAGGTGGGAAAAGGCCCAGTGCTGCAGTACACTGCCCGCCTACTAATGCTCTCTAAGTTAGGTACTACAGGTGAGTTTTTCTCTTTAATTTTTGGCGGGATGTTAGTTGAGTTCAACAATTTACCTTCTCACATATATATCAGACTTGGAGGCAGTGTACCTAAAATCAAGGGATCTCCGACGGGGTAGATACCTTACATGTGTACATG
This sequence comes from Xylaria sp. FL0064, assembly GCA_022593225.1. Classification (NCBI taxonomy): domain Eukaryota; kingdom Fungi; phylum Ascomycota; class Sordariomycetes; order Xylariales; family Xylariaceae; genus Xylaria; species Xylaria sp. FL0064. Next base: position 961,936 of record JAJKLE010000012.1, on the reverse strand, counting down.
CCGCCAGTGGATTATTTCTCTTGTAGTGCCTCGTGCCTGTCAAGTCGCTGCACTAGGTAGATAGATGATTGTGGGTAGATAGATTCTTGGTGGCAGCATTGGGGTGGGGAAGAAAGCCAAGCTCTCAGTGACTGTGTGGTCACAATCATCAACGATGATAAATAAAGAAATTTCTGAGGTGGTCGAGAATAGCTCCTTGGGTACCGTTCGGCCTTACTACTACCTACCTACCTTAACATGTTGAGGTAGGCAGTTCATGGGTTGTCCTCGAAGAGAGCCCGGACTTTGCAAGACTAAGTAGCGCAGGGATACATTCCATATCTCGGGCTTTGTCTGATACTTAATCTGGCCCGACATCTGTTTCCGTAATGCTTGCGTTTAGAGGATGATGTCCAGAACACTATCTCAGATCTGCGCACGAAGTGCTGCCCCACAAGGTTTCTGATAGCAAAGTTAGCCAGCTGGCTTAGGAGTACACCGCGTAATCAATAAGTAGTAATAACCTGACTTGGATAGGTCGGCGGGATGAGGCGGCGAGCAATGAGCAATGGACAACTAAAAGTGCCCTCCCTCGGGGATCTACCGAAGGCAGAGATCAAACTGAACTGTAGATTGTTGCCAGAGCCGAGAGCCACCATTCATGTCCCTACACGCATGCGTACACATGCACCCATTTCAAGTTTCCCCTTTCCTCTGAGCAACAAGGTGGCATAGCAGATTCGCACGTCATAGGCCTTCTCTGCAGTCTGACCCTGCCCAATGCTGCATGCCACCTGTCTCCGCCCATAAAAAAGATACAGGTCAGATCAAAAGCTGCCCTCGTCCATTCACCCGTAATTCTGCAGCATGCATGGCAGCCTCGACACCCAGGGGAGGAAAGGACAAGCAAGCCAAGCCGACTTTGTCAAGCCGTCGTCTTTCTAGAACGGGGAATGTGAGCAGCAGCAGCAGCAGCACCAGCTTACCCCACCACGCATATATGGAGACAAGACGTTATCATTTATTGTTATCGATAAAGATCTAATAAACGATCTACTACATATGTAGGTAGGTACCGCATTACCTTAAAAAGGTGCAATTTACCGCTGTTACGCTAATACAAGCTAACGCCACTAACTAAAAAACTAGCTTAACTTTCAAAATAATAATTTTTTATTAAAAAAAAAGTTAATTAATTTTTTTTTAATTTTTATTATTATTATTTTTATATAAATTTATTATTAATTATTAATTAATTTAGAAATATTTTTAAAATAATTAATAAATTTTATTAATTATATTTATAAATATTTTAAATATTATTTTATTTATATAATTAATAATATTATTATAAATAAAATAAAATATAATTTATTAAACAAGTTTTTTAAAATTAATAAAGTTTATAATTTATAAATTATATATTTTTTAATATTTTTATTTATTTATTTATTTTATTATTATTATATAAATTAATATTTATTAAAATATATTTTATTAAATAGTATAATATAATATAAAAATATTTTAAATATTTTAATAATATATATAATTTTATTAAAAATAAATTTAAATTATAATTAATAAAATAAAACTTTAAAAATTATATAATAGTTTTTAAATTTATATAAATATAAATTTTTATTATAATATTATAAATTAATAATATTATAATTTCTATATTTATATTATAAACCTTATATATATTTTGTAAAATATATATAATATATACAAGGGTTTTTAATTTATAAATAATAATAATACTAATAATGATTAATTTATAAAAAAGTTTATTAATATTTTTATTATTATTTTTAAATATTTAAAATATAAATTAAATAATAAAATTAAATTAATAATTAAAAAACTTAAATTAAATAAACAATTAAAAAAACAATAAATTTATATAAAAACTTTTTTTTAAAATTAAAAAATAGTTTTTTATTTATTTATTTATTATATAACCGGTTATATAACTGTTTATTTTAAATTATAATATTGTTACGGACCTCTTATATATCGAAAGATATATAAGACGTACGTGAAATGGGTTCTTGATTTGCAGGTAACAATAAGACTTACAGCAGGTGGTCCGTAAGGGAGGTTTGCTGGTACTCCCACCACTAGTCTAGTCGCAATAGAGTAGTAGTCGTCAATAGAAATTGAGATGAGATTGATAGCTGGAGAACTAGAATAAACGAGTGACTAGAGCTAGAAACATCAGACTTATATAGGAAACCCCATTCTCCCCTTTGTCTTTGGATCGCAGGATAGCTCTCCTATCCTCCTATCCCTTTGGATCGCAGGATAGCTCTCCTATCCTCCTATCCATCACGTGACTAATCATGTGACTTCCTATCTTCTGGGCCGTGGCCCGCCTCCAATCTTCTTAGCGTATGGCTTTCCCCCCTTGGCCTGCCCAGCTGGCCGTTTTCCTGGTCTACTTCGTAACAAATATATTTTTTTAGTTTATTTTATAATATATTTTGTTAAAATTTATTATTTATAATAAATAATAAATATATATATTTATATTTTTTACTTTTAATATATTTAATTATATAAAAAAACATATAATATTTTAATTTTTAATAAAAAAATCATTAAATAAAACTTTTTTTAACTATTATTTTTTTATAGCTTAATTATTATAACTTTTAAATATTTTTATTATATTTATTATAATTCTAATTATTTTTTATAATATTATAAACTTAAAAGAGTTTAAAATATTAAAAGAATAAAAATATAAAGAAATCGATTATAAAAGATATAAAAAATAAAACTTTTTAATAATATTTAAAAATAAATAATTTAAAATTGTTTTAAAAATAAATTAAAACGCGCTAAATATTATTTAAAAAGTCGACCTTGTTTTTTTAGCTTTAATTAATTAAAATATTATTAATAAAATTAATTTATAATAATTATAATAATTTTTAAATATTTAATATTATTATTATTTTAATAAAGATTTAATATTTTCTTGATTTTATAAATATTTTTATTATTTTCTATTTTAAATTAATTTTTTATTAATATATATTTTAATATTAATTTAAATAATAAAATATAAAAAATAAAATAAATTTATATATTTTTTAATAATAATAATTTATAATTAATTAATAAAATAATTTTTTTAATTTTAGAAAAACCAAGTTTTTTAAAATTTTTATTTATTATTAAATTATTTTATTTTAATTTATAAAATTTTTAAGGTTATATTTTATTTTTAATATAATAAATAAACTTTATTTTTTTTTATAATTATTATAAACTTTTTATATATTAAAAAATATATAAAATATATATTAAGGTTTTTAATTTATAAATAATAATAAAAACAATAATAAATAATTTATAAAAAAAGTTTATTAATATTTCTATTATTAATTTAATTATAATAAAATAATAATTATTTATATAAAATAAAAACTAAAATTAATAATTAAAAAACTAAATTAAATAAATAATTAAATATAAAAAAGTTATAAAATTATATAAATATAATAAATAATAAAAAATAAAGGCTTATTTAAAAATTAATAAGCTTAGTAAGCCTAGATTACCGTAAGCTGGGTAAGCCAGCATATAACCTTTTAATGGCCTAGTGCGGGCCAGAAAAATACTGGCCCCTCTTTATAGCTTCTCACCCGATCGGGCCATAATTATTTTATAATATTATCCTCTTTCTCCCTATTATTATTATTTTAATAATATATTGTTACGGACCTCTTATATATCGAAAGATATATAAGACGTACGCGGGGGTTCTTGATTTGCAGGTAACAATAAGACTAACAGCAGGTGGTCCATAAGGGAGGTTTGCTGGTACTCCCACCACTAGTCTAGTCGCAATAGAATAGTGGTCGCTTAGAATAAGAACTAAGAGGTAGAGATTGATAGCTGAGGAACTAAACTAAACGAGTGACTAAATACAGGAGAGTCATGAGATTATATAGACATAGGAAATACGCTTTGTCAGGGCGCAGACGGCCCAGGATCGACGAGGTCGTCGTCGACAGCATCGATCCGAGATGGGATCGACGGGATCAATGTCGACCGGAGCGACGGAGTCGCAGCCAACCCCCTTATGCAGTAAGCGGGGTCCGTATAAGCGTTAATAATGGGAGAACGAGTGTGAGAGCGCAACGCGCGCTAGGCCTTCTCTTGGGCCACCCCTCTTCGTAACAAGTTTATTAAAATCTTTATATAATTTTTAAATTTATATTTTAATTTTATATTTTAAGTTTTATAATTTATTTAATTAATTAAAAAACTATTAAAATATTTATAATATATATAAATGTTTTTAATTTATAAATAATAAATATTTTTTTAATATTTATAAATATAAATAAAATAAAAAATTAATAATTAATAATTAAAAAACTAAATTAATAAATAATTAAATATAAAAATATTATAATTATTATATAAATAAATAAAATATCATTTATTAAAATATAATAATTTAAAATTAATAAAATTAATATTAACCGACATAATAAAATTATAATTAATTTTTTATATAATAAATAAAGTAAAATAAATATTAATAATAAATAAATAAATATAAAAACATACTATATACTAAGTTTTTCTTTAATATTTTATTTATAAAATATTAATAATTATTAATTTATTTTTATTATTAATAATAATCTTTAAAAATTTAATATTATTTATTTAATTATAATTATATAAAATTAATATTTTTAATATTAATTAAATAATTATTATAATTATTTAAATAAATTAAAATATTTATTTTAATAAAAAAACTAATTTTTATATTTTTTTTAATTATATAAATTATTATTATTATTATATATTATTTTATTAAATCTAATAATAATATTTTTATTAATAATTTATTTATTAAAATTATTAAAATTAAAATAACTTAATATTTATTTTAATTTTTCTTTAATCTTTTTATATTGACTTAATATCTTTAATAAAATTATTTATTAATATTATATTTATTTAATTTTGATTATTTTATAAGTTTTTTTATATAAATTAAAAAAAATTATTAATATATTAAAATATTTTATTTAATATTTATATAATTATATATATAATTTAATAATAATTAATTTAATAATATTGTAAAAAATAAAACTTTAATTACATTTAATATATTAATTAATAAAAAAATAAATATTTTTTATTTAAATTAATTTATTATTATTAATTAACGTTTGTTTTTATATTATTAAATTTTCTTTTATAAATTTTCTTTCAATTTAAATTAATAAAATTTATATTTATTAATATAAAATAATTATTTTTTGTAAAAAAAATTAATAAATGTTTTTTTTAATAAAACTAATATTTATAAAGAATTAATTATAATTAAAAAATATAATATATTGGCTTAATTTATTAATTTTAAATAAAATTTAATAATTTTTAAAAAATAATAATATTTTTATTTTTTTTACTAGAAATAATATTAAATTATTTATTTAATTAATTTCGATAATTTATAATTAATTTTAATAATATTTTTTTTTAAATTAAACCGTTTAAATAATAATATTAATAATAAAATTATTTAATATTTTTAACGTTTTTAATATTTCTTAATATATTTTATAAATAATAATAATTTTAATTATATTAATAATTTTATAAACTTTTTAACTAGTTAATAATTAAAATAGTTTTTTATAAATATAAAAAGCTATTATTTTAATTTTTTATTAATATTATTAAAATAATAGCGAGCTAATTTATATAAAATTCGCTTAATAAAATATTTACCTGATTTAATAAAGTGTTCTCATATGACCGACTGCCAAGGCTTTAGCCTAACGGCTATGAATTGCACCTTTTAGGGTGAATACGGTACACTGCTCTACTGCTCTACTGCTCTAGGTAACCTCGTACTACATATTTCTCCAAAAGCAATACAAAGTATTATATATTTACGTAGACCTACCTGTGTTTTAGGTGATCCGTCCCTTTGTTAGTGTATAAGTGCCCAACTCCCCTCAGCGACCCTTCAATCTGAGTTGCAAGTCGGTTTAGAAATTCGAGCTATGAGGTAAGACGTCATGCCCTACTAAGGTAAGGTACCCTGCCAAAAGGGCAGTTAGGGTGGTAGCAACAGCACCATCTCTGGTTAGCGTCGCATGCTTAGACCATTCCATGTTCCATTGCGACGATATCAGTTGATCCCTCGGAGCTCCCAAAGTCCATATCTGGTGACAAGCGAGAGGCTGTCGGCAACCAGCAGAAAGGCCACCACAATATTGATGCGAAACACCGCTGGCCATCCGGCCGTTGATTGAGGGTTGGCGCAGCGGTGAAGCCAGCGAATAATTGACTGCTAGGTAGCTAACTAGCGGCACACCTCGCCATGGACGACGACGAAGTTACTGCGCCTGGAGGGCGTCCAGACATTGCTCCTCTATACCGGCTCGGCTCCAATCAGAGCAATGCGAGCGTGTTTGAGGACGTGGAGATGGCTCATGATGAGGTGTGCTAGCCTGCGATTCACATCAACGCCGCTTCTTCTGACCATATCTTGTCTGTAGCTGTTTTCCGGTCCTGTCGCCGAGAGCTTGCCGACGAGCGTTTCTGCCTTTTCCCACCGTCGCCAACGCGCCGACTCAACCGCGAGTTTCACGTACTATAACGAGGAGGAAAATGAACCCGAGGTTGAGCAGCAATATGTCGAGAACGGAGCCGTTCCTTTCGACATCGACGAGATCCCCTTCGACCCAGGTCATGACACAGACCATGCTTCGGATAGTGAGGTTGAGGTTGAGAACGGGAGCCCCCAAGGTTATGCTATGCATAGGAGGAGATCATCCACCCTATCAAGGTCCTCCGTCCATGCTCGGCTTCTTCGGACAGATAGTTCCAGGACCGATTCGAGCGGCCGTGTTCATGGTCGAATCAGCCAGAAACTACATATTGTTAGCGAAGATCTCACCATTGTAATAGCGGGGTTTCGGACCAGCCGTATTGGCTATCTGGCCTACGTCCTTCTTTGCTTATTGACTTTGGGCCTCGCATACTTGCTTCTACGGTGGCTGCCCAGGTGGCGAGTTAAGTTGATTGGAAAGCCCTGCCCACTCTACGAATGTCAATGGGTTGTCCTTGAAGTTAGTCTACTACCTATTCTACGAAAGCTTTCACTGTATATTCTAATCAATATGCGCGCAGAACCAATGGGGTGAGATGGCTACCTTGAATGTCAAGCGCCAGTCTTACGACAGGCCACTGTCCACAGTATTTGGGGCTCCAGAAAAAATGTTTGCACAGTTGCTCGAAGACGATAGTGATCCTATTATGAGCGAACTGCAAACTCTCGAGTACCGTTACGTTCGCTTCTTTTTCCACCCACTGAAAGATAAATTCATCGTATGTAACGGGTGGAAAGATCCGAATTGGACGCGAGTTCGTGATCTTCGATCCGGCATCGATGGAGACGAGAAAGAACACCGAGAACATGTTTTTGGTGCCAATATCATAGACATCGAACAAAAATCTATCCCTCAGTTGTTAGTGGACGAGGTGCGTCTACATGACTCACAAAATGATGTTAGAAACTAATGTGGACAACCAGGTCTTTCACCCCTTTTATGTTTTCCAAATCGCAAGTCTTATTCTATGGTCGGTAGACCAGTACTATTATTACGCTATATGTATTTTTGTTATGTCTGCGGGGAGTATCATCGCCACCCTTGTAGAGACACGTGCTGTAAGTGCTCTGGTCTACTTTTGATCTTGTATTATGTTGGTTGCTAACAGAATAGACCATGCGGCGCCTGCGGGACATATCTCGATTCGAGTGCGATGTGCGTGTTCTTCGCAATGGTTTCTGTAGGTTGACCGTGTCATACCCAATCCTCGGCCTGCTAATTACTCATAGGGGCAAACGTCTCCTCCGCTGATTTGGTCCCTGGAGACGTTTACGAAATAAGCGACCCCAGTCTCACACAATTCCCTAGTGACAGCATTCTTCTAAGTGGGGACTGTATAGTAAATGAGAGTATGCTTACCGGGGAGTCAGTCCCGGTATCCAAGATCCCGGCTACCGACGAGACGCTTCAGATCATGAATCTTGGTGCTTCAACGATCTCACCCGAGGCCGCTCGCCATTTCCTATTTTGTGGAACGAAGATAGTACGTGCGAGGTGGCCACACGATAATAGAGACGATGAAGCCGTTGCGCTCGCGATGGTTGTACGAACTGGGTTCAACACAACCAAAGGCTCCCTGGTCCGGTCTATGCTGTTTCCGAAGCCATCAGGATTCAAATTCTATCGAGATTCGTTTCGATACATATCGGTGATGGCATGTATTGCGTTACTCGGTTTCGTCGTTTCTTTCGTCAATTTTGTTCGTCTCGGGTTAGCCTGGCACTTGATCATCGTCAGAGCACTGGATTTGATCACCATTGTCGTCCCACCAGCTCTACCGGCTACTTTGACTATTGGAACTAATTTCGCTCTGAGTCGTCTGAAGAAAAAACAAATATTTTGTATCAGTCCACAGAGAGTCAATGTCGGTGGCAAACTCGACGTTATGTGCTTCGACAAAACCGGTACACTTACAGAGGATGGTTTAGATGTCCTCGGTGTCAGGCTGGTATCTCGGTCGACGAAGCGCTTTGAAGATGTCGTCTCCAAGGCAGCCGCGATGGTGCCTTACTCGAGCCTCGCTTCCGACCCCGATGACAAATATCATATCAGTCGTGCGGCACTCTTCGCTATGGCCACATGCCACTCCCTTCGCTCTGTTGACGGTGAACTCGTCGGAGATCCCTTGGACTTGAAAATGTTTGAGTTTACCGGGTGGCTGTTCGAAGAAGGCACACAAGGGGGAGGTGACCAAGAGGATGACGAGCACGGTGGCCTTTCCCCCTCAATTGCACGGCCTCCTCCTGCGCCGCTTTATGATACGGATGAGTATGCGAACATCAATGGCACAAACGTAAGTCCCCCTTGTGTGATACAATATTATTTTAGTATCTTATTTTACTCTAGGCTCCCCTAGAACTTGGTGTTTTGAGATCCTTCGAGTTCGTCTCTCAATTACGTAGAGCTAGCGTCATTGTCCGAGGTTTCGGTCAACAGAGTGGAGATGTATATGTGAAGGGGGCACCAGAGTGTATGCGGGACATTTGCCGACCCGAAAGCTGTACGCTCCAGCCCTTTTCTTCGGCGTATGTATGATGACAGCTAACATGCCCAGTTCCCACTGATTACGATGGGCTCTTGTCGTATTATACTCATAAAGGATATCGTGTCATTGCATGTGCAACGAAACACATGAAGAAACTATCCTGGGTTAAATCTCAAAAGATGACAAGAGAGGAGGTCGAAGCGGACCTAGAATTCGTCGGATTTATCATATTTGAAAACAAGCTGAAACCAACGACGGCTGCAGTTCTAAAAGAGCTCAACCAGTCAAATATCGGTTCTATTATGGTCACTGGAGACAATATTCTGACAGCCATCAGCGTAGCAAGGAACTGTGGTCTAGTTGAGCGGAATGCTCATTGTTTTGTGCCGCATTTTGCGGAGGGCAATTCCCGGGATCCGAACGCACGCCTTCATTGGGAAAGTATAGATGATGCTGCGTATCAATTAGACAACCGGTCTTTGCTTGTATGTTTTGAAATCCAATCGCTCCGGACGACTTGTGCTAAACTTGTCATTATAGCCACTGCCCGTGCCGGCTCAGCGAGATGCCTCTCTACCCTACGATATCTCCAATCTCAAGAACTATTCACTAGCGATAAGTGGGGACGTATTCCGGTGGATCATCGACTTCGCTCCGAACGATATCATGCAAAAGGTGAGCGTTGTACAGTTTCTTATCGAACAGCTGATGAGCGTGTGACATCTAACACGACTTAGATGCTCGTTCGTGGTAAGATATTTGCGCGTATGTCCCCGGACGAGAAGCATGAGCTGGTTGAGAAACTTCAAAGTATTGGTTATTGTTGCGGATTTTGTGGCGATGGAGCCAATGATTGTGGTGCCCTAAAAGCCGCAGATGTTGGTATCTCGTTATCAGAGGCAGAGGCATCAGTAGCTGCACCATTCACGTCACGGATATTCGATATTCGATGTGTCCCTGACGTAATTAGGTTCGTTGAGAACTACTCCAGAAGTCATTACGACTTGAATACTAACCATAAGCAGAGAGGGTCGAGCTGCACTTGTTACCAGTTTCAGTTGCTTCAAGTACATGAGCCTTTACTCGGCGATACAGTTCACTTCAGTCAGCTTTCTCTACGCGTCGGCTTCAAACTTAGGCGACTTTCAGGTAAGATTGCCTCTGGTCCTGCCACGTTCTTCACTGACTGGCCAATTTTTTTAGTTTCTATTTATCGACGTTCTACTTATACTACCTATTGCAATTTTCAGTGAGTCCCAACCCTTATCGCGATGTCATGTCCTAAAACCGTTACTTACTTTCCTCTCAGTGGGCTGGTCCGGACCTTATCCGATATTAAGCAAGAAACGACCAACAGCCAATCTAGTATCCCGGAAGGTTCTCATTCCGCTTTTGGGTCAAATGATTATATGCATTCTTATTCAAGCCTCCGCGTTCCTCATTGTACAGGAGCAAGAATGGTACGTAAGCTTGTACCAGGACCATTGGGTTTCACTAAATATTATTCTGCCAGGTTCATTCCACCTCACGCGAATCCCGAGAAGTCTAATATCAAGAATTCAGAGAATACAGCACTATTCTTGGTGTCTTGTTTTGAATACATCTTTATCGGTGTTGTGCTTAGTGCAGGCAAGCCCTTCAGGCAGCCGATGACACAAAATTGTGAGTTTGCAGTCCGGCAAATTTGCGAATTAGTCATCAAGTCAAACATTTACTCCCTCATTTCTACCGCTATCATCGAGGTCTTTAGGCTGATGCCAGCGGACGAAGCAATATCACTTAAGCTGACTATTTTGCTAGACCCTTTCATGGCAACCATTTTGCTTGCGCTCGCTATAGTTCTATATATGGTCTTCACACCGGCACATTGGCTACGGAAGTTTATGCAACTTACACGCATTAGCGCATCCTTCAAGGTTACGTTGCTAATGCTCGGCATCGTGTATCTGGTGCTTGCTTGGATAGGCGAGAATTACGCCTTTCAACCCCTGGCTCGCGCTGTCGGAAAGGCCAAGCATTCTCTCACGAAGACATCGAAGCAAAGAAAGGAGTATAAAGTCATTAACGAGCGTATGCAGAATGATGCTAATCGCTAGCTAAAATCGATCGTATAATGATGGGAGGGCTGGATATAGTTATCCAACCCTCGCCTTTTTCCATAGCGCAAAGACGATATAGTTAGAATATGTGCCACGTAATTTTTGTATCTATAGTCCATGGATGGATAAACGAGTCTAGGAGATACTAGACTCTATATCAACAGCCATGGTATTTAAAATGTCCCATACTTCAAGTCAATGAACCACATGAAGCTAATTCGAACTACGGCCAGTTCCTGCCCGTTCATGGTCTAATCCATTGATATGAAGATATTGGTGTACCATGCATTCCGCATTCTGCAGGGCTTGTTATTATATAATAGTAATGTTAGGCCCCCAGTCTGGCGGCTTGGATTAAATGTACAGCGTCTTGTAGCGGGCTATGCTCTACATCGACAAGGCCCATCTCTTCTATCATCCAATCCCTTTGATAATCTGCAAGGGTATTCTGCAAGGTCTAAGAGCGCTAGGGCTGCTCTCACTTTGTATTAACCACCTTGTTAATCCCGTTCACACTGCTTTCGACCGCTCCTTTCTTCGATTTTTTCCTTAATTCGAACACAACCGCGCCGTTCTTAGCCCCTTTAATATTGGAACTCCATCTCCCAAGTCTGTGTTCTTTTCCAACTGCGCAGACTACGCTAAAAGTCTCGTTATCGCCCATCTTACCCCTTGATATGATGGCTATGTCATTGACGACTCCCTTGATTTGATAAGGTTCTACCTCTGCACCATTGGTGTCACTGGTATGACCATCTCTGTCATCTTCGTTGCTGATGTCCATAGCATCGGTCGATATTAGATTTATTAGGCCGTTAGAGGCGAGCTGTTTACTTGGCTGCCCAAGTACACCAACGCTTTCAAGTTTCTTTCCCTTTTCGTCAAATCTCCAAACGCGCTGCAGGAAATAAAAAAGTCAGTTGCAACTCTGATTTGTCTTTGCTGGGCTTCGCCGTTATGGTATTTTGCTACATGTGAACAGAATATAATTATACTCACTATAGAAGAATTAGTAGTGATCTTAGTATGTTGATGAAATTAGAAACAAAATTTTTACTTACCAATATACCCGTCAGTGCTTCCAGAAATGATTAAATCAGAATATGGTAACGCTCGTAGACTCGTGATTCCTCGAGGTTGAGGTGGAGGTACGACTTTAGGAGAAGGATGCTCTTCTGAACTAGCAACGGAGGGAAGTAGAGCATCTTCGAATCCATGCGCTCTTACTATAGTATCTAGTGGTTTCTTTTTAGACAATGTCCATCTGCAATAATTAGTAACGGCCTGGAGGTAGGTTGGTAACAACCTGGAGAGCACAGAATACAGCCTGTCCCCCTCTCTTCATCAAGGCAAACTGATAGGACAAGGCTGCTTACAGAGAGATACACCCATTGTCGGATCCGGTAACGAAATAACTTTCGTCGATGTACGCTACCCGGTCAAGGCTTCCAGTTGCAGCAAGTGAGTTAGGGTCCTAAAATCAGACAGATTAGTTATTTTGGCCAATCGAATTGGCAATGAAGATGAAATGAGAATAGCTTACCACGCCAAGGCTAATTTCCTTTTTCCTATCCCCTGTCCCAGAGGTAGCCCGGAAGACGAGCTGAGTTTCATCCGCCACTTTCCAGACTAAATCAGTGTTAGTATTCACCTTGAGCGGGCGCAGGGCCGCCCATGTAATGTGATAGGCAAATAGTCTTGGGGATGGGTATGGCGTAAATAATACTCACGGCGAACTGTTCTGTCTCTCTGCAGTTGTCAACATCAGTAATTGTTCGTTCATATTCGAAGCGGCTCTGGAGTATGCAGAACGAAGAGCAAAGTGTCCCACAGAATGGGCTAGTATTGACTCTTCAAAAAGACTTACTGCTCCTACTGACACCAGCCGCTCGAGTGCTAATGCATCCACATCTAAAGCTGAGTCGGCGTGACCGAACAGACTTTCGACAAATGCGAGTGCATCGCAATTCTGTGTTGCGAAATTAGCATTACACTGCGAAAGCAAGCCCAGGGAATGTATTAAGGCTAGGGAACTCACCCAAACTCTGATAGTACGGTCTTTCGAGCATGAGTACATCTGGTGGGAATTCCTGCGGAAGACCAACCCGGTCACGGCATCTCTGTGGTGCGTGAATACTTTCAGTGGCTTGAGAGACGAATCCCAAACCACAATTCTTTTATCATCGCCACCTGTGACGACGTACTTCCCGTCATCACTAGCCGCAACGCATAATATCTGCCCGACGTGACCTTTAAAGTTCTTATCCCCAGCCCTCGTATGCCTCCCTTTTACCCAAGCGATCCGCTGGGGCCGTTTCCGGGGTGGCGCTTGTTTCTTTGGCTTCTTTCGCGTAGTCTGACTATATTGTTCATCCGGGGGAGGTTGTAGTCGGTATTTGATGAGCTGCGAGTCTTTCGTGACTGTAACATATGAAGTCAGCTACTGTGGAATCGAGTGAGCAGCATTGGACGCCATCCGGCGCAAGAATGTGGACTCCAACAGGAGGTCGGTAGCCACTAACAACACTCACCCAGATAGATAAAAGGCGAGCAGAGAGCCACAGATGTCACGGTATGCGTATTATCCCGGAACATTGTGGGCCGTGAGTCGAGATCGATGTCTGATGCGACGTGACGGAAGACCTTTCCTTTGCTTTCTGCCACATCGTCCTCCTAAAAGCAACCATCTTTAGATCATAGTCACATTGTTCGAGGTGGATGTGATTTACCAATCGCGCAGCTATCATATCTTTGTCCTAACCAAGAAGTATTAGATAGGCCCTCGCCGAATATGTGGCATCGCATCAGGCGCAATAGGGATGTTCTCACAATCTGCTCGGCATCCCACCCTGTAGCCTCGACCTCCTCGCGCACTCGAGACAGATATTCCGAGGCCAAGCGGAGTCGCTTTTGTGCCGCCGTTTCGTCCTTGTCATCTTCTTCTGATTCCGACGCGGATACATCGACATTCTCGCCTGGCTCGAGGTCGGAGTCGCTTCCCGACGATATCTCTTCACCTTGTTCGACTCGTTTCCTGGGAGCGGCCTGCGGTTTGGTGGTGGGGCGTGGTCGCGTCGGCCTCTTGCCTGCTGCGCCGTTGTTGTCGCGTTTGCGCTTCTTTTGGGCCCCAGGAATAGAAAAGAACGAAGACATCTTGCCAAGGAAGAGGCTCTATCTCCCTCTACAATGACGCTATACCGTGCACTGTTCTTCCATTCAAAGAGAGCTCTTCAAAAAAAAGTTCTAGGAAGGTCTGCCGATAAGCGATAAGAAATTGAGCAACCCCTGCCATGAGATGGGGAGTGGGTCTACTAGTCTGAAGGAGGTAAGTGTACCCCCGCCCATGTAAGTACTGTAACCTAACTGCCTTACAACCAGACCTGTGCCGCAGTACGTAATAGCAGGGGGTACCTAAGTAGTGTGCCACAGGTATGGATAGCTTGAATGAGGCTTGGCTAACGTAGGCTGTAGCTCCCTTGCGCGTCTACGCATATGTGATCCAGTCCTGGCAACATCCCACGGTGTTGTCGCAGCATCTAAGAAGCTTTGTCATTCCCCCACAGCGTCTCTTCCATTTGAGCACTTGAGACGGCATTAGTACGATCTCGAAAATCACAGAAAATAAGGGATACGACCATTTTGCCCTAATCTTTTGTGGTGACTATTAACAGTACCCACCACTTTCTTTGACGCCGTTGATCGTCAACATGTACGAAACCCACCCCATGATTCTCCGGAACCTGACTAGGAACTGATGCAATACTAGGGAGGTACTTCTGGGTATCACGGGCAAGGACTTCACCCTCATCGCCGCCTCGAAGGCTGCTATGCGAGGAGCTACCATTCTCAAAGCTTCCGACGATAAGACTAGACAGCTGAACAAGCACACACTGGTAGCGTTTTCGGGAGAAGCGGGCGATACAGGCATGTAGCGTCTACGAGCATTATTACTTCTGGCTTCTTCTGACGTGTGGTGTAGTACAATTCTCCGAATACATCCAAGCCAATGCGCAGCTTTATTCCATGCGAAATGAGACGGACCTGTCTCCTACCGCCCTAGCACACTATGTACGCGGCGAGCTTGCGACGAGCCTACGATCACGGAAGCCGTATAACGTGAACCTTCTCCTTGGAGGTGTCGACCCCATCACCCACAAGCCCAGCTTGTTTTGGCTGGATTACCTAGCGGCGCTGGCGCCCGTCCCCTATGCTGCCCATGGCTATGCGCAGTACTATTGCCTCTCGATTCTGGACAAGCACCACCACCCAGACCTGACTCTAGTGCAAGGAATTAAAGTTCTTGAGATGTGTACCGATGAGTTGAAGAGACGCTTACCCATCGACTTCAAGGGTATGATAGTCAAGGCGGTGACTAAGGACGGCATTCGCGATATCGAGTTCAACGACGACAAGGTTGTCAAGTGTCCCTAATAAGGTGACTGGTCTGGAGCTGCCTGTGTAAATTAGGATTATGTGCTCGGCAAACCCATCATCACAGCTAATGAAAGATCAAGCATAAGAAAGACGATAATGGCCGTTGAACGGGCTGCCGAGGGAAACCACCATTGCCTATCGGACACGGAGCAAATTCTTGTCCTTGGACCAACAGGTCGATGAGATGCCACCACACTGAAATGCGAGTGGTTTCGTGAAAACATGTATCACCAATATGCCAGACCATTGCAGAGAGTGTCAATAGTTAGTGGTATGACTATCCGGTCTAAAGTCAAAGATTGCAGCGAGGCAGCATACTTCTCGATCCTTCTGTAGACACTCGTCTTCTTGGTACAAGCTCATTATGGCAACGCGGAATCGAATTAGTTCCCAATTCAATAGCAGGACATCAATCCTACTAAAAGTGACATATGGCGAGTAGCGGCGCTAGAGCTCTAGCAGTCATGGATAGAGATTATAAGCTACCATTTAACGTCACATCATTCTCAGCAGTCAACCTTGCCGTGCGGTAACAGAGAAGCAAGCAAGTAACACAGCCTGCAGGCATGCGTCAAATGTGCAAAAAGCCTCTTCTAGCGGTGTGCAATTCTGATACTTATAATCTAGGACTCCCAACCGGGCTCGGTCAATCTGGGGTCCGTTTGAACGTGGCGGGCGAGATACGTAGTCCTCGTATCCAGGTGCCTCAGGAAAAGTTCCTATTGGAGCGGTGGAAAACCTGTTCAGTCGCATCTTGGATACTAATACGGGTTGTCTCTCCGCTTACCTTTATTCTGACGCATTTTAGCTGCAGGTAAACAACGCAATTGGCAAGTTTACCAGGAGTGCGCGAATTGTGTTCCCCCTGTCTCGCTCTATTCAGGAGAATCCCATGATCAAATAATTCGAACATTCGACTGTCTGCAGGCACGGGCGTAGTCTGTTTTCATTTCTATATACTACATGAAGGATATGCCTGTTAAAATAGCTGTGACGCGGCAAGCATGGCAAGGTCTGATCAGTGCTGCCTGATGATCAATCACTGACGGAATCGGCGGACAGTACATATGTGTCGGTTATAGGCGTCAGAACAGTGTTCCAGATTACCTGCTACCTGGTTGTTATAGGTTTCACAAATTGGTATTAGCACACTGCCCTTTTCTTAACACTGGATGTTGGAGTTATCTGCCATCTCAATCTGGGCTAGCGATCAACTATATGATGCAGCACATATACCTTTCTTAGACATATAGGGTCGTAGATCACTCGTTCTACACATTACTCATAGCCCTTGATGTAGCGTTCTAGTACTAAATATAACCCATGATAGCTTACCATCAAATCCAACATGGCTAATTTGAGAGCATAGTCTCAAATATACTCTCTTTGAAAGCCCACAAAGCATGCTGGTTTATCCCTAATAATTCGAGTATTAACTAGCATCCTCTCAGCTCAAAGCAGCGCTAGTAGAACGCTGCTCGACGAAGATATCTTGCGCTGAAGGCGACAGTGTGTGAGCAAACTTGTATGTCCAACCAACGCCTCGAGAGTACCCGGGCAAAGTACTCGGATATCTATGATTTTATTCGATGGCCTTCCTAGTTTTGTGATTGCAGAGCGAGAGCTTGATGGAGATCTCTCCCTGTTTTGAGAGGCCGATTAATTCTCGGGTTCGCGTCTAGAGTGAGAAAGAAACGATATCGCAAGCGTCCTTCTTCATACCGCAAAACACGGTGCGTGATGGAACAGACCGCACATGACTCTTAACTATGCTAAGATACGGACATTCTCATCTTCACACGTGTCATCCCAAGCCGACAATAACTGTGACTAGCATGGAGCTCATAGCCACGTAGAGTTCGTTACCTTCACGGTACATGGCATAGAGCTTCTCGGAGCTGGGACGAACTCGTGTTTCTGGAAGAAGAATAGGGAGTAGCCTTGGTTTCCCACTCTATACATACCATACTTCACCACAAAGCAACCTTTGGCGAGGACAATACGGTCGTGATCCGGTTTTTATATAGTTGGTAGGTTTACAGCAGATTTTTTGACCTCGTTCGATGTTGGCAGCGTATTGAGCAGCTCCGTTGGGTCGCAAAAAAGGGGATCGTATTCTCGAGATGATGGCAGCATATGTTTAGCTGGTCACTAGAGTGTAGGAAATGTGAGATGTCTTCCAGTCGCTAGATGTAACAGGTAGTAATTAGGTAGGAAATCAGAGAAGGTCCATAATATATGGTCGCGCATTTAGAAAAGCGTCAACAGTAATATGTTTGACCACGGCGCTGTCGACAAGGCGGTCGAACTCTCCTCCAAATCCTACATCAATATTGCTCGAAGAAGCTTTGTGCAGTGGAAGTAACACATCATGAAGAATGGAGTTGATATGACCCTCCGGTAGGCAGCATAGAATTCTATGAAGACAATGAGGGTAGGCATATACAGGGTCTCGGGGTTCAAAAACAACCAATTTGATGATATCCATTAGTCAGGTAGTAACATAGAAGTGAAGGAGCAATTCTGAACCTGTCAGATCCAAAGTGGCAAAGCCGAGTATAAGTATTATTAAGTAATTGAAGCATGTCACGGTGACACATAAGGATAATGCCCTACCCGTAAAGAAGGGATTGACTCGGGACAGACGAAAGAGAGTATATATCGCACATTGACGGTTTGAGAAGGAAGGTATGACCATGGACTATGGCAACTTGAGGAACAAAAGCAAGGATGGCGCTAAGCCTAATTCATTTTGCGATTCAGAAGGAATTCTACTGAGTAAGGGTAAAGTATCCAGGACCTATCTCAAGCTGGGATCCGGTCACACAGGGTGAAGTGGCGAAGTACTAAGGTACCTATGACCCCTAGGCCTGGTAGCACCCTCTCGGCCAGTTCTCGACCCCGGCCGACTACTTGCGACGACTTGTAACCGGCAACATGTGGCGGATCAGTCAAGGAAACACACTGATCCGAAGCTAGGAGCAAGGCTGCAGGAGGCACTTAGTACTACACAGATGTTACAAGCCCGGAAACTCGATCGCTAAAACATACCTAGGTAACAACTGCGAAAAGCCTGGTAGTTGGGCAGAATAAAGTGTAAGTCATTTGCGACGAGCCTTGGTATATACCTTTAAGTGCTAGGATAAGCGCCTTTATGAAGGTTGTTCAATACAAGAGCCACATACGCCACACCTACCTCAGCTATGTTTTTCCCACCTTACTGGAAGTCAAGTCTACCCGGGATACTTGAAGATCGAGGGACAACACAATAGTATCTATGTAGCTGTGGATTTTACGACGTCGAACATGAGCGATGCTTTAGAAGACCAAAAGTCCAGTTTTAACAGTGACGTTAAAGATTTGGAACCAGCTGTGCTAAGTACTTAAGTAGGTAAGTACTTGTACATTTATAACCTGGTAGACCTCTGAAGGAGACAAAACGACGTCAGTCCTGACACGCTTCGATAGAGCCACGATTCAAAATTATTCTCTCAGGCAGGCTAGAACAAATATACGGGGACTACCTTACACACCTATCGGAGCAATATAGTTCAGTAGCTCACTCCCGTCTATCTCATACCTGAGATATCGTTGAGAACTTGGAAGAGGAACCAGTCGTATTTGCTGGTATGGCATGCAAATCAGATAGGTAGTAGATGTTTGCTACCTAAATGGGTCTAAACCACATGTGCACACGCTCAACCATACCTCCAAATATCCGCTTATTTCTAGTCCCTGTAGATAAATGACATCGCCCCAGTAGGTACCTATCTAAACCTCTTGGGGAAGATGTATCTGCAGGCCTATTGTCGAGTGCTATTGAATGTAGGTAAACAGCATGACATATTTTGTTCACCTAGGAAGGTAGGTGAATTTTCAACAAGAGAAACAAATAGCTACCTGGGCATACGTGACTACTTTCAGAAAGTGCATTAGAGCCTCTCTGCCACCCCCATGGAACATCTTCAAATTTGCTATCTGATTTCATTGTACACAGATAAGGTAAGTATATGTAGGGTAGTATGCAAATTGGCACACTAGGTGTCCTTCCTTTTTTTTTTTTTTGTTCTTTTTTTCTTTTTTTTTTCCTTTGTCCCCCTCCAACTCCCGCCACCACTTCGCCTGAGAGGTCACTATGTACCTACCTAGTACACCGTAGGTAAGCGCGAATAGTGCGGTGGTAGCGCAGCAACCATTAAATTTGTGGGTCCATTATATGCCCGCCCCTTTCCTACCTGGGTATTTCTAAGTCCCATTATGGAAAACGCATACCAACTATGTACTCCGTAGACATTGGTAAATCAGCCCTTCGTCCCTTTCAACTAACCCATCTCATTTTTAAGTTTCGAAGAAAAGAAGAGAACAACTGAAAGGAGTCATCCAAATTTGTCTGGTATCTTCCTTTTCAGCATTTTAAGGTTTTGTCTGCGATCATCTTTTCCAGGGGAAGGGATTTAGGACATTGAGGCTCCATTTTAGCAAGGCGTCCCCGCCTGCAACTGCGCTGCGCGACCTAAGATACATTACGGATACCCCTTCTGCATCCACCAATACCGTCATTTACAGCCTGAGCCTGCAGAGCCTGCAGGCCACAGACACCTTATAATTTTTTGCCCTTGGCCTAGTCCAATTTATTTCTTTCTCTCTTCCCTCTCTCACACCCTCTTCCACTCATCTCTATCCTTCCATCTTTCTTCAACATCGCGCGCAATAGGGTCCTGTGTGTTTAAGGACCATCTGCACTTACTTTTCCTTATCTTTCTGATTTGTTTTTCGTTCCTTGCCATATTGCATTCTCTCGTTCTTGTCTTCGAGAGTACCAAACGGCCGGGCACGTCACGGAAAGAAAAAATTTTCCCTACAAACCCAAGAACAGTCATTCGCCGACGGACAACACGATAGTCAGTCTCATAGATAATTCGGCCCTGACCTTCCTTACATCTACCAAATTCACCTGCTGTCAGAATGGCGGATCAACTCAACATGAACGGCTTGAGCCTCAACGACCAAGCGCCCCCTCCACCTGCCGGCGGTCGATCCTACATCCCCCCTCACATGCGAGGCAAGATGGGTGCCAGTGGTAACGCCGCCATGGGCCCTGGACCTGGACCTTCGCCTGCTACTATGAATGGATTGAACAACAGTGCATGGGCTGGGTAAGTAATTTTCCACATTCAATGACGCAACCGTCTTTGCAACACCTTTGATCCAAGCACATCACGCGTTAGACAACAACATCTAACTCCGTTTACAATAACAGTAACCAAAACTACGATGCCCGTCCCGGTCCTGATGGATGGGGACCTCCTCCTGGACACGCTCCAGATTTTCCTCCTCAACCTCAACCACAGCGCCAACATGGTGGTGGTGGCTGGGGCAATAATCGTGGCTTCGATCGCAATGCTTACGGCAATCCCGCTTCAGGTGGTGGCCACGCTAGAGGCTCCGGCGACGGCCAGTGGCGAGACGGCAAACACATACCCGGCCCCCCAAACCCTCGCGTTGAACGTGAGCTCTTCGGTACCCCCGATGACCCGTCCAAGCAGCACACTGGTATCAACTTCGAGAAATACGATGATATCCCAGTCGAAGCTTCTGGTCACGATGTACCGGAACCCGTACTTACCTTCAGCCACCCTCCTCTCGAAGAGCATCTTATCCGTAACATTGAGCTCGCACGTTACAAAGTACCCACTCCTGTCCAGAAGTACTCTATTCCCATCGTCATGGGGGGTCGAGATCTTATGGCCTGTGCCCAGACTGGTTCAGGAAAAACAGGCGGTTTCTTATTCCCCATTCTCTCGCAGGCGTTCTTAACTGGTCCATCTCCTGTTCCTGCCAATACTGGTGGTGGTTACGGCCGTCAGCGAAAGGCTTACCCCACCTCTCTAATCCTTGCCCCAACTCGCGAGCTTGTCTCTCAGATTTACGATGAGGCTCGCAAGTTCGCATACCGCTCTTGGGTGCGACCATGTGTCGTGTACGGTGGTGCTGATATCGGCTCTCAGCTTCGTCAAATTGAGAGGGGCTGTGATCTTCTTGTTGCCACTCCTGGACGTCTTGTGGATCTCATAGAGCGAGGCCGCATCTCTCTCCAGAACATCAAGTACTTGGTTCTTGATGAGGCTGACCGCATGCTTGATATGGGTTTCGAGCCCCAGATTCGCCGCATTGTAGAGGGCGAGGATATGCCTGCGGTTCACAACCGTCAAACCCTTATGTTCTCTGCCACCTTCCCAAGAGACATTCAAATGCTAGCCCGCGACTTCTTGAAGGACTACGTTTTCCTCTCTGTCGGTCGCGTTGGCTCTACGTCAGAGAATATCACTCAAAAGGTTGAATATGTGGAGGACGTCGACAAACGCTCCGTTCTGTTGGATATTCTACACACTCACGGTGCCGGGCTAACTCTCATCTTCGTCGAAACGAAGCGTATGGCTGATTCGTTGTCTGACTTCTTGATCAACCAAAATTTCCCAGCAACGTCAATCCATGGCGATCGTACCCAACGCGAGCGTGAACGTGCGTTGGAGATGTTCCGCAATGGACGTTGCCCTATCCTCGTTGCCACAGCTGTTGCTGCCCGTGGTCTTGATATTCCCAACGTCACTCATGTCATCAACTATGATCTGCCCACGGATATCGATGACTATGTTCACCGAATTGGTCGAACTGGTCGTGCTGGCAATACTGGACATTCCACCGCCTTCTTCAACCGTGGCAACCGCGGTGTGGTTCGTGACCTCTTGGAGCTGCTCAAAGAGGCCAACCAGGAAGTTCCGGCGTTCCTTGAGACCATCGCTCGAGAGAGCTCATACGGCGGTGGCGGTCGTGGAGGTCGCACCGGTGGTCGAGGCCGTGGTGCTGCTGCTAATCGTGATTTCCGAAAGTACGGCGGTGGCGGCGGCGGCGGTTTTGGTGGTGGCGGTGGTGGCTTCGGTGGCCCCCCACCTGCTTCGGGCGGTTACAACGGCGGTGGCTACGGCGGCCCACCGAACTCTGGATACGGCGGCGGTAGTGGTGGTGGTGGTTATGGCTCTGGCCCTGGTTACGGTGGCGGCAGCTATGGTAACCCCGGCGGTCCTGGTGGGCAGGCCTCCTGGTGGTAAACTCGTATCACGATTTGCCGTTCCATGACATAACCGCCATGAACATGTGCTCCGCGCAAACTTCGCAAACTCTTTGGGTGAGCGAGTGCATTGAGAGCGCAGCACATAGATTTCTCTCACGTTTCCTTTTCCTTGCATTCGCGTGCTTTTTACACAAGGTTTTGGCGCGTCGCCAATTGTTTCCGACCTAGTTTCTTCTACGGCACACAACTTCCGACCAACCTATCCGGATCGGCAGGTTCGGGTCTTTACGACATGAGACTCTCGCATATGATAGACGGCATTTGTCTTTGTTACGGCTGCGCATTCTGGTCCCCTCACGACTTGATACCCATAGACGATTGCGGGGATTGCATCCGAGCAGCTGCCTGAGACGTACCAGGCCGCGGATAGACCTTGAGCTATGAGTCTCGGGCGATATTTCATCTATTAGAACCTGGTTGGTCTTTGAAAGACATTGGACCGATACTTCTCACGACGATGATGACGATCTCTATTCATGTTCCTGCTTTTACCCTCTGGACGGAGATGAGATCTCTGCTCACATCCTCATAGAACGGGGCGAATACGTGTTCCGAATGGTTGCGGATATTTTACCAGCATCTTCTTTCATAGACAAAAAGCAGAACACTCGTGGGTTTCAGTTCAGTAGGGCTCTCGCGCGCGACAGCTTGCCCATTCCTCGAATTTACAGGACAAGGCAGGCTATGGACATAGCATAGGATGGTAATTACTAGGGCGGTTCGCGAGAAATCAAAAAATGGCGTCTGGTTGATCAGGTACAGTTTCCAGACCTGTGTGAGATGCACAGAGCATGTCTGGGGCCTATTACAATGAGACGGCATATGGACGAGATCAGACTCCATCTGCCTGGTAGATAGCCCTTTTGCAGATATCGGCTGAGAACTTTGCTGAAGGTTCTTTGCGCCGTGTTGGACCAGCATAGGATCCAATTGTGACGAACTGAGTTGAGTGTTTCTAGATAATAACAGCACTTTCTTCATAACTGCCTACACAATCTGTAGCCGTGCCACCTTTGCTGAAAAGACTGATAAAGTGTTGACGCTAAATAAGTTGATTGTATGAATCGAGCCTGGAAGATTTCCTATTACTTCGGTTCAGAGCGCCTACTGCATAAGCTGTTCCAATGACGATTCTGTATCGTCAAGTCGTCGTTAATGGCTTTGAATCATCGTCTTCCGACCAAATAGAATTCGGTATATAGCAACTTCGATCGATTAAAGTGGCTAACTATGAGAAGTTTGCGCTCTATATGTTCCGAATTGTTGATGCATGCCGGGAGAACAGTGCGTCCTACTCTACTATCAATAATCCATTGCGTGCAGACAACCTTGAACTTGGAACCACTACATAGTACCTAGTCACTATACTATTACGTAGGAACTCCTTGCACTAGGACTTACATAACTTCAAGTTATTTCAACTTGAAGTTGGTTTCGGTACCTACCTACTGGCCATCTGTGGCTGTGCATGCGGCAAGTGGCTTACTCTGGTTACCTTACCTAACCCTTAGGTACCTAGGTACTCTACACAGTTAGGGCACCCTGAGTACCTATTTTAACACCTATAAGCCCCAGCAATACAGTTATATAGGCATAGCATCTAGCGCGCGAGGCTACCTACGACAGGGAGCTAACCCATCCCGACGTGTTCCAAGTAAATGGACGAGAGCAGGATTTGCACAATGAACAACGCGCGCCCGTGGTGGCACCAACAAGCTAAAAAGCTGTACGGATGACTCGCCCGCGCCCAAAACCTGAGTTCACTCACTCACTCTCCCTACGAACTGCAAACAGGGCACGCCTTCAGTTCCTGTGTCCTCCCTCCACAATGGAACAATAAGTTGGCGCCGCTTCAATTATTTCCTTCGCCTGCCCCTTGTGGTTTTACTTGGTAATTTTATTCATCTTCTCTCCCATATACAGTCCAGGCAACTTCCCATGAACCTAGAATACTACGGATAATTGACACGCGGCACATCTCTCACGCATCTTAATCTCTCTGGTAGCCGTGGGAAGTTGTCGCTACCTAGGTACCTTGCAGCCCAGTTCAATACCAGGCAGTGTAGCTACCTAGTAGCACTCGGCTACACGATCGCATCGCGTTAAGGAGTCGTGGCCATCTCGCCGCGCTGCATAGGGCACCCGACAATCATCGACTCGTACCCAACTCTGCATCTCCTACATCTCCTTCTCTACCTCGCTGTCCATCACCAACTCTCTCGTATCATCGCCTACCACAGTTTATTGATGACCATGGCTTCCATGGCCTCCATGGTGTCGAGCCGTGGGTCTCCGGGCCCATGGTCGCAAGCCTCGAGCACGCCCGGTACCCCTAGAGACGGCACGCCCGACGTCAATCTCGACTCTAGCATGAACGGCCACGACTCAGCTCACGGCACAAAGCGAAAGTCCCGGGCCTCTACTGCCGCAGGCGGTGCCGGCACGAACGCCGCCGGAGGGACGTTTCCAGCCGTCGGTAAGATCAGACATCTCAAGAAAGAGGACGGCGAGCCTTTGTGGAGACGGGACATCCAGTACGACTTCCTACGCGCCGTCTTCGACGACGAAACAAAAGTGTTCACCAATAGCTACGAAGCCGGAGACTCGGAAAAGCAGAGCTTTGCGGATTTGTACATCGACACGATGGCTAGGAGTAGCAAGACCAGCAAAGTCCTTCGAGACAAGCTGCTTAGTGATCGCGAGGCTGCGAAGGGTATGGCTATGGTCTGCTTGCTCGTCAATGTTGGACGGATGAATACTACACTGAATTGTATGGCTCATTTCTCCTGCTTCACAAGAAACATTTTGCTAACTCATGCCACATAGTTTTTCCCGAAATGCGAGCTCAACTGAGGACATACCATGCTATCCCGTCGCTACAAGCCCATCAGGACGCGTCTGCATACAAACAATTGCAAGACGCCCCCAGATTAAAGTCTATCCTAAAAGGGGCTGCTGAAGATCGGCCTGAACCCCACGAGCTGTCTGATTTCAAGAACCTGAAATCGCCACGCTCGAACCCTGTAAACCTCATCTTCTTAATAGGCCAGCAAGCATCCCAGGTTGCAGAACTACACTTCCCGACTGGCGGCGAGTTCCATGACCTTATCATGAAGACAAATTATACAAGCAAATCTCGCGCGAGGGCATTTCTGTGGTTGATGTGGCAGTATCTAGAGTCCGACTTTACTGAGGAGGGCTGCGAAGAAAATCCATTTGGCGCCGGTGTTGATTACGGCCTCGGCCTCGCCAACCAAGGCGTCCCTCGAATGGAAGAGATGGCTGCAGAAGAAGAGGCACGAGAGAACATAGATTCGCCGGAAGAAATTGAGTTCGGTCGCGAGAAACAAAGCCACCGAGCCAAGATCATTGCCGCCGATCAAGCCTATGTGGTCGACACCCAGAGTAAGAGAGGTGCAAGGTCTAAACTTCTAGTCGAGGACAGCCCCTCCGCCGCAATCCTACCGCGCATACGACCTTCAAAACACGAATCGGACATGGACAGTACACGGTCAACGCCGCCCCCGAGAGCTTTGTCTCGTCTTGGTGTCAGTAGCACCGTACGTCGTGGTGGTGCCTCTCTGAAATACCAAGTATTCGATGCCTCCTCGCCTGCTGGTCCCGGTTCCCACACTGCCGAAGGCATCGTTCCACGAAAGCCGCGGCCCCCTACCGCACACCAGTTAGCAGTAGAGCGTAACCGTAGCCAGCGTGTAGAGTATATACTGGATCGCGGTCTTCGAAGACAACATCACATTTCCCGAAAGAGACGGCGGCAGGAGGGTGTGATCATACGTACGAAACGGCGCCTAGATGCCATGGCAGACCCTTTTATTGACAGTGACGAGGAAGACGTCAGAGCCCATATAAGCAGATCTGTCTTCCGAGATCGGGGCTTCGGGGGTCTATGCCAACTTACACAGGAGGAGGATAACTTCGGCGAAGAGCCCGCATCTTATGCAGCGGCAGTGAGAAGAGCCAATCGACGACTAAAGCGGTGGAGTGGCCGACGAGATTTAGGGATAATTCCGCCGAACAAGCGACGCCCCGCAGCTCATATCTCAGATGAAATCCTTCCAGATCCGATTATGGAGCTCGAACGTCTGGCTACGCCGGATAAAGTACAAATAAAAAAGGCTCGAGCGAATGGGAAGGCTAGCGTCAATGGCAAGCTTAGCCATAATACCAACGGAGATGTTACTATGGAAGATGCTGATGACTTGGACGATGTCGATAAGGAGCTTCTGGGTATCGACAGCGGCGCTGACGAAGGCGAGGCAGCCGCCGAGGGCAAAGATGAGGATGAGGAGCTTGATGACGTGGACAAAACATTACTAGGCCTCGACGAGGATGAGGACACCGAGAGCACTTGATAGACCTCGCCTATATCAAGCTCCGTAGCGTTTTTTGACCGGTGGGTTGCAAATTGGTTCACGACCATCCCACTTACTGACTGTTTTCTTTCCTGCGTGGCGTTAGAGAGGGCAAGCGAACCCTGACTTACGGAGTGGCCTTTTAGACGGGATCGGCTCACTATGTCTTCCTTTTCCCGAATGTATGAGTATTATCAGAAAACGAACTGCCCGCGCAGATTACAGTGGTAGAAACATCGATAATTCCCAAGGAATTTTGAATTCAAATAGAGAATCCTAATTCACGCTTACTTTCGCGATACTGTACTGCTGTAGTTCACGATTTGGTGTCTAGTACAGCGTCACTCTGATATCTGCATGGCTGCGATGTCTCTGTAGGTATCTTATTAAACTTGATTTTGAGCCCGACAGCCATTGTTGATATAAGAGACTATTGTCAAGTTCTGCAATATGCCTTCGCCCAGTTTAGCATAGGTTGAACTAAGGATCCGGCTTGATTAAGTACAGAGCAAATGCGATCTCATTCACGAGTATGTTTGAGACAAAGGCATATTACACTGTTCTTGTTATACCTCTAGTCGTAGGCAGTGAAAGATGACATATATTTACGCGCGTGCGCATTTCAAGTTGTGTATGGTAGGCGCGTAATCTGATCGTTTTCATGCGTATATATATATATATATATATCTTGTAAGTAGAGCGTATATGTCATAGCAAATCTCAGGTCATAGCCCCTTTCATAGTAGCACACTAGCGGATAACCGTAGAAATATCGTATTGTAGCCTTTCGTGCCAATCGTTCATGGTTCCCGCCTAAGGTAGCTATAGGAACCGCAGTATCGAGGATCATAAATATTCATGAGCGCATTAGCTCTTTTCGGGGTTTTGCTATGTGCTCTGCATACAATAATGTCATAGTATCGATGTGCTAATTTAACTGATGATGGGTTGGCCTCTCTAATCTTCCCAGGCAGGGATACGGCCATATCTGTTGTATGACCTTCACTTGTATATGAAATGAAAACCATCCGTAAGGCTTGCTTCATGTCTGATGCATGACTACCTCTATCCGACGACCTATAATATTTCCAGTGGGAGAATTTTGGTGGTCATGTAATAGTTGAATGGGTGAAACTGGCGTAGGGAGGTCGAAATAGATGTATGAATGAGGCTCGTGTCTAAGCCATATATTGGTGTCATTTGCTTGCTTAACATTTACGCGGTTCATCTTTGAATCCGTTATCTTCCGTCAAAAATCCAGAATTCTACTGTACTGGTAATATATATATAATTTCTTTTCTGAAGACCTGCGGAATTTCCTCTACACTATAGCGTAGATGAATAATGTAGTTAGAGTCAGCACTTCGTCGAACGATTGTGGACATCACGAAACAAAAGTTGGAACGCTTGGCGGTATTCGAGCTCAGGTTCGGGTTCGGGTTCGGATATCGGGTTTCGTTTAGCACGGCTGACTCATCGGCTGCCCAGAGTCATTTCGGTACCGACGCGGACAAAGAATAAGTGCCTAAGTATCTGCTGCCAACGACCCCTGGGAACGTCCAGGTGGATCTAGTGCAGTTGTATGGATTAACCGGCTTTGAAGGATAGTGTACGCCCTTACAAAGCAGACAAAGAGTGCAGTTGGAGTTCTGGATGAGTGGTGTTTAATAAGTGCGGCGTTCGGCGACGGAACTGGCTCAGTAGGTATTGTTAATATACAATGTCTTGGCATCTGGAGTACCGACCGACGCTACTACCCAGCACCCAGCCAATGCGCGTGGCGTCCGGGTTGCAGGGGACGGGTTCCGATGCAAGCCCGCTCCATCATCTCACCTAAACCGGGATTCGTAACTGCGGGTGATGATGAATCAACGTTGACAGCCTGTTAACTTTGCCGCAGGAGTTGAGCACAACCATTGGCCCCGCAGCGGGATGGGCGGTGTGATGAACATGTTGCCTTGCCGAGGGCTTGAAAGCCATGCACGTAGTATGATGAGTATTCGTGCAGTAGGAGAGGTTTACTAATTCCGATCGAGGACCTCTCATGATTGGAAGCTTGAGGTTACTGAAGTAGGAGAAAAAAAAAGGTTTAGCGCCAGGAAGGGCTCGTCCGAACTTCCATAGTCTTGCGACGTTGCTTTATAATCACGAAGACACAATTCGCATTATAGATTATAGTGTCTACGCTATGTAGGTAGCGTAGATAGGCTAGTATTAGACACCACTAGCTATAAGCTCGCGTTCTCCGTCCGGGGTTAGGTAATTGTGTCGAGTTCCATGAGAATTCCGAACGACTGGGACAGTAAACTCGCTTGGCAGCCCTGCCTAGCCCACATGCAAACTACCTAACCAAATAAGAGAATTCCCAGCATGAAGTGAAAGCGAACATTGGCAACTTCAATCTTGTGTTACCGGATTTCGGAAATGTGGACTACCTATCAAATGAGTTAAAGTACGAAGCAGACCAGTGTGCCAGGATGGACTATCGTCTACCCTCATCCAGAGCAGTACATGAACTATATGTTCGTACTCGGAATTGCGTTTAATAAATAAATAATTGGACGCCTATTAGACTAATTGCCTGACCAGCAACAAGAGATGTCGATGCCGTTACACTGCAGACC
The DNA here is from genome assembly GCA_022593225.1 of Xylaria sp. FL0064. Lineage (NCBI taxonomy): Eukaryota > Fungi > Ascomycota > Sordariomycetes > Xylariales > Xylariaceae > Xylaria > Xylaria sp. FL0064. Next base: position 932,145 of record JAJKLE010000012.1, on the reverse strand, counting down.
ACTGGTACGTTAGGTAGGTGCATTAGACCAGATCGGCTAGCAGGGATCGGCCATTGGCCCTACAGTGTACATGGATATGGGATTTTGGTTGGCTTTGCTCGGAGCCGGGCAAGTGCGACTTAACGCCGCGTCAAAGAGATACCTGCCTAGGCAGTAAGTAGTAGGCAGTAGTAGGGAAAAAAACTGAGAAGTGGAAAATGCGCAAGGGCAGAGGCGGAAAGTGCAACACGGAAGGAGTTAGAAGAGGGGCCGACAAAATTTGGGGATAATCAAAGCATCATCATAAATACATACAGTATCGCCAACATCCACCAAAAACCACCTATCAAAACCCGTTCCGGCCGTCACCTCTCATCTGCCTACTTATCTACCCAGGCATATACCAGGTTCTCTGATTCCCGTGCCCGTCCCGCTCATTCTTTGTCTTAATTACCATACCATATATGTGTGGACATATTCAGATGCCTCTTAGTTGTTGGGCAGGATAATACAATCCCACATGTTTTTTTGTTTGCGACTGGCGTGATTGTTGTCTAATTGTTTAGACTATACCCAGCGCTTCGCCTATGTCATGATCTCTTGTTCATCCATTTCTTAACTCTTATTGGTAGAATAAGAGTCTGATAATTTCACGCTACAATCCGTGGGGAGATACTAGCATCTCATGATTCGGGTTCGAGATATATCATAACGAGACTACTAGGGTCTTCATTGCATCAATTGTACGGCCAGCAGGCGGTGCTTCGAAAAAAATCGCCTACATAAATTATGGCAAACGAAATTGTTGAGAAGGAGTCAAAGCTAGCGGACCCTCTGACCGAGACCGATGCCCCGGTAAAACAGGAATCTATCACACCCTGTGAAGACCACGATGATGTTGATGACCCCGAGGAGGAGATTCGCCGCCGCGAGGAGTCGATCGACGAGCGTACCAATAGAGACGAGCTGAAGCGTACCCAGAGTTATGTCACAGACGCCAGCACCATAACGCGCACCACGACTCGCGCGTCAGTGCCGGCTGCGTCCAAGAAGCCATGGTACAAGACGCCAAATCCCTTACGCTGGGGGTCTGTCCCTCCGGTGCCCAAAGAGAAGCAGAAATCAGCAGAAGCTAGGGCTAGTTTCTTCAGTAGGTTGACGTTTCAATGGATGGCTCCTTTGATGAATGTAAGTAGCATGGGGAGTAGCATGGGGAGTAACAGGGGAAGCAAATTCCAAAGGCGCATACATCGCTCCTTCACTAATAAGGCTTGTGCTGATTGAACTCTTAGGTTGGTTACAAAAGACCGTTAGAGCAAGGTGATCTTTGGAAAGTGAATCCAAAACGAGCAGTGGATGTAATGGCTCGCAAGTGCAATGAGTCCTTCGAACGGCGCGTGCAAAACGGAGACAAATACCCGTTACTCTGGGCGATCCACGAGACTTTCTTCTGGGAGTTTTGGATCGGCGGTTTATGCAACTTGGTGGCCTCCATCTTCCAAGTCTTATCCCCTTTTGTACTCCGGTACCTCATCGCATTTGCGCAGGAAGCCTGGGACAACATGCACAATGGACGGCCTCCACCACCGATTAGCAGAGGGATAGGCCTGGTTCTGGGAGTCACATTCATGCAATTTTTTCAAAGTTTAGGAACAAACCACTTCCTATTTCGTGGCATGATGATTGGTGGTCAAGTGCGTGCCGTTCTGATCAGCTTCATATTCGAAAAATCCATGGTGATTTCAAACCGAGCCAAGGCTGGTGGCAAGGCTGTCACCAATGATTCGGATGAAGGAAAATTAGGCGAGGACAGGAAAGATGACAAAAACGAGGAAGCACCCAAGAATATTAGCCAAGCTAAGAAAATGGGCATCGCTGGCGAGGGTTTAGGTTGGAGCAACGGTCGAGTCGTCAATCTGATGAGTGTCGACACGTACCGACTTGACACATCCTCCGCTCTGTTCCATATTATCTGGACTGCCCCGATTCAATGTATCATCACTCTCGTCGTTCTGCTCATAAATCTATCCTACAGCGCACTGGCGGGTTTCGCTGTCCTAGTAATTGGCATTCCTGCCCTTACTCGAGCTATTCGCAGCTTGTTTCGACGCCGAGCAGCCATTAACAAGATAACTGACCAGAGAGTCGCCCTTACCCAGGAAATCTTGCAATCTGTTCGCTTTGTCAAGTACTTCGGATGGGAGGAGGCTTTCATGAAGCGGCTAGAGGAAGTTCGAGACCGCGAGATACACGGTATCCAGGTTCTTTTGGCGATCCGTAATGCCATCAACTCTGTCAGCTTATCACTTCCCATTTATGCCTCCTTCCTCTCGTTCATCACATACTCTCTGACAGCCCATGGCCTAAGCGCCGCCGAAGTTTTCTCTTCTCTTGCGCTTTTCAACGGCTTGCGATTGCCGCTCAACCTGCTACCACTAGTCATTGGCACCGTAGTCGATGCCTGGTCGTCGATGAAGCGTATTCAGGATTTCATGCTCTCCGAAAATCAAGAAGATTCCGCTGTATTTGACCCGGAAATCGAAAATGCTGTTGAGATAAAGAATGCAAGCTTTACATGGGAGCGGACGCCTACACAGGAGAGCGACAAGCCAGCCCCGGCTGGAAAGAAGGACACTCCTAAGAAGGGGACCAAGGAATCCACAAAAAAGGAAAAAGGGGCAGAAACATCAGAAACAAATTCCGACACGGATAGTACCCTAGCCGGGGAACGCGAACCTTTCAAGCTTGAAGAACTTAACCTCGCAATCGGACGCAAGGAGATCATTGCTGTGATCGGTTCCGTGGGCAGCGGCAAAACATCTCTGCTCGCGGCACTCGCAGGGGATATGCGAAAGATTGCAGGTGAGGTTGTTCTCGGCGCATCAAGAGCCTTCTGCCCGCAATATGCTTGGATTCAAAATACCTCCGTTCGCAACAACATTCTCTTCGGTAAAGAAATGAATCGAGACTGGTATAAGAAGGTTATCAAAGCGTATGACTGACCCACCGCCTCGGTTGACAGCCAAACTTGCTAACTGTTCGTTTAGTTGTGCCCTACAGCCTGATTTGGATATGCTGCCAGATGGCGATGCAACTGAAATCGGTGAAAGAGGAATAACTGTATCTGGTGGACAAAAACAACGACTTGTAGGTTTTCATAAACCTTTTGCCCTTGCTACAGTCCTGTTTCCACATACTTTCGTCGGCGGCTGGTGACCCCACGAACGAGACCATTCTTTTACCATGAGTACAGCCTCTAACAGATGAGTTTCTCTAGAATATTGCCCGCGCTATTTACTTCGACGCCGATATCGTGCTTATGGATGACCCTCTCAGCGCCGTCGATGCGCATGTTGGCAGACATATAATGGACAACGCTATCTTAGGTTTGTTGAAGGACAAATGTCGAATCCTTGCCACACATCAGCTATGGGTACTCAATCGATGTGATCGTATTGTTTGGATGGACGGTGGTAAAATCCGGGCTGTCGATACTTTCGACAATCTGATGGAGAATGAGCCCGGCTTCAAGCAACTAATGGAGACGACAGCCGTGGAGGAGATGAAGGATGAGGACGACGTGGCTGTTGAGAAGAAATCCACTGAGAAGGGTAAGAAGAAGAGGAAGAAGGGACAAGGGCTTATGCAGGCCGAAGAGCGTGCCGTTGCAAGTGTCCCGTGGTCGACCTATGCTAATTACGTACGAGCATCCGGCAGCATTTTCAATGCTCTTTGGGTCTTCTTGGTTCTCGTCATAGCCCAGGGCGGGAATATTGCCACTAGCTTGTGGCTCTCATACTGGACTGCGAATAAGTTTGGGTATAGCCAGGCAGTCTACATCAGTGCTTATGCTGCTCTCGGAACCGGTCAAGCGATTTTTCTGTTTCTATTTGCCATTTCACTGACCATCTTTGGTACCCGAGCAAGCAAGGCATTGCTTCGACAAGCCGTGACGAGAACGCTACGAGCGCCCATGTCATTCTTCGATACGACGCCTTTGGGGCGCATTACAAATCGATTCTCGAGGGATGTCGATGTCATGGACAACAACTTGACCGATGCTTTGAGGATGTACTTCCTGACTGTGGTGACGGTTATCTCCGTATTCGCTCTTATCATCGCATTTTTCCACTACTTCGCCATCGCCCTTGTCCCTCTAGCTTTCATCTTCGTGCTGGCGGCGTCTTACTACCGCTCTTCGGCCCGAGAAGTAAAGCGCTTCGAGTCAGTTCTCCGATCAGTCGTTTTTGCAAAATTCAGCGAAGGAATCTCGGGCGTAGCGTCCATCCGTGCATACGGATTACAGGGGCGTTTGGTCAACGATCTCAGAAATGCTATTGACGAGATGAACTCGGCATATTATCTCACATTCTCGAATCAACGATGGCTGTCGTTGCGCTTGGACCTTGTTGGTAACTTGCTGGTATTTACGACAGGTATCCTCGTCGTAACATCCCGGTTTAGCGTGCCCCCATCGACCGGTGGCCTTGTCCTATCCTACATCTTGAGTATCGTGCAGATGCTGCAATTTAGCGTGCGGCAGCTAGCCGAAGTGGAGAACGGCATGAACGCTGTGGAACGCCTCTTGCATTATGGCACGAACCTCGAAGAGGAAGCGCCCGAGCACACCATTGACGTCCGCCCATCTTGGCCTGAGAAAGGTGAGATCGTCTTTGACAATGTCGAGATGCGGTACCGCGCAGGTTTGCCTCTTGTGCTCAAGGGCCTGTCTATGCACGTCAAGGGTGGCGAGCGCATCGGAATCGTAGGTCGTACCGGTGCCGGTAAGAGTTCCATTATGTCAACGCTGTTCCGCCTCGTGGAGATCTCTGGCGGCCATATTACTATTGACGGGATCGACATTGCGACTATCGGACTGCATGACCTGCGTTCGCGGCTCGCTATCATACCACAAGATCCAACCCTCTTTCATGGCACTGTGCGCAGCAACCTTGACCCATTCTCCGAGCACACCGATCTAGAGTTATGGTCTGCACTACGGCAGGCTGATCTCGTATCGGCTGACGCCAGTCTTAATGACAAAGATCCAGGCCGGATTCACCTGGACAGTGTGGTAGAGGAAGACGGTCTGAATTTCAGTCTAGGGCAACGTCAGCTCATGGCTCTCGCGCGTGCGCTTGTCCGTGGCTCCCGAATCATTGTGTGTGATGAAGCCACCAGCTCTGTGGATATGGAGACGGATGACAAGATCCAGAAAACGATGGCTGTAGGTTTCAAGGGACGGACCTTATTGTGTATAGCGCACCGTTTGCGCACTATCATTGGATATGACCGCATTTGCGTCATGGATTCAGGTCGCATCGCCGAGCTCGGCACCCCCCTTGAGCTCTGGGATATCAAGGACGGTATCTTCAGAGGTATGTGTGAGCGAAGTGGCATTCGACATGACGATCTCGTTGCTGCGGCTAGCATGAGCTCTTGGACCGAGGCGCCGGCGCCGGTGCTTGCGCTGGAGGATGGGGCGGACGAGAAAGAAGACCACAGCGGGTCTACTAATTCACCGTGAGGGTGGTGATTCGAATTTAATCTTTCGGTTTCGGGCACGGTTTCATAAAAGTTATATCCCGCTTTGGATACCAACGAATTTGGATCGTTATTGGCGGCATAGCGTAGACATATTTAGATCATCATGATACATAAGGCATAAGCATATAGCATATTATTAGTCGAATATCTTCCTTTAAACAAATTGAAAGTTTCAAAGTTTATCTTGTTGTCTTGTGTGTCGCTGTAGGAAGAGAGGAGGTGCAAAAAGGGATATAAAACAAAGGTAGAAATAACTCGGTAAGTAAGTGTTGTTACATATCTATCTACCCTGCCCGTCCATGTAGTTACTTTGAATCCATACGAATATTGGTGCCAGGTTTCTATTTGTAAGCAAAAGGAAGGTGAGGTTGTGGTGATACGATCGCGTAGAAAAACGTCAGAATGTGGCGGGATGAAGTGCTTGCTTCCTTGCCCTTCATCCATGCCAGACAGCTACATGTAGCCGACCCCTCCTTCGACTCAGCACATGTTCCCGTGTCTTCCGGATAAGGGACAGGGTAGGCGGATGCAGATATCGAAAGACAAAGCACTGCGGAAGTTTTGTGTATTATATCTTGTGTGGTGTAGGGGTTGCAAGTAGTATTGTATTGCTGTAGAGAGATCAGGGCACGCAATCGTTCAGTATTACTCAAGTCAAAGAAGTTGAATGGTTGAGCGAAACAGTAAAAAATAAAAAATTGAAATTGATCAGGAGGCGAAGACGATTGTTCGCGGCCGAGATTATTGTATCCCTTGATTCTAAATTGGAGGTTTCCGTGTTCTATGTCCACCGACGTTCCCTGCCTCAGCAAGACATCCTCTATCGTGCACCCAAGGCTGAACCCGGGAATACTAATTCCCATAATCACGCATAAATATGAGACTAGACCCCTGAATGTGGCTCTCCTCATCTAGCAGCAGTATATCAACCTAGCTATCCACAATCGTTTGGGCCTCGGCTCGTGGGCCCCTGATGCAGAGCACCAGGAGTTCCAAGTACGCCTTGCTTGCGAATAGTATTTTGTGTTTCGATGGAATCTTCGACCCGCAAAGTACTGGCAGCAGAAATGGCCGGGCCATACAAACACTCATGTTAGATCTGGCATACTATATTCGCGGTATATATACACCCTGTTGGTTGATATCGACGCAGCGATTTCGCATTATCTAATACCTTAAAAGGTCTTTGTCTGGTGTCACCATGAAATAATAGCTTTCCTTATTCTGAACTTCCTTTACTACTTCTTCAGGGGCTGCACAGTTAAACTGATAGACATTTTCTACAAACATCAGCACAATAGAGCGACGCAGGCGCTAGTAAAAGGATACCTGCCCGAAGAAATCGAAATATTGAAGAAAATTGAAAGATGAATTTTTAATCTATTAACTGGGTACTAATGCCGAGCAGCCTGTTTCCTGCTAACGCCCCTTGATGCCAACTGAATACCATTACAGAGACTTTACAAAAACCCCATACCGATGAGTAGAGCTAGCAGCTATCAATTGAACCTTGTTTAGCTTGCCATATTGTCCCATGCAGAAAGCAGCGAAGGCTCAGAATATGATCTGGTCTATTGCACATGGCAGGGTAACTTTGATATAATCAACAGCGTCTAGCTTCTAGACCCCACTACCACCTATAACGCTGTATGAATCCAAAAAAAAAGCAAGGTTGAATTAGGCTAGAAACGATTTGAAGGTTGATTCCACGTGTTACGGTGCCCTGGCGGAAATTGCTCGGGTTGGTCACCTAATAAATCCTCGAGGTAGGCACTCGGAGCCCGACCACTCGTTGGTCTGTTCAAGTTGAGAGTGCTCGAACTCAGATTTCTCCGCCCTATATTGTGGGGAGGAGCCAAGTTAGGAGATTCTGGGGGACTGGGCTCGACAGCCCGACCATGACCACGAGAATCTGGTCGTAGATTTGTTAAACTAATAGAATGTTCGTGACCTTGCTGTGGGGAGCCAGCGCCGGACGCGTAAAACCCAGAGGGTAAGAACCGCGATTCGCGATTCCCGGCACTACTGCCTCCAGCAGGGGCCGTAGGAGAAAAGAACAAGTTCGACTGGCTCGGTGTTGAGGAGGGTATCGGCCCACGTGATTTCCGAGATGGGCGAGCGCCTGGCGCGTTGCCGAGAGAGATAGTTGACGCATGATCACTGTACTTGTAGAGAGGAGCCGACGGAGGCGGATACGAGTTCTTGTCGTTTGCCACTTGCTGGGCCAAAGTAGCACGCTTAACAGAGCGGTGTAGTAGACAAGCAACAACGGCGCGCCAGATCAGGATAGCAACAGCGAAAGCGCCAAGAATAGCACCGACAGCAATGAACACAGTGCCCTGGGGCAGATTTGACTGCTGCATAAACGGGGCATTTTTGGTGGGAGGGACAGCTGGCGGGGGGTAGCTGTAAGAGCCCGGAAGAGTTGGTAATGGAGGAGTATCACCATTGTTGCTCGTGATAGGAGGGACACTCTGGGAGGCAGTACTAGTCGCGTCGGAGGTTGTGGAGGTAGTGGAGGTAGTTGATGATGTTGATGATGTATCACTTATATCGGGCAGCGACGCTGACGACGATGACGACGACGACGACGTTGGTTCTGCGTTATTTGTTGTCGTCGACTGGGAGCCCTCTGTGGACGATGTAGACGCATCATCGGCAGTAGCGGATGTGGAAGTGCTGTCACCGTTATCGTTGTTGTTATTATTGTTACCGCCATTATTCTGCGCTAGGACAGGCGTCGCAAACGCGGCTGCCAAGCCCAGCAGGACAGAACGCGGGCGCATGATGAGCTACCAGGTGACGGGCTACCAGGTCAGGGAGAGTTCGATATCGACCTATGTATTCAGTGGTCTACAGATTCGAGTAACTAAGACGCCTGCAATTACAGATGGGCGCCGATGAGGACCAGCACCGTTGACTAGACGTGTGAAGGCAGATTGATACAAGGATAACGATCTGTTGTCGGTCGGGTTCGGAGGTTAAAACGGGCGACGATAATGGCGCAGAACGAGTGACTGGCGCAGGCAGGACGAAAAACACAAATGCTCAAATGAAGGAGGGATGCATGGACGATTCAAGACTGCACGGCCAATTGCGGGAATGAGCTGCTTCCTGGCGTGTACTGTACAATAAAGGAGAAGGACAAGAAGCGGGCAACGGAGCGATGGAGCGACGACAAGCAAGTGAGGAATAACGGGGAAGGGAAGCAGGGGATCTAAAAGGGATCTAAAAGGGGAGGAAGTGCAGGTGTGGACTAGTTGGGAGTTGGGATCTGCTACTGTAATGAGCCCAGAACAAGACTAGACTGCTCGCTATACGTTCGCTCCAGCCTACCAGCCGATCCACCGGACAGGGAAATAGCTGACCAGCCGCTGGGAGCCTCGTGTTCTTTGCTCTGACATGTTAGTGGCCTTAGTTCGTCTTAGTTAGGTCTGAGGATGAGAAGAGGCTAAAATGCCTTGGGTAGGTTGGTGGCCTGCATGCAGGTATCTTACAGTACCTTCCTTAGATACATAGTGCTAGGCTACCTGACCTTAGGTATCTGAGTATGTCACTATGCTGCGCTCTCTAAACTATGCCTAAGGTATTCTGCAGATGAAAGCTCCAGTCGTCAGGAGCACTAGGTAGTAAGAAGGAGGAGGAGGAGGAGTAGTAGTAGTTCATGTGTCTGCCTGTGCCTACATAGATGAAAGCAGGTACCTGCTCGCTTCAACAGAATCTGTCAGCTGTCTTCATATATGTATGTAATATCGCATACCTACTACAGAAAAAGCACGCTGTCTTACAGAGTACAGATGCTGCGAGTGCGCCACTGCTGCATCTTGTGATGGAATATTAATTGGATCTACTCCATCTGTTGGCTTGACACTTTTCTTTAGGAGCCCGAAATTGCCCTACTGCCTACGTACATACTACGTAGTAGGTAAATGCCACATGATCTTGGTATGGCGTTCTCAAATCACGAACAGCTCCCTAGAGGCCCTCCAGGCAGTAACGCCCGGGTTGTAGTATTTAGGCGCATTGACTATTTAGTAGATACATGTGTATTGTTGCGTCGATCATGCTAAGTAGTGAATTGCCGCTTGTCTACTTAGGTACTTGTAGTATTCTGTTGTAGTACACTGGGTGGTACGGACCAGCTAGCTATTTTGGGTAACTTACACAGTAATTGTGGGTCTGACATACAAGATTCAAACTTTTTCTGAAGATCGATGGAAGCTAATATGTGTCGGTGCATTATCAAGAACTACATCCTCCAGCAGCCTCCCCTCAAACAGCACCACCCACCCATGAAGACCTATCACAACATTCCCACTTGCTCTATATTCGCTTGCTAAGGTGATATATCTGCCGCGATGGGTGTTGGTACGCATATTTCAAACGATCACGCACCATGAGTTCTCAGTTCTTGGCTAACAATTTGGTATGAAGCTAAAAAGACACGCAAGTTTGCCACTGTGAGAAAGACCTGTTCATACTAATTTCATCGTGTGGAATGTACAACTAACCGAGCACAGGTCAAACGAAGTAAGTCAATGAGCGTCATTGTTGAGAAACTAGACCAGCTTACATGGGGATGTTTCCAGTTATCGGCCAGAGAGATGCACGCTTGAAGAAAAATGCGGGCAAGGCTGATGCTCAGAATCCTCAAAAAGCCAAGACAAGTGGTCCATCTAATGACCAGGTCGTTCGCGAAATTCCCCAGATGCCGTCGGCTTTATTCTTCCAAGCCAAGTTAGTACCAATCTCTATCATCGCTGCAGTAATGAGTCTTGCTTGCCTTTGGCTCCTCGTTCTGTCGCTGCCTCGGAGTATGGCAAAACCACAAGTATCACATCGCCCCTATCCCTAAGCATCGAATACGACTGTCAACTTCCACGCCTCCTCAAGACACATCTTGGAGCTCGTCTATCATATCATACAGGGCGCATTATCACCGCTTCAGTCCGGAGTTGGCCTATTGGCATTCATGCTATACATGCCGGCAGTTCTGATTTAAAGCAGACGCACCTGTCCCTACCTCATCAGTTTGAACCTTTTGGCGATACAATATTTCTAACGTATGCATTTAGTCAAGCATTGAAGCCACCATACTCGGTACTGGTGGACACGAATTTTTTGAGTCACACGATCCAGCGTAAACTTCCACTTTTAGAGTCTATGATGGGTAAGTTAAACCTCAGTTACGAAGTATTTATGTCCCAACTCCGCAGCCGCCGAGGTCATAAGATCGTCTTTTTCCCCACAGCTTTCTGAGTTATTTGGAAGCCTATTGAGATATCTAGGCTCGAAAACCGTAACTAACCATGCGTAATCTTGACAGATTGTCTCTATGCCAAGTGTATTCCGTTAGTATATTCCTATTTTACTTCATTCCCCCTTATCCTACAACTTGTCGTTGTGGCCATTTAGTAGTTACTGACAGGAGCGTAGTATCATTACCTCTTGCGTGGTAAGTTCAGCACATGAATTATCGCCCTTATTTTGGGTGTTGACCCTGACTGATCTTCTTGCAAGATGGCCGAATTAGAAAAGCTTGGTCCAAAGTAGGTTGTGAGACGGAGATGTGATCAGAAGCATGGTCCTGACGATTTCAACAGATACCGGATGGCGTTAAGAATAGCTCGCGATGAAAGATGGGAGCGCATTACGTGCGAGTAAGTAGAGTCCTAAATTTCATCCTGATGATTGATCTCTGAAGCTCGACATATCCTCAACTGGATTCATTATGGGCATAGTCACTGATTTTCTCGGGGGATAGTCATAAAGGCACATATGCAGAGTAAGTCTAAGGCTGTTTTTTGTCTTCCAGATTCATCCCAAAGCCGAGAGGTACGACTAACTCCATATTACAGTGATTGCATTGTCGACCGGGTCATGCAGCATCGGGTATATATCGGTGAGTTCTTAACCTGTCTCCCTTGATGTTTGATCACTGTAAAGAACTTGAAAGGATCCTGAGTCTTGGTTCAACCCATGGCTAGGGACTATGACTAGGAAGCTCTGCATGTTTTCAGTCTTCCCTAGTGTCACTCTAAGGAAACGTTGCTAACTCATTTCTTAAGTCGCTACGAATGATAAGGACCTTGTTCGAAGAATAAGAAAGATACCGGGAGTACCAAGTAAGTGTGCTTGTTCTTTTGTGACCATTCTTTCCGCCAACAGCTTCCCCTAAACATCATGGCATCCGCTTGTGGGGGGTTGAGTTGGCTACTAACGTGTCTTTAGTCATGAACGTAGCAAGGGGAAAGTATGTGATCGAACGTCTTCCCGGGGCTCCTGACCCATGAGAACACATCAGCGCGCACTACGGGTTATTTGGCGTTTAGGGGTATAGAGAGTCTGGACTCCCGCAGCATACTATCGGCGTTTAGGAAGAACGCTACAAAGACGGCCACGCAGGAACACACATCAGTCTCGCTCTTGGGATTCTTTTATATAAAGCTGTTATGTTCGGTTTTACGGTTGTGTCGTAATAGCTACATGGTTGACAGGACTACTTACCATTAATCATGCCGAAAAATTAAGACGCAAGGAAGAAAAGCGTGATGTGAGATGCGTGGTCGTAGATCCCACTACCTCCATTTACTTAAACAATGCGTGTATTAACTTTCTAACATGTACATCTATCCGGTCTATCAGGTAGCCCGTTTTTTGTCTCTCAAGATCATTAATTGCAGGATACCAGCGAAAACGCCCGTGAGAAGGACCGAAAAGGCGCTAAAGAGCTGCATGCCGAGATAACTACCACTGCGTTGGATTATAGCGCCGCCAATCGGGGCGCCAATAACCGAGGCGACGCCCTTGAAGATGTTCAACACGCCGAGTCGGGTCCCCAAATACGAGAGGTCGTCGGTGATCGATGTCAGCACAACAGGCGCGAACGCCACAACACCACCAGAGAAGAAGCCGTACAACACAGAAAAGGCAATACTGCCTGCAATATTGTGCACGCTAGTCCAGTAAAAGATGCTGACAGACGATAGGGTTACGGTGATGATGAATGCATTGAGAACCCCAAACCACCTAGACAGCGCCGACGGCACCAGCCGTCCGAAGATGGATGATCCGTTCAAGATGGCTAGAAGATACTTGGTCACGGGCAGTCCTGCGCCCCTGTGCGACTCTGCATAGCTCTGCAGGTAGAATAAAGGGTTGAAAAAGCCCAAGTTATTGAAAAGAATGGACGTCACGTAAACGATGAAGTACGAGTCGTCAAGCTTGGCGCCCTTGAAAAGGGTATGGAATTTACGCTTCTTGGCATTTTTGGTATATCGCGGCCTGGCCACGATGACAGCGAAGAGACAGAGCGTCAAAGAGATGAAACCCTGCACGCGCACTGCCCAAGGGAACCCGATGGCCGGCTGCAACGATTGGAATATGATGGGATAGATAGTGGAGGCGAGACCGCTGCCCAGTGTCGATGTGCCCATGACAAAGGCTCGCCGGGCCGGTGTGAAATAGGGGGGCACGATGGCGATAGAAGGGATGGACAGACAGCTCGTCCCGACGCCGGTGAGCACGCCCTGCGCTAGGAAAATAGACCAGTATTGAGTGCTGATGCTCGTCAACATAAAACCCAGCGCAACGAGGATGGTGCCGATTATAAGCAGAATACGGCAGTGGCCGGCGTCGTAGAATGGCCCGATGAACACGCCGACGGCCATCAGGAACAACGACTGGATTGAGCCGATCCATGATATGTCAGACGACGAGTATTCCTTCAACGAGTGTGTCTCGTAATACGCCTGATAGACGCCGAAAGTATTCAGCAGTCCGCTGGGAAGACCGGTCAGCAGGGTACAACAACATGAAGCACGCCGCATATGACACAAGTGATCACACGGCAAGACGGAGGGTTGTACGTACAGGGTGTTGCCATAGAGCACAAAGGCGGCGGCGACCTGCAGCCAAGCCACTAAACCTCCGTTCGGTGGCCCGGCATCGCCAACCTCAGCTGCCGGAGGCGGAGGCGGCGGAGGCGGAGATCCATTCGCGGCTTCGGTGGAAGAATCTTCGGACTCGGATGCGATCACGGGCTCCGGCTTCTCGTCGATGGCCACGCTGGCTTCTTTCGGATCAGACATGAGAACTGGCGGTCAAACTACGATGAAAGCGATCTCATTTCATCTTATTCTTATTATATATACTAACACCTTCCTCGAAACCAAGTAAAATTCCCAGAGGAATATTCAATCGGTGAAAAAAGAAAGAAAGAAACTATGTCGCGCACCATAGATACAGAAGAGCCAAGAGCGATATATCGCCTTTGTTATACGCTTCCCCAGTATATATTTTCGACCTGCTTACCCTCGTAGTAATAAAACCCCGACCGGCTTGTTAGTCGGGTAGTGACCGTTGTGGGTACGGCTACTTGCTGAGTGTTTTACTAGCACAAGTGTAGATGATCCTGCAATGGCGTCAATAAGAATAAGATTGGAATATAGGAATGGAAACTTTGCTAGCTATGTGCGCACTTTTCCGTCTATAAATTTACGATTTTGAAGCTTGAAGTTTGAGTTGCAATTGGTACCTAGTACAGAATTCTCATGAGTCGCATGTATGGTATAGTCTTTGCGAGCATTCATTGGCCCAAGACACAGTTGGCGCCAATATGATACACTTGGCGAGCTTGCTCCGCCTGTAGTGTAAATTGTACGATATGTTACACAATTGATAGAAGGGAGGGGTAGACATACATAGCGTTTTTATAGTTTGATTGATATTTATTAAGTTGGGTACTTAAGGGAGCAACATAGTTTTTTTGTCCCTGTCCTGTCTCGCCGGATAAAAAGGCCAAGCCTGTCCAGCGGGCACTGATCTGGATACTCAGCCGGCATATATACGTAGTAGACCTGGGCAGTACCTGGGGAACCGAATCGGAAATTCCTATTGGCTCATTAACCATCTTTATTTATACCTTTGTACTCTATTCCCGTACTTAGCTGAGGTAACAGTCACAAGCAAAAATAGGCTCGAGCATGCTCACAGCCGAGATCCAGCCACAATTGTTTTATCTTGGGATAGGTGGCTTGTGCATCATCCACTTCCTAGGTAGGTTAGATCTAAGCTACCTATTGTACCCACTGGGGGTAGGTGCAGTTCACGACCTGGGGCCCTGCCAACGGGACTAGACCTATTTAGGTAAGCCCATTCAAAAAGGACTAGAAGCGCTCCACAAATACCTGGGTACCTACCTGCTTTATCCCTGAGCCTGAGATCACTGCTCCATACCAGCCAAATCCAACTTTTCGACGCTGCAGAAACACTTTAACCTCCCTCAGCCATTTTCATGTACTACTCTCTACCGGCCTCCTGTACTCAACTGGCCCTCGTTGCGCTGTCTCCTTCGCAGCCGCACCATCCTCGCCCGCCCGCGATCGCTGTGCACCCTCAAAACCCCCTCGCAGCATCTTTATCGACGCTCGTGGCATCTCACTCGTCGGGCGCTTCGCTTCTCGCCAACGGTCCCACACACGTCAGAACTCCCTAATCCTGTCGCGTGGACACACGGGTTTCGCGTGTCCTCCTATCTATCCTCTGTCCTCTCGTCCACCTTCTTTCCATCATCCCGCCTTCTCAACCCCAACAGGCTCAATCGCTGCCAACTCCATTGCCCCCCAAAACAAATTCTTTAAAAAAAATCCCATCAACACAACCTATATCGTCACCATATGCATGAATGAATGGTGGTCCGCAGCTCGTCGGTGCCAGACATGAGGCTTGGTGGGTAGAGGAAGCCGTATCCGACATCCCTCCGCATGATGGCTCCGAGTGCTGGCTATCGGGAATTCTTCCCCAACGCTCCTCGTGTTGCTAGAGACAGAGCCAATGAACGAGAACGCGAGCGATATAGCAAGGCTTCAGACAACCCCGACAGCCATCCTAGAACTGCTAAACCCGCTCACCGCGATATTAAGCACGACTCGTCCTCATCGGACTCTGCGCGACCCCACAACCAAGATACATACTCCGAGGACCCCCAAGGAGATTTACTCAATGGTGTCGGATCCGCCAGTTCTCGCGCGAGCACTGCTTCCTCTATATTTAGCACTCATAAGAATGTGAATGCCACTGCGCTTGACCCGAAGAGCAACAATATCACCCCGCTCACTGCTGTCGGTTCGCCCGCATATCACAACAGCAACAACACTCCCCGGCTTTCAAAGGAGCATGCCACCGCCGCTTTTACCCATGACGGTAAAGCTGACTCTACGAGCCTCGCCACCGCCATGGAGTCCTCTACCACACCCCCCAGTGTCGTCAAGCGCCTCCCGGCCCGAGACCCCAACCGTACTACACAGGGCATGAGATGTGTACACGACCCAGCAACTGATAAGACGTTATCGTCGATGGAGAAGAAAACCATGAAACCGAAATACAAAGCTTTCGGGTCGGTACGTGAACCAATACTATACTATACAATATTTCTGAAAGGGGAGGGGGGCGTCATCTGATTCTTGCTATGAGATATTTGGCTAATACAATCGTTGAATAGGAAGATGACGCCCCCCCTCCCGATCCGCGCCTTTCAAAAGGCAGCTGGTTGGACTACATCAACGTCGATTTTCACCTGCCAAAGGCACGGTTGCGTCAGACGCCGTACAACCTTAAGCCCTATATGTATGATCCCGCTACTTCGATCGGGCCTGGGCCGCCTACCCAAATTGTCGTCAGTGGCTTTAATCCCTTAATCACGTTCTCCAAGGTTACAACCATCTTCGCTTCTTTCGGCGACATAGCCGAGAGTAGCAACAAGATGCATCCCGATACTGGCAGCTACTTAGGGTTTGCTACTTTTCGTTTTCGAGATGCGAAACCTCAACCGCCCCGGCGACCAGCGGTGTCTGCAGTCGACGCTGCGAAGAGAGCCGTCAGAGCGATGAATGGACGAAAAATCGAGGCCAATCATGTCAAGGTTGAATTTGATCGCGATGGGAAGAAGAGTAGGCAGATGCTTGAAGCAATCATCAAGAAGGACCGAGAGGAGATGGCCCGCGCTATGACTATACCGCCAATCCCCGTAGGTCCGAAATCTCTTGCCGACAACATACATCCTCCAACATGGCCTCAGGGCGACAGTCACCTTGGTATGAAGTCTCAGCATGAAGGCTTCTCTCGACCTCCAC
The DNA here is from genome assembly GCA_022593225.1 of Xylaria sp. FL0064. Classification (NCBI taxonomy): domain Eukaryota; kingdom Fungi; phylum Ascomycota; class Sordariomycetes; order Xylariales; family Xylariaceae; genus Xylaria; species Xylaria sp. FL0064. The sequence continues at coordinate 915,487 of JAJKLE010000012.1, read as the reverse complement.
CTACTGCTCCGAAGGGGCCTGCCGCTGAGCGGCAACGGTCAATACATACTGACTCGACGAATTGGACGCTTTCTGCTAAGCCGAATCCATATCTAGCAAGCGCGTCCTCTATACCAAGTACACTCAGAGGTGAACCTTATATCTTTATACCGGATTCAAGCGTCCCAGTAATGGTTACAACTGTTCCTCACATGAAAAAGCGCCTCAAATCCTTCATGATCGACGACATTCTCACGGATCGCATAGGGTACTATATCGTCTTTTCCAATTCTTCCAGAGGCCGGGAGGAGGCTTGCAGGTGCTTTCAAGCTGCGAATGGAAGTGCATTTTTCACCTATAGTATGGCGATGAAACTGCACAATGCGACAGTTTCGAGCTCAGCACATATGCCCAGTTATCATCGATCCAGTGATCAGGATAGACGGCCAGTTGGGGACACCCGGTATCGAGAAGAACATCAATACCGGCCTCGCGAGGAACGACGCCAACTTGAGGAAAATATATTTGAGGAAGAAAAGAAACAACGGGCACAAAATTTTGACCCTGTGCTAGAGGCTATCGAGGTCGTTCGCCGGGAGATGATGGAACATCTAATCAGGCATATACGGACCAAGGTTGCAGTCCCGGCCCTCTCCAATTTCTTGGATCCTGGAAACCATGTGGCAAAAAGACGCAAGTTGAATATCGAGGATCCGGTTGGGCCCCTTAAGCCCATTATCAGCATCGAAGGTCACGACGTGTCGCCTGTCAGCACTCCCAACTCTCGTGCTGATCCTATCGAACGTAGGACTGCCCGTCTCAATGTCACAGCACTACCTAGAATAAGAAAAATTAAAGGCCAAGGTGCTGCCCAGCGTAATTATGGGTTCACAGATCCATTCGCCCGCAGACGACCCTCTACGGTGCGCAATGCCTTTCGTTCATTGCATCATCGTCTGCAGCCGCCAGACAGCGATGATGAGGCATCTGAAGGTGAGGGCGAACGCGAAATTCGTGATTCTATCGCGCGCGATACGGAGGAGCTCGAGTCGCGCCCCCGCAGCCGTATGAGCATGGACGAAGATGCCTTCGAAGATGGATTCGGCGACGAGGATTCTATGACTGATACAAGCTTTTTGGTTAATGATGGCACTGTTAAATCGAAGAAGAGGAAGCTGGATCTTCAAGTTGAGGCGGCCATAAAACGCCAGAAGAAATCTGACGAGGAGCTCTTTGGAGTTACGATCGATACTTTGGAACATGAGTTCCGTAGCCCTACCGAAGATGTCCTTCTTCCAGACGCTGATCTGGCTGATATTAAAGAGCCAGCAGCGGTAGAGTTGCTTGCACCAGTCGAGAAACCCACCAAAGGTAAAAAGAAGACGACTACTAAGGCTAAGAAGAAGACCAAAAAGCAAATCTTCGAGGAACGGGAGGCAATGAAGAAAAAGCAAGAAGAAGCTTATGTGGAAGAAGCGCTCGATCAGGCACAGAAGGTCGACGCCTCAGGATCGGAAGAACCGCTTCCAAAGCCAACGATTGTTGAAGAGACTGAGGAGCTGCTACCTAAAGACGATCGCTATTCTGACAAGGTGGTCTCTGCGATGCCCATTCCTTCAACATTCAAGTTGGCACTCGAGACAATACCAGACCTGCAGTTTCTGTCTAAGGACCAGCCGGATGTTAGCAAGCTCAAAAAGAGGACAACCCCAAGCGAAGTTGGAGATCCCCGATTATGGATATGGAAGCACAATCGCATACGAGAACTTAATGCGAAGGAAGCAATGCCACCCAACAGTCCACTTACGATTGATGGTTACTATGTCCCGAATTCGACAGGCTGTGCTCGCACAGAAGGTGTCAAAAAGATTCTCAATTCTGAGAAATCTAAGTACCTTCCGCACCATCTCAAAGTCCAAAAAGCTCGAGAAGAACGTCAGCAGCGAGCTGCAAAGAAAGATAGTAGGGATGCTGTTGCTTCGGCTGCCGAGGCGGCTAAACTTGCTGCCGAGAAATTGCTGGCCAAAGGAAACTCAAGAGCTAATCGTGCTAATAATCGACGTTTCGTAGCCGATTTGAACGACCAAAAAAGGACACTTGGCCAAGATTCCGATGTGTTACGCTTCAACCAGCTTAAGAAGCGGAAGAAGCCTGTCAAATTTGCGCGCTCTGCCATTCATAACTGGGGACTTTATGCTATGGAGAACATCAACAAAGACGACATGATTATCGAGTATGTAGGTGAACAGGTCCGACAACAGATTTCCGAGATTCGAGAGAACCGGTACCTGAAGAGTGGTATAGGTAGCAGTTACCTATTTCGAATCGACGATAGCACGGTTATCGATGCCACAAAGAAAGGCGGTATCGCTCGCTTTATCAACCACAGTTGCATGCCCAACTGTACGGCCAAGATTATTAAAGTGGAAGGCAGCAAACGGATCGTCATCTACGCTCTCCGAGACATTGCTCAGAGTACGTTTCCTATGAAAATCCCCCCCTTCCGGATAACATGGCTGACTAGATGCACAGACGAGGAGTTAACCTATGATTACAAGTTCGAGCGCGAAATCGGGAGTCTGGACCGCATACCCTGCCTTTGCGGTACCGCGGCGTGTAAAGGGTTCCTCAATTAACCCGATCTATACCGCCCAGCATCGGCCGTTGGCCTTCATAAGGAAAGCCGCTGCTAGAGCGGTGCTATCCTACTTATATCTATCCCCTGTCTATGGCGCAGTCGCTTCCTTCATCTTGTGTTTCAGTTTCTCATCCTCATACTATCCGATGCTCGATTCCGTGCCTTTGGAGCAGCTTCGATATATAATGCATGCAAATGGCGGGTTTCTAAAAGTGGCTAAAAGGAGGCAAACGAAAATTTTGTAGTATTAGTTCGACATGTGCGCTCGGTCATGCGCACAAGAGAGGCCCTATCTTCGTGCGTTTTCCCCAGCACAGGGCACTGAAATGGGTTCTAGTGTAAATCTTGCAAGAAGCCTAATTATGGGGATACGTTGGTGACCAATTAGACATGAGGACAGCGGAAGCAACGATATTCACTATCCCTAAACAACGTAGGGACTGCTGGACGACAGGAGATGTGGCATGAGATATTCAACCTTAGAGAAATATGACGTTGGCTGAGAGTGTACATAGGGGCAGGAATCCCGGGATATCCTACGATGGTCTGGCGTGTACAGATCATGACGACGCCCGGGATTGGTAATGTAATTAAACTTGTCCATATTTCAACAAAAAGTGCACTGGCCCCTGAAAACAAAATGACAAGAGTCAAATGACGGCTGCGACAAAGTTCTCTTGACACGTAGAGCCAAATTATCACAAAGCGGGTGTAATAGAATATGTTCTCGTTTATTAATGTCAAGCTAGGACCGTGCTAAGGTTAGTATATCCAGCATGCATGCCAAAACAATACGTAATCAAGATCACTCAGAAGAAGTAGGATAGAAGTGCATCAGAAAGTTATTTCATTGCTCAAAGACAAAGATAAAATGCCACTTTTACACGACACTCGGAATAATCCTTTGCGGGCGAGAGAAGGTTACTGTTCTCCCCTCCTCATTATGCCCTTGATCTTCTGTCAAGTGAAGTAGATGCTTCCTGTGCTTAGAAAGAAGCCTTAACGCTGTTGTAGGAGAATGCTCTGAGTTTAACAACAATTTTTGCTCTCCTCCTTAACTAGACAACGGATAATAAGCCCCCCTGAGCAACAATAGGCAGACAGCAGACGAGCCAATAGGAAAGCTGTACCGTTCCTCAAGCCATGTATAATCAAACAAAAGTTACGCCCAAACGCGCCTCAAACGCCGACCCAGTGTGCGCCCCTTTCTCCAAGTGTCCATTTGTTTATCAGTAAATCGAATAGTAGACGTAAGTCAGTTAGTCAGCCAAACCGGGAAAACGCCAATGCAATCGTAATAAGACATGTGGGTGAAAACGACAGACACTGAAGCCGTTAATCAATGAGCTTGAGCTCGAACTCGTCCGAGTCCGAATCATCTGCGAATACCGGGGCTCTGTGGATTCCTAGGGGATCAACCTCTTCCTCGTCTTCGACATCGTCACCGAGATGGTTGCGGTTGAAGAGGGATAGGAAGGGCATGCGCTCTCTCAAGGCGTAGTCGTCATCTGCGGCGGTGCCAGCGGCAGTCGAGGCCAACTTGTGTGCGTAGCGCGCCGGCGTGATGGTCTTGTCCGAGTCGTTGGATAGAGTGGTATTAGAGCGGGAAATCGCTCTATTTGTGGAAAGTGATGTCGAGGTTGATGGGGGTTTCCTGGTGTGAGATGAGGAGGTATTTGTCTTGGAGAGAAGCGATGCGGTGGCGCGGCCCTTGTTGTACCCGATTGTCGTACGTGAAGTAGCGTCTAATTCAGTGGTCGATTTCTTGGGGATTGACGAGAGCTGTGAGCTTGGTGGTCGACTCGTTCGCAGTGCTGGTATGGCGAATGAAGATGATTTCTTGTGCATGGGCTTGCTGGGTTCGGGTTTCTTGACGGCCTTTCTCTGCATCGACATTGTCGTGTCATCCATCGACAATACATTGGCTGCGTTTCTAGACCGAATAGTCGATAGAGGTTTTCGCGGTGCGGGCAGTTTCGATGAAGCTGTTGTTTTCTTGAGCACTTTGCTGTCAGGATCCAGTTCGCCCTTGACACTCCAGTCGAGATTCTCCAAGTCCTCCTTGATCTGTTTCTCGCCTTCCAGTATAGCCTTTCTGGTCTCCTTGGCTAGCTGCTTATCGCGTTGGGACAGTCCATTCTCGTCAATGGGATTGAAGTAGTATCGGTAGTAGCCTTTCATCATGTTCTCTGGCTTCAGTGCGTCGAAGGTGAGAACTCCATCGGGGAAGACATCCGATTCGTATGGCAGATCCTTGGGTCGCGGAGGGCAGTACTCGACCTCATCCTCGCTCAGTGAATCTGGCTCTTCTGCGTGGACTTGAAGCTTGTGTGTCTCTGCCTGGGGCTCTCTATGCCTGGGCCGAACTGTACTGTGAAGCTTGACCTGCGACTTCTCAATCTCCTGGACGGCGCTTTTGACATTAACAGTCTGTATGCCCTTAGCTTTGGCGTTTGTGGTCTTGTCGCCGAGGACAGCCCGCGCGCGTTGTGCTGTTTGATGGTTAGTGTAGCTCTCAGATTCTTTCGAGGGTATCACCTTACTCATAGGAGTCGCGAAGCTCGACTTATCGCCACCCTTTAATGCCTTCGAAGTCATGGCATTGGCATCGTTTTCGTCTTTCAAGGGAACTTTCATCGGCGTTTTGGAGAATTTTGCTCCGGGCGTCTTTGCCCCGAGCGGACGACTCGCCTGGCCCTGCTGCTGCTTAATCGCAGCGGCATGGTGCCGGCTGAAAGTCACGTTCTCTTGGTTATGAGCTGCGAACATGCTCTGATCTAGGTTGTGATTTATCCAGATGTGTGTGGTGCGTTTTGAAGTCTTGGCAAAACCGCTTTCATGCAACCCGAAGGAGTGGTGGAGGAAGTGGAGGGGAGGTTTTTCTTCAAATTGTCGGTCAAGCTCAGTTGTTGATAAAAACCGATGGTAGCTTGTCATTTAGATTAGAGTTTTGGGCAGTTTGTGGTTGCTATGGAGCTTAACCGGAAGATTGGCTGGGTAGGTTCGGATTGTTTAATTACTTTCAATAGAGTTCTGGAGGTTGCCCAAGCAACAGGGAGCATGGCCTATCTTCCTGGGTAGCGTATACCCACTGCAGCCAATTGGAGAGGGGCAAAAACCCCCACTACCTTACATGTACTCCCTGGAAAAGAGTTGCCAGTGTGCTGCATCTTAAGTACCTAAACTGGTTGGGCAGCTAGGTGCAACGATTCAAAAAGTCATCTATGATCGTAGGTAGCCCTGTGCTTCAAGAATGGAGTTTCTGATATGATTTTGATGGAGTACCTTTATCTTCAGAAGATCTACCGAAGGTGCCTACTGTAGGCTAAAACTCAAGGCAGACACGAAGCACTTGCAAAACACAGTGCATTCCTCTGTATATGCACATTATTCTTGCTCCTCACAATGGGCTGGCGTACAGTACGAAATAGTATGCTTGCTTTCAGGTACCTTAGACGGCAGGTATAGGGAGGTAGATACCGCTGTGACAGAGCTGTAAAGCGCACCAGACACAGGAGGACCCCACACTATTACAGTGAGCTACCAGGGTATTGACCCCTGATGTTGCTGCCTGGGTATCGACCTGTCAACCTTGGAGCAGCCCCAACAGCAGGAAGTTGACGGCGCAGATGCGGCGGAGCAGTCGCGAGTGGAATCCCCCTCTTTACCACATGAAATTCCACTTCATTCATCCAGTCGGTCATTCAACCTAACATTCGTGGTCCGTTTCTTTATTATCTGCCTACCACCTCCCTCAACCTGCTCTCGTTTACCTGGCTTTACTTCCCAACTGAGCCATTCCATCACTTGCATCAGCCTCCACCTTCCTCGAAACTGTTTTTACGCCTTCTGCAACAAACTAACTGAGCACGCACCCTCGACGTAGCCATGGAACGCATCAAGGAGGTGAGCTTTTGACATCCCACTCCCCTTTCTTTCTACCCCACCATCACAATCTCCAGCTCCCGAGCAGCCACAACAGCCATATTCCTGCCCATGCGCCCTTTTGCATCACAGCCCCGACCAAAGATTTCACGCTGTGTATTCTGTTTTCTGCCCGTCATGAGTTGATGTGCTGCTACTATATGCACAATTACCCGTGCTAATGTGACCAACCACCTGCTGCAGCGCATGACCCAGCTTCGTCTGGAAGCCGACGAGTCCGCCGCCAAAGTCGAAGAGCTACAGACTAAGATCAAGGCCCTCGAGCAGGAGAACCTCGCCAAGGAGCAAGAAATCACCTCACTCACTCACAAGAACGGTCTCCTCGAAGCCGAGAACGAGAAGATGGACGCCTCCATCAAGGAGCTGAAGAAGTCGGCCGATGAGAGTCTGCAACATGGTACGCACAATGAGACCCTGCAACGAAGACTTCAGCTGCTCGAGGAAGAGGCCGAGCAAGCTGATAAGACCCTTCGTGAGACAAATGAGAAGTAAGTAGTACATGCCTCCCACGACGAAACAGCCCGAGCCCTTGGCAGCAAACTGACTCATCTCTTCTTTTGTTTCTAGGCTCCGCCAAACTGACGTAAAAGCCGGTCACTTTGAACGTAAGGTGCAAGCTCTCGAGCAGGAGCGAGACCAGTGGGAGCAGAAGTACGAGGAGATGGCCAAGAAGCACACCACACTCCAGAAGGAGCTGGACGACCTCCAACAAGAGATCGGCAACATCTAAGTACTCGCCCCATCATAACGAATTCGCGCCTACAAAACTGGGGAGTAGGAGAAGATGGGAACGGGAGGCCGGATGTGGATGTCAAGACATATGGAGATGCGAGGTTTCATTTCCCTAACTCCTGTTTTACCGAGCTGCTTCGAGGGATTGTCGTGTAGCCGGTCGACTAGCTCACGCTGTCGAGTGTTATTTTGGAAGCGGGAGACAATGTTGAGAAGGTGTAAGAGGGCAGCTTCGACAGACAGAAGACTAATGTGAGACCCAAATCCCCTTACTCGTGACGTAGTCCCAGCACATGCGCGAAGCACCGTAAAGTATAGAGCACACCTATAGAACAACATGTCGGAAATGATTGATGTAATGCTCAATCTCTCGGCCTTCTTTTATTCTTGGCTTTTTGCTTAATATTCGTAATTTGCCTCTCCAGCTTTGTCTCATACCTGAACTTCCGTTTCTTCTTCTTGTCCGCAGTTCTGTTCTTGTCGCTCCTTTTCTCTGGCTGTGCTTCAACACTCTTATCTACGTTGTCTTCTTCTTCTTCTGCCGACTCTTCCTCATCGGGTCTCGAGCTAGTCAACCCATCCTTAGACACATTGACAGACTCCACCGTCACTGTCGTGTACCGATCTTCATCGACGTATTCCTCTTCGTGGTCTATGGTGTCCTGCTGTGCAGACATATCCTGAAACCCAGTCCATTCTTCGGCCGTGTCATCACCAGATGAGTCGCCCTCTTCGCTCTCTATGTAGCCCGCCTGCGCCGCTAGTTTCAACGCCTCGTTGACGTGCTGGACATGCTCCTCGATTTCTCGTTTCCGGTCCTCGCGAAGCTGTTTCTCGCACGGCTCAATTAGCGGCCATCCAGCGAATGAACGAATACATGCATTCGAACCGAACCAGAGGTTGGCATTAAACCGATAAAAAAAAAACTCCATACCTGTCTTCTGGCCTCAATCTTCTCCTGCCTTGCCCGTTCCGCGGCTTGCTCTTGCGCATGCTTGACTCGCTGTAGCTTGCGCTTGTGAAAGCCCGTCAAGTACTCGGCGCGCGCCTCGTCGTCGAACTTGATCTCCTCGATCGTGTGTTGTCTCTTGCGCTTCTTGGACGGCGCTAGTAGGAGCTTCTTAGGGCGTGGACGAGCGAACATATTGTTCGATTTTTGGGTCGATGATTATTACAATTCTCGTTCGGGTTTGAGAGAGACCAGAAGTGATGTAGTATATAATGAAACTACTGAGCTGTGCTGGAATTGGGTGTATTTTGGTATAAGTCTGGAGCAACTTGAAGGTTTGTATTACGGATAGTAGGTATGTAGAAATGTTGCTTAGCAAGTTCGTTCGCCGCTGCTTAGCTCAGGCTGTTCCACGTGACTTGCGCGTTTCCACCCCACTACTTTGTATCTTGCGAAAGGGAGAGTCAGTGTAACAAAAAATGACCCATTCCACATCCCTATACCATAAACACTACTATTTAAAACGGCTATCACACAATGGATAAATAAGGGAACTAAAGGAGTTTAAGCACCTGAATTTTTGAAGGCTCTAGTTTCATAAAGTCATCTTTTACATGTTTAATTCTATTTTATTTTTTATTTGGGTGCTTAATCGATGTTTAAAGGGGTAGAGTTTAATAGTCGGTATTTGGGGGCATCTGGCACATGGATTGGATCATTTCTTATTGCAGTGACTCTGCGGAAGGGAATGACTTCCCAGAAGTTTTTAGCTACTTCTTAAGTGAGTTCGAATGGTTCTTTGCAATACCCCTTTCCATAACTCAATACCTTGATACCCTCAGCCGTCATACTAGTATATCTTGAAAAGATGCTCTGGAAACCTAGCATCAATGGGTGCTTCGGCTTTAGATCCACCATCACGTACATCCTTCAATAACCCTTCCATTACCGTCCGTGCCTCCCTTAGAGTTTTTATAAAGGGATGCCCATTTTTTGCCGTCTTTTCCATTCCCTCAATTATCTCGTTACATATATCTATGCTGTTCCTAAGTTGCCCTTGCCGCTCGTAGCACCTCGCTAATTCGATCATCGATACAATCCGGTCAGAATGAAAATCGTGGTGTCGTGAAGTCATGTCTCTTTGGTCGTGGACCACTCTGATCAGGATTGCTTCGGCTTCATTGTATCGTTTTTGCTGGATCAGCATGGTTGCAAGGATTGATTTCCCGTGGAGAAGACCGATGTGCCGGGCGCCGATGTTATCATTGCGTTCGGCAAGAGCGAGAGCCTCCGAGATCAGTCTTTCTGGTTCCTCAAGCTGTCCCAAAGCCCCGAGGACTACGGCCATATTTCCTATCGCCATTAGAGTCCACGGTGCTTCCTTGCCCATTCTCGCTTTTCGTGTCGCAACAACCTCTTCCATAGGCGTTAGCGCGTTGCGTAACAACGTCTGGTCGTCAATAAGGCAAGAGACGCGCGCAAGGTTTTCTTTGGCAAAGGTCGCAGTTAAATGGTCAGCTCCAAGCGTCTTCTCCATTCCCTCAAGTGCCGCAGAGAACAATTTGAAGGCCTCCAATATATCCTCTTGCTTCATGAACTTCATTGTTGTTCTTCCTAGGTCATTCATTACTTCCAAGGTATCGGCATGCTCCGCACCTAAGACTCTCGTCAGGCACTCTAGAACCTCCGTCTGCAGCTCCTTGGCCGCCTTAAATTCGCCCCGTTGCCACAATGTGGTGCTAAGCTTATGCAACGCCTTCAGTGTTTCGGGGTTCTCGCGGCCGAAATGTTCTTCGCAGGTTGTCGCGATACTTCGCTGGAGATCAAGTGCCTCGTTGAGTTTTCCCTGCTGCCAATACACATCAGCAAGCGTTGTCTGCACCTTTCTAGTATGTGAACTCCCCAACCCTAGAGATAAGGTAAGAGAAGTGACCACTTCGCCGAAAAGCTCTTCAGCTTTTAGAAGATTCCCGTACTGGAAGTAGACGACACCGAACTTTGCAGACATTAGCACGCGATGTCTATTGAGAGGAGCGGCCTTCATAAACCGGGGAAACTAGGAGGCTCGGACTCGGGTTCGGGAGTTCTGGTCCACGTCGACACTGATTTTCTCGCGGCACTCCTGCATGTAATCAATATGAGGAGGAAGACGAGCGTGGTGCAGTTCATCCTCTGTTTTCGTTCCTAAATCCGGCAGAAGAATCGATGCTGAGAGTAGATGACCGGCGACATCGACCCAGAGAGCTTGATATCGAAGCTTCATGCGAGGACGATCCTTTGCCCACTTGTGTACTACCGGATCTTGTAAAGAGAACAGTTTGTTAGTAGTTGCCATCGATAACAATTTGTTCTGCCCATGTGGGACATAACGCTGCTGGTGTAATATGGACAGTGTGATCTCAACAACTGCTAAAAAGGTATATGAATCCCACTTACGCATCGTATAAGTCTGTGTGTGCTCGTTGTAATCAATGAGAGACATTTTCTCTAGTTCGCTGAGTGCACTGCGAATGCGATCTTCTACTGCTGGGTGTCCATGAATTTGTCGGCCATCGCGGAGTATCGATGGTAAGGGAGATGGTGTGTTCGCTCCAACCATGAACATAACAATAGACGTAAGTTTTCTTTGTAATTTCTCGCCTAAGCTTGATTGATTTGCTTCCTCTGTGGTGACCTTTTTCTTATACTCGGCTTCCCGCTGTATATTTTTCAGTGCTTTTGTCAATATAACAGGTGACAAGTCGTCTCGGGAGAGAAAGGCGAAGATGTGAAGTAGTTCAATGGCATCAGCGGCCTCGGTTCGATTCTTCTTCTGCTCGAGGCGCTCGTAACAGATCTCGAACGTTGTCCATATCGCCGCTTCTTCCTTCGTAGCATACTGTACTTTCTGGCCGTCACGGAGACCTTCCCAGAACCGCTTATACCATTCAGGATAATCTTGTAAACTGCAGAGTCTACTTCTAATTGCGGCTCCAGCATGTACTATGGCTAGAGCAAGGTGGCCAAGCACCTCCGTGATGTTTAACGCCAGACTTTCCCAGCACGGCTCCCAGGGTCTAGGCAGAGATGAGGCTTTCAGCAGTAAACTGGATGCCTCATCGAATCGTAGACCGCTGAAATCATAATACCCGGGCTCAATGTTTCCTAATACCCTTAAGGCTCTGTTCCTTGTTGTTATTAGAATATGACCACCCATACCCTTCGGGAAATAATTATCGAGTTGAATATCACTGTTGTCTGCATTATCGAATAGTAGCAACCATTGTTCCTTAATCGTAGAGAGCCAATCTAGAGCAGCGTTGGCATTCGGATCTCTGCCTGATAGCTTGGCTATGTCACCAAGACTTTTCCTAATGGTTTTTTCCGAGGTTCCATTGATGAAGAACACGCCCCAGAACCTAGTCGTTGGCTTGTTAGCGAGCTTTCAATTATCGGACAGCTTAAACCATGACGTCTTTACCTCTCGCGGTTGTCTTCAGCAAACTTGCAACAAAACTGGGTTTTGCCAGACCCACCAAGACCATGGACCACGAATCGTCTTTGTGACTGGCTGCGTAATGGCCCGGGTGGCTGGATGAAACAGTGCTTGAGTTCCTTAAGCAGCGTTTCCCTCCCTGTGAAGATACTACTGACAGCTTGGGGTGTTTTGAAGTATTGATTTATTGTGGGTGGCGCCATTAGCTTGGTGGCATTGGAGATGATAGCCTCCAAGTCTCGAAGGGCGCAGAGGGCTTCCTTACCATACCCGGCATCGTCTATAGAAGGGGGGGACTTGTCAAAGTTAGAGATATGTGACTGCAGAGTTTCAAGCTGGCGTTTGAGTTGTTCAAACGATTTCGCTGTGCTGCATTGCGAGTCCTGGTCTTCTTCCCTATAACATGAGAGATATCAGCTGCTACGTAGTGACTTTGTGACGTAAAAGAGTCGTGAATATCCCTTACCGTTTGATGATGGACAGTATAATTTGCATGGAGCTGTGATAAATGGAGAGCTCACTCCGACACATTTTTAAGTCATCCTCCTTGGCTCGCTTTTCTGTGAACCTTTAAAATTTTGTCGACATGTTTCGATAAACTCTGGGGAGGTGGCTGGCATATATCTTCCAAGATATTATGAATCCTCTCTACGATGAGCTGGCAGTGACTGACCATGCGAGCCAGGTCTTGCCACAGACATTCAGCTGTGTTCCCTTGCTCTGGAGCTTTCTCTTGTGATCTCGAGATACTCCTTTCACAATAACTGTGGCTAATGGCGTTGCAGACGGCCTGGAGTGTGGATGCTTGGTCTATCAAAGAGTCGAGTTCCTGCTGAATAGTAATGCTGCCATTTTTTAATGCTATTACATATTTCACTAGCCGAGTGGTCACGTCCAATAGACCGGCTGTAGCAGTTAGTAGAGAAAATACCTCTGCCATTGTGCCGTTGAGGTGCCGACAGTGATAGTTGCACTGCAACTATATAGCAGAGGCGTGGAATTAATATGTGAAAAATCGACAGTTTGAAGGCAGTTACACCTGAAGATCTTTCTTATAATGATTTGGGCCGGTAGTGGTATAACGTATAATGTGAAGTGAAGCAAACCAAGTTCTGTGCCTTTCTAGGCATTCCGGAACCAATGGCTCTGGGGAAGCGAGGCTCACTCGGTATTGATATAGAGTCCCAGAGATAGGTAAGAGAAAGCGAAATAGAACCCGAAAACTGTATTATTGCCGCGAAGTTTGTGCCACTCAATGCGCTGTGACTCGGCGCTGTTGGCGACCCTGCAGCATCGTTGACACGATGGCCCTCAGACATAATGACTCATAGGCACAATGGCTTCCACAGTACGCACTAATTTATACAATCAAGGACAGTGGCTTGTACTTGCAGGCATAATGGCTTAGTGCAGGCGAATCACATTTGCTATATTCGAAGATGGCCAGTTCTCCCTATCGTGATCAGGGGGTTGGCGTTACACTAGAACTAGACAATGTTGGTACTGTGTGCCACAACTTTTTATACATGTCTCGCCTTTAATATCCCCATTTCCACTTCCCTCTCGTCACAAAGTCCTTCTTCTTTTCTTTAGCAGCGGGTTATCTAGAGTGCCTTTTAGTCTTTTCTACATAATTGTTGATCTAGAAGCCGAAGAGTGATGGCAATACTACAGTTGCTTGGTATTTGCTCGCTCTTGGTGGTTAGTTGGTGGGTGTATCGGAATGTCTGGCTCTTTGTACGTACAAGCCTAGCCGGGTGAACATGCGCAGACTAATGAACAATGGCCGCAGACATCGCGCCACGACCATGGCGAAGCCAGTGGATGCGGGCGGATGCATATACTCGCATCATCCTGGAAGCTTCCCTTCGGAATTGACAAGTTGCTCAATTCACTTGAGGCGGAGAAGGGTCGAAAACTACCCCTACTGTCATTTGAAGATCATGAGCGTTATGGCGACACATACGGACAGTACGCCGGCGGAATGTTCGTTATTCTGACTAGAGACTCTCGCAATATCGCATCAATATTATCCGGACAGTCATCCAAATTCGACTATGGCAACCTTCGACAAATCTGCTTTGGCTGCTTACTTGGGGATGGTATTTTCACCGAGAATGGTGAAGATTGGAAGAGATCGAGAAAGCTGCTGGCCTCACAGCTACAGAAACAGAAGTTTCCGCCTTCCCATACCATGGAGTCTCATTTTCAAAACATGCTGCGGGTAAATTTCTTCCTCGGGAGAAACACCGTTCCGTGTAGACGTTCGACCTATCTTGTACGACTATACACTTGATGCAAGCACGTATCTTTTTCTTGGCGTCTCTACAGATCTCCTTGCTTCGCCCTCTACTGACAACAGTGAAGGAAAACGTTTTTCGTTGGCATTCAATGAAGCACTGCGGTGGCTTGCCACAAGAGAGCAGTTTAAGATGTTTGCGTGGCTCGTCACAGGACCGAAATTATGGTTGCTATGCCACACTGCTCGCGACTCGTTGGAAAATATGATCATCGAAGCCCAAAGACAAGAGAGAGGATCTAATGTCACAACATTCACCGACTTTCTAGGGCAGACAACTGACTTAGGAAAGGCTAGGGATGAGGTTATGAGTCTCTTATTCGCTGCTCGCGATACGAATGCGAGTCTATTGTGTTGGATTGTTTATGTGTTAGCCAGGGAACCCGAAGTATTTAAAAAGCTCGAAACGGATATTCTATCAGCAGTGGGCACCGATCCCAACGTTACGCCCTCCGACTTCGACTTGACGAGAATGCAGTACTTGGAGGACGTTGTATACGAGTGTCTTCGTCTCTTCCCTCCGATACCTATCAATGGTCGGATCTGTAACACGACGACAACTTTACCCGCGGGTGGAGGTGTATCTGGCGAAGACCCAATCCTAGTACCGAAAGGGGCTTTGATTTGCTTTTCAACATTTGGTTGTCATCGATCAGCTAAATATTACGGAGAAGATGTTATGAAGTTTCGGCCAGAGAGATGGCGAGAGGTCGATGTCAAGACCAGGACAAACGACTATTCATTTCATCCTTTCATTGGGGGGCCGCGCAAGTGCCTTGGGGGTAAGTCGATCGCTATTCTAGATAGTTACTATGCCAAGATCCCCACGGTTTCCGGTATTCTACGAAACGAAGGCTAACGGTTTCGTAGAGAACTATGCGCTGAAGCTAACAAAATATACCATCTGCCGTCTTGTTCAATGCTTCCGCGCGATCGAAGCCGACGACCTCCATTCCAAAGATAGATGTAACTGGCAGCAGAGGATCAAGTACCAGGTTGGACTTACGATGGCTCCCGACGAGGCTGTTCATCTTAGACTCACAAGAAGATAAAGGGTCAATAGCCTTGTTGATACCTCTCAGGCGGAACAATGTTAGCTTGGGATATCAGCCTATCAGTTACCTAAACGTCCCACAGTGACAATCTTGGGAGGCTTGTTTATATGTAACCCATTGGGAACGAACTGGCGCTATAGATGAGGTTGCTGGACCAACATATTGTACAACATGCAACCTCGTACGTTTGAAATAGCACTCATCGATAAATATGCGGTCATTTTCATTCGCCTTGCAGCCTGTAGAGAAATCTGGAGGGGGTCGTATTTGGTCTCGAGCTCTTAATCTATCTTCACCATCCTCGTACTGTATAGCACTGCTCGACCAACACTGTAGTTGTTCGCCCTAAGACGGCTCAAGACAGCCACAGCGGGCCAATTTACTACGCGATTGGACCTAAAAGAAGCCACCTGCCGGTCCAAATGCATGAAGACCTAGCAAGAGGGCACGAGACCTCAGATCGGAACGACGCCTGAGGAATCCCGTGGTAGAGAAGAAAGGCCAGCAGAACTACGGGACCTGACATAAAGAAAACCCGGTCGAATCAAATATCTACAGCGCGCTCGGTCTAGATACTACCAAATTGTGAAGCGTAACACGCCTAAACGAGCTTCTGCTTCCGGGATGTAACCAACCGGTGCTGAAAACTGGCTCTTGTGTAATGCCTGATCATAGCTTTTTGCACCCGAGCCCACAAGGTTAGTCCAGAATGTGGCACGGAACAGTACAGAACCCCCACCATCGAATTTGAGGTCGGGTATTATTTCCATCGGAGGCACCTACTACATACCTACGTAGGTAATTATAGTTGTGGTAGCTTTGGATCACCCAGTATTCAAGCAAGCGACTTGTCGATTCAAGTAGTGATGGCGTGTATTAATCATTCTCTGTGCATATAAGTCTGATTGTTTTGAGCTTGGTGGTGACAGGCCATATGTAGGCATGTTTGTCGTGTTCAACCGAGTTACAGCTCGTCGTCGTTAATCTAAAGACGTACCTAGGTAGTCTTCACGAACTATAAGCTAGCCAAATATAGACTAGCCTTTTGACTAATCATCCCTGCCACTAAATGTGGAGTGCGCATCTGCAAGTACTCTGTATAACCTACCTCCTAAAATACCTAGGTAGGTAGCTACTAGGCTATGCAATGCTGCATCAATCGGTCATTACCTAAGGTGCCTGTCTCGATCGTAGGCTCCCACTTCTATCGAACCTTGACAACTCTCCCCATTGCAACGAGCGGACGCACACGGCACTTCATTTCGGAGACGAAAAGCAACCACCCAACACGATGCGTCTCTCCGTAGCCGCGGCCCTCGCGGGCTTGTGCGCGTCCTCGCACGCTTTCTCGGATTCGTCCCCCTTCATCCTGTTCTCGACAGCTAAGTACGTCGCCGCCTCTCGAAGCTGGGAAATACCGTTTTACAACGCCCACGCGCGCGAAAAAGATATCGCCGTAAAGAGTGTAGCATACTGACAGTGTGCTGCTCTGTAGACTTTCAAAGCCAACCGGCCAGGATCAGCTACAATCGAGCTCCAACGTCCTCGAATCGACGAAGCAGCTCCTCTCATCATGTCCGACAAATCGTTATCTCTTCGTCTCACAGCCGAATCTGAATGCCGCACACCTGAGCTCCAACGCCGCAGTGCCGAAGCTTAGTGAATCACTCAGCCATGCCGCAAGCAGCTACAGCGTGGCCGAGGTAGCGGGCGAGTTCGACGTGAGGTCAATCGCCGCATATGTCCAAGAGAAATGCGAACTGCCGCAATCTTCTATCAACGTGATCGAGCTCTTGCCCGTTCCATCCTCACCAGCAGAAAGCGCGAGGGCACTCAAGGAAAATGGTTAGACCCTGCCTCCTTATTCCCTGCTTTGTCGATCCATGTTTTTCCTGATAATTTTGTACACACATATCGAATGAGTAATTTGGAGGATTAAGCGGGTTGACTCGATTTGTTCATTAACGGCTAACCCGTGATACGTCTCTTTCTGAAGACGAAGAATTAGGCATCGTACTTGAGCAGTACGGAGCTTCTGGAGGTGAATCCTATACCGTCGTCTACACCGGCGGACCCCGGACAGAGAAGCCTCAGACGTACACGGCTGAGTTTACCGATAGCGGCGCCGGCCACTCAGAGCTGAAGAGACAGCTTCACGATGTCAATGGGGTTCGGAGGCAAGCAAACAAAGACAAGAACTTGCCGCTGTTTGAAAAATACCAATATTTTACTCCTGGTAGGTCTATCTTCCCTGGGCTATCTGGTCTGATGACGCATATAACTGTGGAAATCAGTAATCCAACTGACTCGCCGTGTTTAATCAGGTATTTTCATGGGCCTGATCGCCCTCGTCATCCTGATGTCCATCTTGTACGCTGGCATCTCCGCCTTGGCCAGTCTCCAGGTCTCGTACGGTGCCTTTGACAAGGAGATGGGTCCTGCGGCTCAAAAGAAGCAGCAATAGATATTTTCTTCAAGGCTATAATATGTTCCGCTTTAACTGTCTAGTCATTGGTAGTAAGGGCCTGGGTAGCATGTTATACAAGACATAAATCAAACCAAAGTGTACGAATTCTGTCATCAGGAGTTTGGGGCTACGGGTTTAGCATAGAAGCTTAAAGGAGCTTCGGGCGTAAAGCACCATCTTCATCACCACTTGAAGAGGAGAGGGCTGTGTGTACAAGGATCTAGCTAAAGTTTTCAATTATCAATAATTTTTCTTCCAAGATGATAGTATCCAAAGTTATTAATTCGACGATTGCAAGTGGGTATTTTTGTTTCCATGTTCGCGCTTTAATTGAGAAAATATGGGGATTCACGTCTTTCCGTACGTACTAGATGTAATATATCTAGGTATATTTGAGAATGCGTGACAGAGAAGACTATTGATTTGATGAAAACACGAGGTCTCATTCATGGCATATTGCCCTGGCATTTGCTTTTCCCCCTTGGGTTCCGGCCATGAATGGCCTCAACTCAGCCGTTAACGATACCACTATCAGAACAGCGGGCATCCTGTCCCATTCCAGCTATCCCACTTAGCATCTTGGAAGTATGATACGCTCTTCGAGGAGATTCTTTCGCGTATGAAGATAAATAATGGTTGTCCCAGTTCAACGCCTCCTAAACTTTCTGTTTTTTCCCCCCTCGCTGCATTTCCCTTTTTCCGTAGATGCTCATACCATCCTATATCTTCATCTGAGTCCTTCAGTCCTCTCCCGCAAATGCCTCTTCGCTCATCGTCTGGGTCCATCTCATCTATCCCAGCCGACATCACACCAGCCGTGCTGACGTTCCTAGGTCGATCGTGAAGTGAAAATGAGGCAGGGAAGCAGAAAGAACATCGCGCCCCAAACTCGTATCCAAGTTCTAACAGAAGGGGTAAAAAAGGGACAGATACACAAGGACGTTCATTTGCTCGATTCTTCCTCCTCCCTAACGTCCAGCTCTTTGCTGCCCTTCCCTAGACAAGGTGGCTAGGTAGCAAGAAGTTGGCGATGCCCTCGCGCACGGCGTACTCGTGGCCGCAGCTGGCGCACACGAGCTTGCCCTCCATCATCTGCGTCTCGAGCAGGAGGTTGTGCAGGTCGCGCAGCGTCTTGGCGTCTGCGCGGAGATCCTCCGGTGTTGGGGGTGTTGAGGGTAAGGCTGGGAAGCCGAGCTGTTTTATGGGTTAGCGTTGTGTGCTGTTTCTTCTCGAGTGAGAATGTATATCTTCATCGCTTTGTTTTAACGGTTGAAGTTATGTATGTGTTGATGTTGAGATGGGTGGGATGATGTTGGCGGGGTGCAATATGGATAGGCTGAACAGGTAGATAGATACGTAAAATGTAATAGAGACGAAGAGGGAATAAACATGAATGAAAAGTCGCTTCCATAACTTCCGCTATTATATATACTAAAGGGGGTAAAGGAGACGGGGTTTGCATAGCGACTCATCAGCAAACTTCCCCTCCAAAGCGCAGATTTCATCCCACCTCACACGTAGACACATATAGAGATAATTCTAGGTGCATGCTCATATTTAGCAGCAAAACACACGACATACCTCGGTAGCAGTAGTAGACAACGCAGCCCAATCTATGCGGGGTAGCAGGTTGACGATGAAGTCTTCGTTGAGCTCGATATCGTCCTGCACCAGTTCGGCGTCCTTGGGATGCAGCGGGTATGAGTCGGACTGGGTTTTGCACGTCTTGACGGCGCACGTCAGAAAGTTGAGACTGAGGACCTTCATTTCTTCCTCGCTGAAACTTCTTCCCTTTTCGGCGGCTCTTTTTTAGGTATGTACACAGTTAAAAGCTGAAGATGGTCGGTTGCTTCGTTGTTTTGTAGATTGAAGTTTATAGCTTAGTGGTAGGTCAAAATTTTGGTGGATCTTTTGGTATAGCTTCAAAAATTCCCAGTTACATATGTACACTATCTATATCTACCGCCACTCCATCGGATATACTCGAGCTCACTGGCCCTGAACCCATCCACAACCTTAAATCTTACGAATCGTATCTAGTTGTACAACATCATACACAATTTCTCCGATTACTGTACACAAATTTTCAATTCAACTACGCCATTGACTTCTCATATCCGACCTCATCAAGCTCACTGCGCTCATCGCGGCGCTGTGCCCAACGAACGTAGAATGCGATAGCACCGATTACGACAAAGAACAGGAAGCCCTTCTGGAAAACGGACCACCCTTCGCTTGCGTCCTCGCCGGCGCTCGCTTCGGGGGTGCCTGGGATGCCTGGGACGTCTTCAGCCTCTTGAGCTCCTGGAGCCCATGCAGCTGATCCTGAGAGACCTGGAAGAACGAGGAGACTACGTATCAGCAAAATCCACGAGGACCAATGATGGAGATAAGGAGCGGACGGGTTTAATGTTTCCTTCTTTTCCATTTTGTTTTTCTCTACGAGCCAACGAGAGGAATGAGAAGAAGACACATCTGGGTAGGTGCTCATTTCTTATGTGCATGTGTCTATAGCTCCACGTGAATACCTTCAGGGGGAACCTCCAACTCGCCACTGTCGGCGATCTTGACCGTCTTCTCAGGCTTGTCGCCCGGCTTGGTCTTGACGTTCTCAATCTTGGTCACGATATCCATGCCCTCCAGCACCTCGCCGAACACGACGTGTCGGCCATCGAGCCAGCTGTATCAGTGCATGTCAGCTAATTGTGTCGCTTTGCCATATTTAGAGGATATTCAGGCGGGGTCTTACGAGGTGACGACGGTGGTAATGAAGAACTGGGAGCCGTTGGTGTCCTTGCCGGCGTTGGCCATAGACAACAGACCAGGCTTGGAGTGCTTTAGCTTGAAGTTTTCGTCCTCAAAGCGGTCACCGTAGACTGCGGTGGCAGTTTCGTTAGTAATTTGCCAGTGATAATGGTTGCCTCAGGCCATGATACGTACTGGACTTGCCACCGGTACCGTCGCCCTTGGTGAAGTCACCGCCCTGGATCATGAACTGCTTGATGACACGGTGGAAGGTCGAGTCCTTGTAGCCGTAACCCTTCTCACCTGTAGCAAGGGCGCGGAAGTTCTCGGCAGTCTTGGGAACAGTCTTGCCGTAAAGGCCCATGACAATACGGCCAAGTGGCTCGTCGCCATGAGTGATGTCGAAGTAGACCTTGTGGGTGATCTTAGGTCCCTTGCTCGCCTCGGCCGTCTGCGAGAACAGGAGAGCGCTGAAGCCCAGCAACAGCAGGGCGCTGACGAGAAGTCGGCGCACGTTAAACATGGTCAGCGGTATCTATTGACCAATTGATCAAGAACAGCTGAAATTGGAATTGCTCTCGAACAGAAGGAAGTAGTCCGCCTGTTCGTGCTTGAAAAAGGGAAGAGGAGGAAGAAGAGGTACGACCAGACGGAGCAGCGAAGAGGACACTCAAGCTCCGTTCTAACGCAAGCTGTAACAGACCCCTGAAAGGCCACCATAGCTGGTAGTGGGATAGTGTGCCGTAATCATGATGCGGGGTCCTGCCTGTCAGCATTACTGACAGTGGCACTTTTCAGTGCCCACAGTGCTGCCCGCAGCGGCCCCTTCACTGGAGGTAGTGCACTAGAGCGGTGGACCAGCCATATCAGCCTGATAAGGGAGTGGCTCGAGCGTCCCATTCCGGTCCAGGCCAAGGCTCAGCAACAACCAGCTTCCGAGATCGTAATTGGCTTGGATTGGCGCTCGACGATTTTGTTGAAGACTTCAAGCACAACAGCCTAAGTCAGGCCATTTAGTGTTTGATCACATTCCAGCCCACAATGGTAAGCCTCGTCTTCTAGCATAACCAGAGTTGAAATACTAATTTGGTTAGGTGTCTATATTAGGTGCGAGCTTCCACGAGCGGAAGCTGGTGAAGGTACGCTGTTTCGCATGTGTGGCCCTTCTCTAACAGTATACGCCCGCCATTGAATAATTACTACGCAGCAAGATGATCTCGGAAGGGGAAGGAGGAGCCCGGAATCCAGTACCGAGGACTGACTAGCTGCGCCATATAGAAAGCACTCGAGAGCTTCTACGGGCTCGGGCCTCAGGCCTCGGCGCGCATCATGGCGAAATACACGATTCACCCGCAGGCACGCTTGGGGACGATACCCGCGAAGACGGTGACGGCACTGACGGCCGAGCTGTCTAACATGACGATCGAGAACGACGCGCGCCGCATTGTTCAGGAGAACATAAAGCGCTTGCGTGACATGGGCACGTATCGCGGCCGTCGCCACGCCATGGGCTTGCCCGTTCGCGGACAGCGTACCCGCAACCAGATCGAGACGGCCAAGAAGTTGAACACCCTGGAGCGTGGTGGTTATGGATCGCGGTTCTAGGGTCATATTGAGGGGAAGAGAAGAAGAAGAAGAGGGTTTGAGCGAGCGTGGAGTGCGGATGGGGAAGTGATGCTAGTTTTCGGGCAAAAACGAGTTCCTCGCTCGAGCGAAGAGGATAGTACGTGTGATGATGAAGGAGAAGATAGCATTGGCCTGGCGTTACTAGAGGGTTGCGACATGGACCACTTAGCCCTCGAATTGTTTATAAAGGGTCGACTTGATTGCTGTATTACCAGGAGCCTAGGGAACATATTTCCCTTGTATCATACGAATGAAAGACGCCAGCATATTGAGGTTTGAAAATGTGAAATTTAAATCGAGTTACTGATATTTGTGTCTCTAGATTATCATTTTTTATATTGTACATATCATTTGCTAAGAAAACTACGGTTCTGTTCGAATTAGCCCCTGACCTAAGATGTGCATGCACTTCTTTTCGAGCTTGAATTGAATAATAAGATCCTCCCTCTTCACCTGTGTAACTAAGTATATCCCGCCTTTAGGTTGTTATCCGCAAACTATGAGATTCAATGTTAAAGCTCTGATACGACCATAGTCCATTGATGATCAATCATGCATTTCCCGACCTCACCATAGACTTGGCAAATCATCTTCCATGACTGGCTCGCCCTTGGACTGCAACTTGGCGGCAACCTTCTCGACGTCAGCCCAGACGCGCAGGATATTGCCGCCAGCGATTTTTGCAGCATCGGCGTCCGACACACCACGGCGCAGCAACTCGGCGAAGAGATCCGGATACTTGGAAACGTCATCGAGACCCTCGGGTGTCGACCGGATGCCGTCGAAGTCACTGCCGAGCCCCACGTGATCGTACCCGATTAGGTCGCCGATGTAGGTGATGTGATCAGCCACGTGGGACAGCGTGTTGTTCGCTGGGTATAAGTCCGGCACCCCGTTCGGGTTATTATTATCTACACAGCTGACGAAGTCGGGCGAGAAGTTGACTTGTCTACATCAGCATTTTGTCCAAGTTCTGGCGAGTCAAGTTGATGGAGAATAGCAGGGGAGAGGGAGACCGAATGCCAGGAGAAACTCACCCATGACGACTGAATTTCGCTTCTTCACCAGTTCAAGGACATGGTCGGGAACGTTGCGCGGGTGTGGACACAGAGCATATGCCGAGCTATGGCTGAACATGACGGGGGCCTTGCTTCCCGCCCATTTCTCCTCGCGACCACCGAGCACGTCCATCATCGTGTCAACGCTCACGTGCGACAAGTCGACGATCATGCCCATGCGGTTCATCTCGTTTATGAGCTGCCTACCCTTAAGGGACAAACCGCCCCAGTACGGCGGCGCCTTGTGGAACGGGTTCTGCCAGAGCGCCGCGTCCGCGAAGATGTTTCCGCAGTTGTGCGTAAGAGTCGCATAGCGGACGCCCATGGCGTAGAACCGCCGCAGGTTAGCTACCGAGTTGCCGATCTGGTGTAGACCTTCAACGCCGAGCGGCGAGATCAGCTTGCCTTGCTTGAAGGCGGCTTTTGCGGACTCGCTGTCTACGATGCCCGAGAACGAGTCGGGATATGCGGCTTGCAGCCGGTGCATCAGATCGATTTGCTGCAGTGTGAGCTGAATGCCTGGTGTCTGGTCAGTTCAGGGTCTACTTGGTCAGATCAAGGAGGGAAGACGACTCACTGGCGGCGTAGTTCTCATCCGAGTAGTCCGAACCGTTCTCTGGGCAAGGTGTGTAGACACTCCAGAAAGCACCGCCATTTAGACCTTTCTTCAGCCGGGGAAGGTCAGTGTGGGAGATCATGCCTCCTTTTGTGAAGGGCTCAGTGAAGTTCTGTTGATAAATGTGGTTGTTATACGCGGCCCGAATGAGAATGGCCAGATCATTGTGTCCGTCTGTTCGTACGGTTAGCTTCTCTTGACAGTTGACCTGTCCTTCATCCTGGATTGGATTGGCACAAACCTATCAATGGTGTTTCCGATAATATGGCTTCCACCCTGTCCTCGATAGACATCGGGCGGAGCCGAGAAGACCCCTGAGCAAAGGGGTGGTAGCATCGCGTCTTGGGGTGAATCAATGAGCCGAGTATGATCAAGATGAAGGCTGATGAGATCAGAACTTTGGCAATGGACCTTCGGGGTCGAGGCCGTTCTGTGGTCGTATGGCCGTCAAGGATCCCTTTCTCCGACATGTTGATAGAGGCTTGTTTCCTTAATATGTCATGGATAACACTAATATATCATGCCTGTGCTATTTTAAGATGCGTAAATTCCACCAGAATCAAGCTTCCGGGATCTAGGTAGCTGAACTGTAAACTGGGAGTGTGAAATTCACTGAGTTGCTTGAATTAAGCATCTCAACGGGAATAAGTATCCGGCGAAGGCATCAACATTATGATATGTAAGCACTCGCCTACCTCCAAGTAGTTATCTGGTAGACTCACGTCTCCACTGATGTTCCCGAATGGGTGCTTTTATGGGACCAATAGTATCTACCCGGTAAGCTAAACCAAGATCGCCATCGACATTTCGATGCTCTGTTGCTTGGACCCTTGGACATCTTTGGCAGTCGAATGTTGAGTCTTTGGATCACAATACAAACTTACAAACCCTTTTCTCTAAAACCCCCGGTTATGGTCCTGTGCTACTCAGTTGGATCTTTAAGGAGACCTTCTTTCACAAACAGTCTAATCCATTTACTAAGTACGTACTAGTAGGTGGGCGGTTATGAAATTCCAATCGGCTTGAGCAACATTCGGAGCCAGGGAGAAAGTACAGATCTCACCGTACCTTCTCTAGTAATAGGTATGAACAGAGTCGACTTTTTACCTACCTAGGTACTTAGTAAATTCATCATATCGCGAATTACTGTTAATATACGCGGATAAGCAACCGCTAGCGAATGAACTTGTGGGCGCCGCTAAGGGTAGTACGACGCCGGGGTGGTTGGGTCCCCATTCATGAGGCCTCACTAATTATCTTTATATAGAAGGTGGTGTAAGGATCCATATCCAGATACGAATTTTGGAAAAAAAAAAATTAGACAGGACCACCATGGTAGCATACGACAGAAACTGAACGGATAAAACATAATCACCAAATGCCCGACTAGTAGTGACGAGTGTTTTGATAAGTGAGTAAGTAAGTAGTTGTTAGTTGTTTACTCCATCGCCAGATTCAACGGCCAAGTGCGTGGATCAAAGTTGTTGGAGGAGGAGAGCACAGCCCTACACTGGATACAGCAGGCAGGTAGGTGACTCTAGCTTGAGAAGAATGGCAGGGGAGTGCGCTATACAGAGGTACCTGCTTCCTATATACGGCACCTGTAGCCCCACAGACGTACGTAGTAGGTGCCCTTCAATTAATGTCCTGGCACTGAGTATAACGCCGCTCAGCCTCAAAATAACACACTAAAGTGGCACCCCTGACAACTGAAGCTCTCTACGTGGCCCCCTGATAGCGTCATCTGTCCAATGATTTTTCAGCTTCAACTGCGTTCCACTCTCGGCTTGCTGGACTGGAATCCTGGGGCCAGAGCAAGAGCCAGTCTGCCAGGGCCCAAAAAGAGACCTGGAAAGTACTATGTAGGTAGTAACCTGGAGAAAGTTGAAACACGCCAGGAATTGTTTTCTAGACTAGGTCATTGCTGTTTTCTTCATCATCAAATTTGTTCAACGGCCTGCTTGCTTGCTTGCTTATTCTTTGGTGCCTGCGCGAGGTTTATAGACACATCACCGTTCTGCTTTCTTTGTTAGACGACAAGTTTTCGTACACTCCCTAAACCAGTCCACCTCTCAAGTACTTAGACTTGGTCAGGTATGCACGACACCTCGAGTGCCTGGCAGTGGTAATAAAGACGACTTATCTTAAAACGTGAAAGATCAACAGAAGGCCCTTCGTTCTCGTTTCGCCGACGCCGACGCCGACGCCGACACCGACCGACAAGACAAGACAACACTTCTACTTCCCCTTGCATTGCACGCGATCGCAGGCCAAACTTCCGTCCTCTTGGCTGCCTACTCTCTACACTATCCCTGTGGTCGAGCCACACTCGTCCCAAGGCACTACTGTCTGGATTGATTAGGTAGACAGCTGGCCATAAGCGACCTTAGCCACGCCCTTCGCGAACCTCAGCCAGCGCCGACGCCCAACCCGTGAGCGAACTACGTCTGCCGCCATCTTGCGCCGTCGCGATGCCGGGCTTCGCAGATTCTTTCTGGACACCCGACTATGCTGCAGGTAAGCCATCTGCTTCCGGCCCTGCCATTTCTCCGCCGTCTCCCAGCTGATACGCCGCAAAAGGACTGGGTGTTCTGTTTAGCAAGCTCCAACAGGGTGTCCATGAGAACAGGCAGATCCTAACGATAGCTCGTATGAGAGCCGAGGCCGAGGAGGTCTATGGTCAACGCCTCGGCGATATTGCCCCAGCAGCCGACAAAATTGCCGGCGGCTTCTCTCGCGATGATGGCGCGAGTGTGCGAAAAGTATAGACCCGGCCCAGTTAGCACCCGAGAGATGGACACAAGAGCTAATCTGTGTTTTCCTCCCTAGGCCTACGATGGTGTACGGACTGAGATGGAGGATGCTTCACGAAACCATCGGAAAATCGCCCAAAGCATTAGGGACTTGGTTGTCAATCCCTTTGCGCGCTGGTGCGATGCGCACGAGTCCCGGATACAAGACTCACAAGATGAGCTGCAGGCCCGCATCAAGGCCCACGACCGACAAGCTGAGATCGTCAAGAAACTGCGCAGCGCTTACTTCAACAAGTGCCGCTTAGCAGAAGACATCGAGGAGGAGAACAAGCTGGCCTTCCAGGACCCCGAGATGAGTCCCAAGGTCAAGGGTCTCCCTGAGATCAAGGTTTCCCCGCAAAAGGAAGAGGAAGAGGATGAGGTCTACGAGATCGGAGACGAGACTTACGGGCCAGAGCAGGTGAAGAAGATCTTGTCGCATATGATGAACACTATTAAGATGGGAGAAACCAAAGTCCCCATTCTGGGGACCTACGCGAACACATCTTGTGGCTCTGATATTGTCGAATATCTACAAAAATATATGGGCACGACCAGCGTCAGTTATTCCGAGCGAATCGGCCAGGACCTCGTCGCGAACGGCTTCCTTCGCTTGGTTGGCAATGTCGGGAACAACTTTGCGAACAGTTCCAAACTCTTTTATCAATGGCGCCCCAAGGCTTTCCAAATGTCTGGCTTGCCGGAGAAGAAAGCCTCCGTCTCGCGAACATTCTCGATGCCTGCTTCCGAGAGTGGGTCCGACTCACCTGTCGTCGGCGCTGTGAGTGAATACCTTGCTGGTTGGAATGTGCTTAACAACCAGCACCCCAACGAGACACCGCCAGAACGGATGCGTCGTGAAGCAAGAGAGACAGATGAGAAATACAAGGCCGGTGTCAAGAAACTGGACGAGTTACGCTGCGATTTGGAGGAAGCTATCTTCATGCATCTCAAATTCCTTGAGCGTTGTGAATTAGATAGACTAAAAGCTATCAAGACCGTTGTTCTTGATTTCTCAGGCACCATCGGCAACGTCATTCCCAGCCTTCAGTCGACGGTTGACAACATGGTTCTCTATCAAGAGACTATTCAACCTGGAGGTGACTTGCGCTATCTCCTTGAGAATTACCGGACGGGGAGATTTGCTCCCAAGGTTGTCACGTACGAGAACTACTATAACAAGGTGGATGAACAAACGTTCGGTATAGATTTAGAAGCCCGGGCGAGAGCTGACAAAAAGCGTGTGCCCATCATTGTCACAACCCTCCTCACTTACCTCGACCATCACTACCCTGATCTGGAAGGTGATGAGGCCAGACGTGGGATATGGCTTGCAGATGTGCAACTGCCACAAGTTCATAAACTGCGCGCCAAGGTAAACAACGGAAAGCCTTTCAGTCCGGAGGTCTTGGCCGAGTTTGATATCCCTACTGTTGCTCACTTGTTGAAGCTCTATCTGCTTGAATTACCCGGTAGGTTTTAAGCAACTCAGTGGTATGTGAGTTTCAGCTAACAATTCCAGATTCTCTTGTGTCCTCCCATGTCTACGAAATCATCAGAACCATTTATAATACAACTACAGCGGACAGCACGGATGAAGCACGTGTCGCTGTCTTGCAGCAAACCCTCTCACAGTTACGGTTAACGAATATTGCTACGCTTGACGCCTGTATGAATCATTTTACAAGACTGATAGACCTAACCTCGGCGGATGAAGACTATGTTCAGACCTTAGCGACAACACTTGCACCTTGTATTTTGAGACCCCGAGTAGAAACATCGTTGACGATGGAAGAGAAACACGCCTGCCGACTTATCCGCGATTTGTTCGCTCACAAGGATGCTATCTTCGGCGAGCTGAAGCGCATGTCAACTCTCTCACACTCAAGCTCTGTTAACAACCGCCCTCGCGCTATAAGCACAGATGAGAGCAATAGAAGAGCTCATATGGAGGAGCGACAGCGTGCTTTACTTGAGAAAGTCGGCCCCCGAGGCCGTGCCACGAGCCCAGCACCAGGTCCTCGTCATAGGCGCGACCGTAGTACCGGTGGTCCCGAGACTCGCTTCCCGATTGCTAGCCCAACAGCCTCAAACGAGCGTCATCGGACTAGCCTAGGCTTGAACCCGCCTAAGAGGCAGAGTCTAGAGGTGCCTGATGGGCCAGGAGAGGTCAACGGCAGTACAAATGGCGACTCCCCAAAGCAGGACGGTGAGCTATCCAAGCGCGATAGTCTAGGGCGTACAGGTGCCCGGTTCGTAGGAGGGCGGCGTGTGACGCAGGGAAGTACGCCTTCTACACCAAAAGCTAGTGCTGCAGATGCCAGGGCGGGCAGCGAGACGCCTACGCAAGACAGAGGCGTCACGCTCGTAGACGCACCAATGAACGACTAGTAACGTTACCTGGTATCTGCCTTTTCCCCTAAGCGGTGTACGGTGGGGCAGAATGAAGCTTGGAATTTAACACCAGATTTCTTCGCGTTAATTACTATTAGTAATGCGACTAGGCGTTGAGCCAGTCTTCATGATGGAATATTATTACTTTACCCTCTGATCCGTGGCGTCCAAAAGGGAAAGCGAGGAGCAGAAATCGTGAGGGATGGGGGGTACATTTCTGTTTCTCCGTACCTTTCTCCTGATGGTACGGGTTGGGTCTCTTTGGAACCGCACTCGTGGATGCAGATGAGACAGCGAGCATATGTTTGAATCCGTTACATGTATGTATCAATCAAGCCTGTACTGCATTGTGTATGCATAGGACGTTTTTATGAGGCAATGGAGAACGTTTTTTACTTTTGTCTTTCAGACTGCGTTGGTTATCATATTTGACAGGGTCGTCATCTTCTATTATCTGATTATACATATATATTATAACTCCCTTTTGGGATCTTCTTACCCTTGCTTCTTTCGACTATCTAATGTTCGTTAGTCCGTGGAGATACGAGTGCGCAAAAGCAAGCTTTAGAGGATTCAGTGGTTGAACGCTATATAGAAGGGTAGACATAACACATGGGTTATATGCTTGGTTATGCCCGGAACACACGTTGAAATCAGAGTTATATAAGACAAGCAGATTATGCTAGGACTTGGAATATCAGTTGTCTTGAAGAAGTTATGTTTCTAGTGATATTGTAGTTACACACTAATATTGGTTTGCTGGTGACTTCTAGATGGCCCGCCTGGACTAGACGGCTTCGGCCGGCGGTTTCGCCTTTTTCTTCTTGGGTTTGACTGCACTTTGTTCAACCCCAGCTTGCGCATCTCCTGTCCCCTCATCGATGACTGCAACTTTCTCCTTCTTTTTCTTCTTCTTAACCACCCCAGCTCCCTCCGCGCCGCCCTCTCCGCCATCCTCTTCGGTGGGAACGGTAGACTTCTTCTTTGTCTTAGTGGCTGTCTTCTTTTTCTTCTTGACGACAGTCCCCGCAGCGTCAACTCCCTGCGCAACCTGAATGCGTTCATTGGCGCGTTGCATCTCGAGTCGCAGGCGCTCAACTTCTTTCATAGCTTGTGCCATCTCTGCCTCCTCACGCTGCTGAGCCTCAGGATTATAGGCGCCACTATCAGCGCCACCTTCGAGAGTTAGGCTTTCGATATTTGCTGAGTCAACGCCCAGAACAGACTGTTTCATTCGCCTGGCGCGCACTGCTTTCGATGCTAACGAGCCTGCGTCGTTCTCGGAGTCATTCTTAGGTGTACTCTGGCCGC
The DNA here is from genome assembly GCA_022593225.1 of Xylaria sp. FL0064. NCBI lineage: Eukaryota > Fungi > Ascomycota > Sordariomycetes > Xylariales > Xylariaceae > Xylaria > Xylaria sp. FL0064. The sequence goes on along the minus strand of JAJKLE010000012.1, from coordinate 885,406 downwards.
TGCTAGCAAGACCCTCATCTGCAGCGATGACAATTCGCTGACGCGCTTTTGGCCGGGAAGATTTAGATAGCCTTGTGGGAGCATTGTTTACGCTAGCGCTGAGTTTGTCGAGGTCAAGTTCCATGATAGGGATCGAATCAACATCTAGGTCGGGGCCATTGGAGCTCTGTAGAATATTATGTATAGGCGTCGACGATCGCTGTATCGAGCTGGTCTCCTGGATGTAAAATGGATCATCCCGATTCTTCTCAAGTCGTTCTAATTTTCGTCTAGCTACTATATCTGCATCAAGATAAGACTCCTCAGTCGGCTGTTGGTAAGAGCCAACTGTATCCTGGCGCTCGTCCGCTAAGCGCGTGATCGCAGGCTCTGAAGAAATGCTCACTGGGGGCGGTTGCTGGTGATAATAGGTGTCGAATTCATCAACTTCATCAGCTGGAACCGACAGTGACTCAGCAGATGCAAGCAAGAAATTAAGATTTGGATTAATAGGTTCGTCGAGATCTAATCCTTCAGGAAGTGGCACATTCTTCTGCGCACTGGCAGCAACAGATTTTAGTTCCCAGCCAACAAATAAAGATGGTATCGCCTGTGTGAGCAAGAGCGGGGTATCTTGGTGAATCGCCTCGGTCGATGCCTCTTGCGCCGATGCAGCTTCCGCTGTTAATTTGAGCAACTCGGAGAATTCCACGGCCCGTTCCTGGACTTCTAGGCTTGGGTGAAGGGTTAAGGCCTCGAATGTATGGACAATACGAGCCATCAAGAGTGATATCTTGGACTTATGTTCTGCACTCCATCGTGTCAAGTTACCCCCAGCTATCAGTGAGAAGACCTTCATGACAGCTTGAAGGCTAGCAGCCAGCGGCTCCGCCGAGGTTATTCTTGGAATTAACTGGAGCAATAACGTTAAGGCATTTTCGGGAACTTCTAGTTCCGTAGCATATTCTCCTATAATCCAGGTTACTGGGCCCAATGCTCCAGCATTGAGAGGGTGACCCGCGGGTGCATCGTTTTTAAGCTGATTCGAGATGATTTCCGCAGCTTGTAAACAAGCGCCGCGGACGGCCTGAACTTTGACGGCCACGTTTCTTAGTTCATTGCCGGTCTTTTCAGATATGTCGGCAGAATTGGACCTTCCAATTACTGGCAGAACTTCCAGATCGTTCATCTTTCTTGGCGTGGGAGCGATGCGTACGAGTTGTGTTAGTATGTCGATATACCACTCGAAATCATTCAAATTGGTATAATTGTTCTGAGAACACATATTTAAAATCCGATTGATCACATCTATCCTGTAATCATCGGGGAGGGGGAGCAACTGTTCAGTTGCCTTTTGTGTCGAATTGATAGTCCTTTCTAGATCGTCATCATCAGAGTCCCCGGGGCTGGAGCCGGATGTGTTCGCTTCGTTTCTGCGATCTATAGTTGATGACAATTTAAGCTGTCTCATAAGACGACTGACAATAGAAATCAAATTGTCATTGCTGACCATTCCCTGGACCAAATCTAAAGCTTTTATACGAATAGATATGTCCGCACTGTCGATACACTCGAGGATGACATCTTCCTGTTGAGCAACAAGCCATGGATGTGTATCAACGATCTTGTTGAAAGCAAGAAGCGCCACGTACTTCACTAAATGGCATTACATTAGTCTACGTATAGTCATCGATACTACTAACTTACAGTTAGGGTCTCCATCGACCATGATCATGCTCCGCAGCTTGTTGACACAGAGCGAGGCAATCTCTTCTTTCCCAGATGTATCGTCTCCGCTCCCCAGAATGCCACCTTGTATGATTCCATTGATGCATTCATACAGTAACGACATAGCAGGGGTCGTCTGAATGATTTCGGTCAATGGTGGTAAGAGTTTCCGAACAAGCCGGGGTTCAAGGGGTGTGAGAGTGGCAAACTTCAGTGTATCAGCCAGGAGTCATAAATCAACCGAACGAGTAATAAGTTGCTCCATACCAGCTTTATCAATTTTATTGCCAGCCAGTTGTTACCACTGTCGACAAGTAGTTCGAAGAGCCTGGGAGCCAGAGAGAGAAAATCATGGGGTCGGCGCCACCCTAACTCGCATATGACATTCACAATCGCAGCGGTGACGCTGGGGTCTTCAGATCTGTCCATCAACTTCTCTTTAATCTTGGGCCACGCAGCACGAAGCGTCTCGGGGTATACCAAGGCGAGTCGGTAGAGAGTAACGATTGTTTTCTTCCTGATGGTAGGGCTAGTGTGGCTCAGACGAGGAAGAATATCTGGAAGGACGGAGAGCGCGAGAGACGGCGTAATAACATGCGGAAGAGTGACAATAGGGAGAGAGATGGTAGTCGCCGATGTCGCCGTCAAATCCTGAAGCACTTGGTCAGTCTTCTCATACACCGTGAGGGAGCCACCAGAAACCACCAGCTACGGCCTACCTTCTTGAGGAGATTCGTGGCCAGCATCAGGACCTCGGTGTCTGGGCGGAAACTCTGGATTGCGCCGAGATATCCAACGCGCTTTTGGTGGTACTTGGAGGAGGCCATGACCTCGAGGACATTGAAGGATGCCCAAGACATGTCGTGGCCGAACATCTCCAGGTATATCAGCTTTAGCAAGGCCGTGGCCTTTAGGTCTGTTGTAGAAAGTCGGCTTCCATTAGCATGAGCTCGCGGCTGGGTTCAGGAGAGGCGCTGCTAACCCATATCCTGACTGCGAACCTCGGCGCGACATTCTTTCAAACAGTTCTGTATGTACTCCTTCTCGTTGCCCTTGTGGCTCCTCAAGCCTCGGATGAGGTCGTATAGCGACTTTTCAAACCTGCTACCCCATCAGCAAGTCCACCTCCAGCCTACTGGCAAATGCGGGCGAGAAGACACCCACATGATGAACCGGGCTGCCCATCGGCGGTGCCACGTCTAGCAAGAATAGGGACGCATCTATAAGTTCGAAGAGCTAGGTACATATGAATTTAGGAGAAGCATCTTCGCGAGAGACCGGTCGACTAGCTTGGTAAAAATCATATGCCGGCGGGTTCAACAGCTGGTCTGCAGCTTCAGGTAGCTCCGGTATTACTGTCGTGGTGCTTGCGGGACAAGTAATTACGAAAGTTCGCCAGATAGTAGTCTAGAAGGGACCCCACGTATGAACTTCGCTCTAGTTAAGTGGAGCTTAGCTACCCAGGTACCTAAATACAGCGCGGCACACCAGCCACCAGCATCAACGCCCACTATTGAGTTCCCTAGCTGATACTAAGTACCTATCTGTAACTTACCTACATACTACGCAAGTAAGGAGTTGACCGAAGGACAAGGTGAATATAGGCGCTGATGGTATACCTTGTATAGAGAATCGACGTGTTGGTGAATTCATCAACGTAGGCTCCCGTGAGACAATATTTTCAGCTAGAAGAGACATATTTGTAGGAAGAACATTGAGCTTTCCTATGTACTGCCATAAGGTACAATACAATTGTACATAGTATAATGTACACGACTGACATTGATGCCAATCCGAAAGTATTTCGGATAAAGTTTGATAGGGAGGCATGCGATGTACGACTATAACGACGAGATCCGGCACCGCGGGGCCGACAAATGGGCGCCCTAATAAGGGACAGCGACACAGCTGGCCACAGCTGGTGTCATCTGTATATGTAGATAGAAGTAGATGTACCTAGGTACCTACCTTGAAGTATTAGGTACAGCAGGCTAGTACTGTAATCAGTAGGTGCCTCCCGACGACGCTTGCTTGACAGTAAACCACAGGCAGGCTGAACACCAGCTCAACTAAGGTCACGGGAAACCCGTCTTGAGGTAAAACTACCTAAACTTAGTTTAAAGTGAACTTAGAGAGTGACGTTGGCGATACTGGATCCTCATCAATTTGATACACAGACACTACGTAAGCCTGAATAATTTCGGCGGCTATTCAACTCTCTTTCCTCTATTCCCCAGAATCAGTTGATACCATTTGATATCGTCTGGATAGTTATCTAATAGTGCCCTTGGACGATCCAGGCCATGTCTTCTTCAGTCCTCCACCCTCCTAGCCACCTTCCCCCGGCTACAGCCTTGCGGCATTCGCAGCAAGCTCCCACCATCCTCGAAAATTCCCCAGGTGCCATATCCACTTCCATCCTTCAGTCTATGCTCTCAACCTCCGAGACACAGGAGCTATGGACTGTTTACGAGAATCTCATGCTCTCCTGCCTTCGGACAGGTGACGACGAGTCTGCACACCAGTGTCTAGGCAGGCTGGTGAACAGATTTGGCAATAACAATGAACGCGTCATGGCTTTGAAGGGCCTGCTTAAGGAAGCCACTGCTAGCGATAACGCCGCGCTCGAATCAGTTTTACAGGAGTATGACCAGATTCTACAGGAAAACCCTCCAAACTTAGTGAGTATAAACTGCTGATGCGTTTCTGGTACATGAAGTGCTGATGCATGACACCTAGCCTGTGGCAAAACGACGCGCTGCGTTATTACGGTCTATGGGCCGAACGTCCTCGGCCGTCAATGCCCTGAACTCACTGCTTGATATGTCTCCCACAGATGCAGAGGCGTGGGCTGAATTGGCCGACCTATACCTGAGTCAAGGCTTATACTCACAAGCCATTTTCGCCCAAGAAGAAGTGCTCGTCTTGCAGCCAAATGCTTGGAATGTTTGTCATCTCTCGCCCTAGTTGCTTAGAATATGTTGTCATGCTAATGTCGTGCTTTCAGATCCATGCCCGCCTGGGTGAGATGCTTCTTATGGCGGCAAAAACATCCGATGCACCCAAACGGCTTACGGAGGCCTTGAAGCGATTCTGTCGTAGTATCGAGCTGTGTGATAACTATTTACGAGGCTACTATGGCCTCAAATTGGTAGGCACCTTTGCTCTCGGAGAAGTTGTGATCAGTGGCTAACTTCGAAGCAAGACTGTTCAACAGCTGCTCAGCGACTCATCTTTGAAAGCTTCAAAACAGTCAGAACCAGAGGAATGGCCTATGCCGGCAGCCAGCACCCTACAAAAGCTCGATGAAGTTGCTACCGAGAAGCTCGCAGAAATTGTCCGTCGCAATACAGCCGGCGAGAAGGATTGGCAGGGGTACGCCGAAGCTGAGATAGCAGCAGCACGAGAGCTTCTTGACTCGCGTACCGTGGCTACCGTTAGGTGACGCGCGGTCGTCGGCTGATGTTGAGTGGGTAGATTAGGAAATTACCAACTGGACAAATTGGATTTGTTAGGGTGGTTCCCTATGTGCTGCTGCACCCAGTACTGAGTCGTACCTGGTATTCCCGTATGGTTGGGCCTACAGATAAGCTTATGAATGCACAACAGCGCTGGTATGCGTGGTGGCGCGCGTATGATCACCGGTTGGAGCCCTATTTGCAAATCCAAGGAAGCCCAGTGGGACGTTAGGCAGAAAGCCATCCCAGGCGGAAGTTGCCTAGTAGCGAACCTCAAAAGTTTCGGGTTCATCGATATCTATTTTCTTCGGGCACGTGGCTCCAGTGGCATTCCACAGTCTCGAGGTTTTCTCCGATGGCTCTAATATATAGTCTGTAGCCGCAATATGATCTTACGACGCATCGTGCCGGTATCGTATGCCTATTTCCTTGCACCTCACAGCATATAGCCAATTAGCTGGACGCTGCTCTCTACGTACTCCAGATCAAAACCCACTTTAGGATGGACGGGTCTAGCCATAGTTGGTGGCCCTCTTTGTGGTGTTACAAGGTGCCACATTGAGGATCGACGAACACCACAGCCGCTATCCGCTTTAGTCAAGCGACATCGAACTGAGGCGATGGGGCATGCTGTCTTGCTGGCAGCACATAGTTTCCATATACCATCATCGTTTGGTTGGAGGCATAGATGAGTTGTCGCGGTCCGAGCTTTTCTCTCCACGAGATTTGTGTGGGCGGTCTTGTCAGGCCAAGATCCAGGGCTAAAGGCAGGGATCTAAGAAATGCAAACTGGCGCAGCGAAGTATTTGTAGCAAACAATGGCCCAGTCAGTTAAATTCTCTGGCTTCGCAGAATTGTGGCGTCTTTTGCAAGGTTTCCAAACATCCAGAAAGTGCATTGTCTGGTTATTTACTAATCGCTCAGTAGAGGTTGTGGCCTCGACAGATGTTGTACGACTTTACTTACCCTACCTACGTACATGCACGTCTCGCAGTTGTGCGATGATACCATGCCAGACATCCGAGATCGATCCGGGCATTCTTGATGCATGCGATATGTATATACTATACATGTTTGCCCTAATCTCTTACATGGCAGGTCCTCAACATCCTTACAGCGTATCCGTACTGGATTTTGACTGATTAATCGAGCAACAAGCAGAAGCAAGATGCAGATCTGTGCAAGACAATACGAATTGGGGCTCTACCGGTCTTTGGTCTTGGGAGGGCTCTTCCATCCCCACTCAGGACAAAGTAACGTAATAATAGCCCCTCCAACCGTCTAGAACATTTGGCTGCAGAACAACCTAATGGCTCAAAATCGCATGGCAAGGCAACCACGGCGACGGGTAGACAAGAAGATGGAGACGACCTTTTTTTTTTCGGTGTAAGTGTACGGCTTTCCCTGGTTGAGGCTCCCCATCTGTACCAAATCAGAGGCGGACCCAACGTGTGATTAAGTCTCTCACTCTCACTCTCACTCTCACTCTCACTCCCCTCTTCCTTGCTTAGACGTGTGTGGTGAGTTCTCTCGAGTGGCAAACTACCTGCAGAACCTCCTGGACAATAATATAGTGCATTTACCACAGCATACGATCTCAGCAGCAGCGGTGTAGCAACTCCTGCAACTAGATACTAGGTATCGTGCTAGGTAGGTAGGTGACTTGGTCTCACAGACAGGCTGTTGTGCATCTCCATGTCTTCCCCCCCGGTCCAAGTCCGCCCATTTTCGGACGCCATTGACCGCGATGCTTCTGAAGCACTGCCGCGGAAACTTCCAGTCTACCCTACCCTATCTGATATCCCTGATGGACAACTCACGTAAAAGCCCACTTAGACAACTTTCAATATTCCCGCCCTCTGCTGCTTCGCCTCACACCAAGTCCCTAACCTACCTAGTAGGCAGGTGAACGCGGGCGTTCTATAGATGCTTCCCTCTCCCTTTCGCTCTCTTTTCCAGTTGTCGCCGCGCCACACGGCTGCACTCTGCGCGCAGTACCTTTTCTTCTATCCTCTAACTCTTTTCTTTTTCGGGTAATCGATAGTTCAAAGACTCGAATTTGGGACATTGTTGCCAATACCGCAACCTCACTTGGCCGTTCTTGTACGTACTAGTTCCTCTATTGTCTCTTATCTAGGGCATGTATCATGTTGGTACTTTGAATATCGTGGGCCGAGCCATGCATCTTGGGGTCCAGCTGTTGAAGTGAAGGGCAGGTTAGGTCTGTTTGTACCCATCCTTGAAGATGGGAAACGACCGTGGGAAATTGCCTCAAGTTACTGTCCCGTGTGGTTAAAGTCGACCCTCTTATTCAATGCAAGCGTATAAGAGATAAGAGGTGCATCGTGATCCCAATCGAGGTGGGCTAGCGGTGATCCATGTTTCCCTGCCTGCTCGATATGTAGACGGACTGGGTGTGTTGCGACTCGGGTGCTGCAACTGGGACGCCTGGGAGGCACTAAAGCTGGATGTCATGCCTTGGTTATGCCTTGGTCAAGTGCTTCCTGGCCTCCGATTTGCCCAGGCCCGCGAGTCCGCTCTCATCGTCTTACCTACAAGGATCCACCCGCTCCTTTGCACAACTGCTGGGAGGAGGAGGAATGCTCTTATTAGTTGCATACTGGGTATGCTAAGGTACACCAACTATGTACTTGCATACACCAAGCATCAAGCATCAAGCACCCCTCCGCTCTCCGCTGACACCGGCTCGTGGGCGCTCTGTCTTAGGTTAGTAGTCAGTCTAACCTCCTCTAGTGTGCTACCTTAGGTCCTGCGTGCCTGTGCAGGTGTTCGCTCGCTCACTCCTCGCTCGTCATTGTGTATATCTACCGGCCGATCCCCTCTGACTCAACCACCGTCGCCGATTCCTTCGTGTCCTGACACACAAGGGAAGAAAGGAGACGTGGAAGATTGTGCTCTGCATTGCACGTCTGAGACTGTTTCCCCCTTACCCCCCTCCTCTCTCGGCTGCGGCTTTGACGGCCTCTGCGAGAAGGGATCGCGCAACAGATTCTTTCTTCTTCCACGCGCATTTCAAGGCGTCGGTGATTGGTACAGTACAGTTACCGACGACCCCAAGAAGCAACCCCTCGAGATCCGCGCGGGTCCAAGGGTGGGGCTGGTTAGTTGCATACATACAGCTTACAGAGATACCTACGGCTACCTACATACCTGGCCTTCCTTGCAAAACCCTGCCTACAGTGCTACTGCCAGACCTACTTGGGTATTTACCGCCTGGGCAGCCATCGGTCCAAAACATCCCACCACCTGCTGCCGGCCAGGTGCTACATTACCTGCCCTGTGCACCTGAGCAGCTTAAGTACCCTACCCAGTGTACCTACACTACGACCATTCCTTAGGTAGTCACAGACCCTCCCCGCTCTGTTGACAACCTGAACTGCCCGCATTCACTCCCACACCGCGAAACTCGCAGCAACCCAACCTTACCATTTTTTCCGCCCAACTCTACCACTTCGGCTTCGCTGAGCAAGGATCACCCACGTACTACGCTGACAACCGCAACGAAACAAGTCCTCGACACCAAAAATACCGTACTACTTGTTATAAGAGTCTGGTGCCCTATCAGTCTCCATCCCAGCATTTCACAATTCAGCTGAATCTACCGCCAAAATATCTGGATTACTGTGCCGACCAATTACGACTGATATCTTGTCACACTGCCGCTCTTCTGCCGTCCGTACCACAAGCCAGATTACACGTCGATTCTGCACACCGCATAAATCAGTCATCAACAGCCCTATATCCCATTTTGCCTCATCCACCACTATCCGCTCTTGATCACCCTGTATACAAGGGTTTGAATTGCATCATCGAAGCGGCTCGGTAGAGAGAGGGTATTGCTCGTATCAGTAGAACATCATAGAGCACCTTCGTTTCTCCACGCATTTTTGCTCCAGCTGCCCTCAACGTCCATCACAGGTGAAGGACTTCTAGCCAATCTTTCACATCCAATGTCGTAAGCCGCGACTCCCCCCGGCCCCTTCAGTATCTTCAAAACTCGGGATTAATAGTCAGCGATCCAGGACATCCAGGACTCGCATTCGCATTCGCGCTAACCCGACTAATCGTTCGAGTGACTATTACGACGACGACGAAGATCCAAGCAGGGAGAGTACCTCGTATGACGAAGACGACGACGACGGCTGGGAAGACGAAGATTTAGCCGATTCCGACGACGAACTAGACCCCTCAGACTCTGCTTCCAGCCCAGCAAGACCCCATCGGTCTGAAAGCCGCCATCCACGTGAACCCCACCGACAACACATACTCGCCCACCGACCCGCATCTCGCCGTCGGGGCTCTCGCCCGCCTACAGACAGCCTGGATCCTGAATACGATTATTACGGCCGTGGTGGTGCGTACGGCCCACCGGCGGCCGGCTTCTATGGTCGGGGCCATCCGCCCGGAACGTACCCTCAAAGTCACGCTGGTGCTGGCGGCTATGGCGGCTATGAGTCTCGGGTGGTGCCCTACGGGCCATATGGCGGGAACAACCCCTTTGCACCTGCCCCCACTGGCGGCAACTATTTCAACAACGACCACTGGGGAAGACAGAACGAAATGATGCCTTACGGGGCACATGGGAACTATTTCCCCCAAGGGTATCAAATGCCAGGCCATCTACAACAATACCATTGGCAGGCACCTCCGCCGCCACCCACAGAGATTGCTCCGCCGAAGACACCCAATCCTCCCGAGCCTCCCAAGGAAGATCCAGAGAAGGAGGCTATGAAGAAGCAATTGGCAGAAATCAAGAAAGAGCAGGAAAGAAGAGAAGCTGAGGCTAGACAAAAAGAACTTGAGGCGCGTATTAGGGAAGAAGCTGAGCAAGCCTTTACACGCAAAATGGAACAGATGCGGAGAGACGAGGAGGTTCGTGCTGAAGAGCGAAAACTCGCGCTGGAGAAAGCAAAGAAGGAGATTGAGGAGGCACGGAGAGAAGCTGATAAGGCAGCGCGTGAAGCTATTGAGGCCGAGCGTAAGGCGGAGGCCGAGCGAGCTAAAAGAGAAGCTGAAGCCATTGCCCGTGCCGAAAAAGAAGCACGTGAGAAATTAGAAGCGGAGCGTAGAGCGGAAGCCGAACGAGCCAAGAGAGAGGCGGAGGCGCTCGCACGCCTCGAGCGAGACGCTCGTGATAGACTGGAGGCGGAGCGCAAGGCCGAGGCCGAACGAGCTAAAAGAGAAGCAGAAGCCTTTGCTCGTTTGGAGCGAGAAGCACGTGACCGATTAGAGGCAGAGCGTAAAGCTGCGGAAGAGAGACAAAAGAGGGAAGCCGAGGCTGCTGCTGCTGCCGAAGCCGCCGCGAAAGCCCGACTGGAAGCAGCTATCAAAGCTGAAGCAGAGGCAAAGGCGGCAGCGGCTAAGAAAGCCGCAGAAGAAGCTGAGTGGAGAAAGAACCTAGAGGAGGAAGCCAAGCTCAAAGCAGAGATTGAGGCACGTAAGAAGATTGAAGAAGAGAAAGCTGCTGCTGAAGCGGCTAAGGCTGCAGAAGACGCCAAAAAGAAGGCTGACGATGCGTTCAAAAAACAAGCTCTTGAAGAAGCAAAACTAAAGGCAGAAGAGGCAAAACGGAAAGACCTTGGCAAGGACAAGGCACCTATACGCTTCAAAGACGCCGTCGGAAGGAAATTTAGCTTTCCTTACCATATTTGCCAGACCTGGCAGGTGCGTCTCAGTCCTGAGCTCTTCTTCCCTCTTCTCGATTACTAATTATCCGAACTATCTAGGGTATGGAAGATCTGATCAAGCAAGCGTTCTTGCATGTCGATGTAATTGGTCCTCATGTGCAACACGGGCACTACGATCTAATAGGACCCAACGGCGAAATCATTCTTCCACAAGTTTGGGATAAAGTGATAGAGCCCGACTGGCAAGTTACCATGCACTTGTGGCCGATGGACCGACCAGGCATGGGTGGGCCTATGGCCGGGCGTCCTGGAGTCCCTGCTGGCCCGGCCGGTGCTGGCGGTGCTGGAGGTATACCAGGTCACGGGAGAATACCTTTCGCCAGCGGTATGAGGCCTAATGTTGGCGGCCATCATCGACCTGCCGGCGGTCCACCACCGCCTCCTAGTCACGCTCCCGGCCTTCCCCCAGGACATCGAATGGGAGCCGGACATATGCCTCCGCAAGTTATCAATGTCAGCAAACCGACAAAGAGGCCGAGCAAAGGCCAGTCAGGCGTATTATCGTGGATGGTGGGGAAACCACCAAAGCCGAGCAGAAAGTAAGCAGACCCTATGCGCAGCCAAGTCCAGTATGTGAATACAAACTAACAGCCCACTTTTAAGGACAAGGAAATAGATACTGCCTACTTAGTTGAATGTGCTTCGAGGCGTTTGGGTCGGTTCTATCAGCCAAAACTTTTCCTAGTCGCAATCATCGTGCACAGCGTTTACATTCTTTTCCTTAACCTAGAGTTGATGGGTCTTTTCTCATATAGCTTTTCTTGGCTCTACTCATTTTGCATTATACCCCTGCCCGAGACAGATTTGTTGTGACTTATAGCGACATGGGCGAATATTGGCGCTGGCGTGGCTTCTCTTTGTTGAAGACAAGAAATTTTGACGGAAGGCTAGCCAAGTCTTTATCATCACTCTATTTGCTAACGTGGATCGCATTTTGAAGCATGGGCTAGGTCAAGTCGTTGGATTTCCACTTTATCTATCAACCTATCGCGTGTCGTTGGGATGAGACCAAGAAAGACGATTATCTGAATAACATATGGAAATGACAGCAACGCCTGTTACGAGGCGTAAGCAGTTGCAAACTAGGAGAGGAGTCAGACGGGAGAGCCTTATGCTACAGGTGTTGATCTAGAAGAAATCTTTTCATGTGGTCGAATGTCCTCAAGTCTCGGGGTCATCCTAGGCGTGGATTTGCTTTTTGTAAAAACTCGCAAAAAAGTTAATACAAATTGTTGATACAAATAACTCATTGTGTGCTTGCTGCGCTGTGATGTTCTATGCTTTGAGCCGTCTACATATGAACGCAGTAATATACAGTCTAAGAGCTATACAGATGTTATTGTATTGCCTGCTGCGTGACAGGATGCATTGATGACGGGGCCGATACAGTGAGGAGCATCTTCGATCTTTCTTCTCTCCCACGACTTGGTCGCCAGAAAGGGAACATTGCCGTTTAAGGATCTCGTCCATCTGGTTACCGAAAGCCCTTAGGGCGCAATTGCTCGCGATGTTTTTAACGGCTGTTCGCCATTTTATCCCAGCACCTCTTTCGCTCGCTCGACAAATGCTTCGATCATAACCGGTGCAGCCTTGTCGGCGACGGCCGAACTAACAGCTCCATATAGTGGGTTCGCGAACTGGAAGCGAATGTCGAGGTTCACATCGCTCCACTCGGTTCGCCCACCAGTCCTTTGAACGGCTCCGGCGCCTCCCCCGTTTGATGCGATAGGCGTTACAGTCCACCGCGTCACTAGAGTCTTGAATACGCCCTCCTCCCCACTATTCCCGCTTCCTATCGTTGAAGAAGGCACGGAACTTGGCTCGTCCTTCAAGCCATATCTAGCTAAGACATCGAGGGCGATCCCGCTGCGAGCTCCCTCGCCGCTCAACGCTTCGACTATAGACCCCGGCACGCAAAACACGCGACTCGTGTACGTCTGTTCTAGGCCACCCCAGCCAGCTGTGAGGTCCGCCCGGGTCGGCCAGTGACGACCGAACTCGGGGTCCTTATGCGCCGTCCAGGATGTCACGCGCGAAGTGCTGCAGTATGGCAGAAAGGCGCTATAGCTGTCAATGTCGGCTATGATATTGTAGAGGGCGATGTGGTTGTATGGCAGTCGACGGGAGGCTGTAAGGGTCTGCGGCGGCACGGGAGAAGAGGAGAGGATAGAGTTGAGAAAAGTCCGTCTTGAATGGCGGAGGGGAGACGAGGGGAGTTGGAGTGGGCGTGGGAGGAGGAGGCGTGTTGGTGGCATTGGCGAATAAAGAGATATTATAATTATGAATGGGATGTATCTTCAGGCTATAACTACTCCATGATAAGAAAAATTAGTTGAAATGAGATTTTGTCTAATATGTATAAGACTATTTTATTTCATTGTATTTTACAGGCGCAATGACAGGTCCAAAGCGAAGGTCTAAAACCACTGACAAGCAACTTTAGTGACGTTCGATAAGATCTTCGGCGCATGAACACCTTATCGCACGCCACAAGATGTACCTAGATTAGCAGCCGATTAGCGTACCAGCCACAACGAACTAAAGTTAGGTAATTCGATTATTTTGATTCTTTTTTTTGACCGCCGCCTGGGAATTTTATTCCCTTCCTCCCACTTATACTACACTCTCTCTAAGTTGTTCAAGAATAACACCGAGGATGTCAACAACCAACCATCCCCGGTAACACAGAGTGAATGCCCTGTGTAAGGGTTAAGCGGCATTGCATACAATCTTTATTATATAATGACCGCTACCAAGACTGCTGCAGTCGATGCGGTGCCCTCGCCCGATCTTGAACTGGCGAAGCAGGCCTCTGCCTTAACTGTGCAAGAGACTGTACCGGAATCAGGGACTGAGACCAACCCTGCTCAGTTGCCGCCTCACCGAAGCCACGATCCGCAGTACAACGCGAAGCGGACTGATCCTTTCATGTTCGGATCCCGCTTTTTGGACGAGGGCGACGACGTTTTCGAGTTCAACGCCTGGGATCATGTGGAGACTGACGATGCGTACAAGGAGTATTCTCAACAGCAGTTCGCTATGCAGCGAGCGTCGCCAGTCTCTGATTTCGAGAAGAGTATGTATTGTATTCCTGATCTTACTGTTATTCCCTTAACCCTGGTGTCCTGATGATACCCAATTATGCATAGTTCATCTGACTATATATGATGACAACATACATCCAAATAGTCTTTCGCTCCCATCTGACTTATCACCAATACTCTCTCTCTCAATCAAGACAAGGCACATCATGCTAGATCTCAGCTAATATTATGTGCCCATAGACAGGTTCAACTCAGACCCCGCCAAATTTTGGAACTTATTCTATAAGAATAATACATCCAATTTCTTCAAAAATCGCAAGTGGCTGCAGCAGGAATTTCCCGTGCTGAAAACAGTGACGGCTGAAGATGCCGGCCCCAAAATTGTGCTGGAAGTCGGCGCCGGCGCCGGTAACACTGCTTTTCCCATCTTGGCCCATAATAAAAACCCTAAGCTGAAAGTCCATGCCTGTGACTTCTCGAAGAAGGCCGTAGAAGTCATGCGTTCTCATGCCGAGTACAACACCGAGATGATGCAGGCCGATGTGTGGGATGTTGCCAGTGAAGAATTGCCACCCGGTGTGGAAGAGAATACTGCAGACGTCGTGTTGATGATCTTCATATTCTCTGCCCTATCGCCGCTACAGTGGGAGCAGGCGGTGCGGAATATTCACCGTGTGCTGAAACCAGGTGGGCAGGTGTGCTTTCGTGATTACGGTAGAGGCGATCTAGCGCAGGTTCGGTTCAAGAAGGGCCGCTACCTCGAAGAGAATTTCTACATCCGGGGTGATGGCACCCGTGTCTACTTCTTCGAGAAGGATGAGCTTGCTCGGATATGGAGAGGAATCTTCGAGAAGGACACGCCCGCCAGTGAAAATCAGGATGGGACGAATGAATCTACCCCTGATGTAGCACAGGAGCCATCTGCCGCCAAAGAAGAATCGCAATTATTTGAAATAGAGGAGCTTGGCGTTGATAGACGGATGCTCGTCAATAGAGCAAAGAAGCTCAAGATGTATCGTTGCTGGATGCAAGGTCGCTTTAGAAAGAAATAGACTATATCTTGCACAACTTTTCTCGCTCCGCCTGCTACTATTCAAACTAGTGCATACAGTTATGGGTCCTACGGATGATCAAGACACCTGAGCAAAGATCCAGCTTGATGATTGTCTATATTCTGATCTGATGCTCCTTATGCAAAGTTTGTTTACGGCCAACATATAGTCGTCATCTATAGCCCATGGACCAAAAGGTACGACTCTTTTCGGTCCCCCTCAACTACATCACGCACCTAAAACCTCCACCAACCGCGCCCTATCTTCAGCTCCAAAACCTATGGAATCTAAATATCCATCAACACCGTCATACCGCACGTTGAGGTGTCCGCGGACACGCTCGATAAACTCCGGCGGACAGTCCCCCCACCCGGGAGTGAGGCCGATCTGCAGCATCTCGGCCACGCGCTCGTCGCGTTCGGGCTTAAGACCTGATTGCGAGAGCAGATAGTCGTGGCTTATGGCGTCCGTCGGCACGCGCAGCGCAAGCAAGACCAGGGCTATGATCATCCCTGTCCGGTCTTTGCCTTGCGTGCAGTGCACTAGGGTTGGGCGGGGTGTTTCGGCTGATGTTAGGATAAGGAGGGCCTGTGGTTGGGGGTGGTTAGATGGGTAGAGCTTGTTTTTAAGCGGTAAGAAGGGTTAGGATGGATGAGGAGGGAATAGATAAAGTAAGGAGAATAGGTGAGGTGAGCAGGAAAAGAGGAAGATCGCGGGTAAGGACGGCAAACATACCTCCAATATCTCGGGACCCGAGACATCTAGTGTTACGAGGCTTACTACAGGAGCGCTCGGGGTCAGTCATTTATCGCTGTTTTAACCGCGGTTTCTAAGCGTGCCCTAAACGGGCGAGAAACTCTTATGTCCTTTTTCATTCCACCTAACAAGGCGGCCTCTGTCCATAGAAAAAAGAACACTACATGAAGAAAAGAAAAGAATAATCGACTCACAGCCTACGAGACCAAGTGGCTGCATCACTTCTTTTCCCATGATACGGATTGCTTGTACGCGGAAGCCGAAAATGTACAAGAATATCAATTTGCTATTTCATCGGACCAGTGTATATTAGTCGCTGACTGAATGGGTGAACAGGCACAAACACATCGGAGAAGAGTGAGACAGAGACGGAATTCGGGGGAAGAGGTAGGGAGCAAATCAATGTGTGGTCTAGATGGAAACGCACATGAAATTCCACCATGATAGCCCGCGCAACATGGCTCGTTCGAACCGCCGCCCCGTCACTTGCACTTCGCGGTACAGCAATCCTGGGATCTGCATGGGCTCCGCGAGTGCGGCGTTGGATTGCAGGAGAGCGGGCATCTTCAAGTCTGCTTTTCGCTTCCGGGCTTGACTAAGATGCTCCGTCCTAGGTGGCATTTCATGGTTAGTTGAGCTGTATTCAAGAGCAGAGGTCATTATGAATAAAGACGTAGTTTTAGTGGCCTGGGGTTGTGAGGAGTTCACGGGCGGGAGACGCACTTCGTTCGCAGATCTATGACTGTCTTGATGTCTAGCTTTTCCGCGAGCCGCCTCCGGTCATTCGGCGTCGCATCGTCTGCGCGCCGTCAGTTAGATGGCGTCCCTCTCATATCGCCAGCGGAATCTTCTCAAACTAGGCGTCTTTCGCATCTATGGTGCCGAGAGAGCCCGATGACGTACCTGGTCGTGCTGAGCGATATAGCACGCCTTCCCGGACGATTCTGTTACTTTGTTAGCGAGGCATTAAAAAAATGACCCAGTGAGAGCACGTTATTATGAGACAGTTGTGGTATTTACTTTCTCCCGAGATAGTCATTCACGGTCTTTCCGACATCCCGGAAATTGAGAATATTCTCAAACTCCACGGACATCGCGGGCGGTACGGGGCTACGCAATACCGGGGTAGCGAACGGTCTCTTGAAGAGTAAAAGAAAAGAGGAACGCGACACTATTCTAGCTTTCACAATCATATATAATATGAGATGATTTCGGGTTACGGATATTGAGATACATATATCTTGTGTAAAACTATGTATGAGTGAAGAGATGCATATGACGGTGGGGAATTTGGTCGCTGTGGATTCACCTGGTGTAAGTCTTGGCGTTGGTTATGAGTTGAAGTCGTAGTCTAGTAGGTAAATGTGCGCACACCTACCTACTACTTATAATACATTTCCTATACATTTTCAAGGAAATTCACGTTACAACTATAGTTAGACAAAATTGAGATAACTCGATGTTGTACGAGGAGCCTACACGTAGACGGGAGGTGCTGTATATAGAGACGAGTTGACCCTCCAAGAGACTAGGAGTCTTTTGGATAGTCAAGGTCCATGCGCTCATAGAATGCTATTCTCATATTGAGTCATTCTCTAAGCCCTGTATTCAGCCCTTGTGATACTCGAGGTGTTCAAACTTGTCTCCCATAGTCAGTTGCACGGTGGCAGCTCTTTTGGCACATCGCCCATATCGTACTACCTCTTACACACCATGAGATTGGCGAGTATCTGGCAGCTTTCTTCTACCACATCCAAGAAGACTCTTTCAAATTGACGAGGACGGTAAAGCAGGCTATAATAGAAGCATCGAGAGAGTGGTTACTGTTCAAGGGCAGAGTCATTAGGCTCTGAGGTCTATGAATCGAACTACGCCGTGCTATATATATACCGTCAATCCCAGCGGAGGATTAACGCCGTCGTTTTGCCTCTATGGCACGAAGTTTATGGTCTCTACCTTTATAGCGATTTCCTATATATATATCATCTCACACTTAGTTCTAAACCTAAGCCAGAATGAAAGGAGTTGTTAGGATCCCCGTAGCCAATCAGGGAGGAATAAGCATTCTAGATCCCAGAGGTACTGCCAGAGGTTAACACTTTACATGATTTCATACTATGCAATAAGCGCTTAATAAAAGCGAACACGGTTCGTACAACGCTCCAATAGCCATTCGAGGCCATCGCCGGTAGACCTTGCCGGGCATCTGAAAGCATCGCAACGCTAAGTATTAACGTAGTAGGAGGTTGGTTGCCGACATGGGCTTGCGGCTTGTTGAAGGATCGTCGGTTCCAGCGTCTAGGCTAGCCTAATCCAGGCTGTATTAGTGTTACTTATTCAATAAGGGTCCTGCGAGCCAGCTTGCCTCGGCTAACAATCAATAGATCTCCTGCGCCTCCAAGGAAACTGTTATCAATTGGAAAATTTCGCGATCGTAGCTTGATGTCGTGGCAATGGAGATCTCGCAGACGTATAACGTGATAATACCACGTGCCACGATAAATATAGAATGACACCACTTCCTTGAGCCACAGGAATACGTAGACACTGGCACTTTTCTAAAGAGCACACTGCTCATTAGCTTTAACACTAGCTTCGTAGTGCCTCAGGCTAGATCCTAATAGGCCTTAAGATAAAAAAAAAGGCTACCGGTATTAAAGCCTAGATGGCGATACTGCTGTAAGAAGAAAGTGAGGCGGGGCAGCTACCAACCCTTTGCAGCTGTAGTGTACAGATCCTGGGGACCAGGTGTAAATAATGACGTCAATCCTCCTCGACAGACCTGAAAGAGACAAACCAGACATATGGTGACGGTGGCATCTCACCCAAGACCAAGCTACCTCATCCTCCTAACAATGATGGAAATAGTATGTATATTACCTAGACCGCAGCCACAAAATCGCACGTAGATAGCCTAGCACCTCTGCTTTCTTGACCTACCTACCTGGGTAGTTTCTACCGACTCCTTCAATCCCAATCTTCCGTGATATCACATCATCTCAGGCTACTGACCTCTCCCATTCTCAGCACGGCACTCGTCACTTGACTTTGGTAGGATTACGTGAGTAGCTGACAGAAATTGGATAGCTAAAGTCCATCCTCTCACTTCCCTCATGAACAAGACTGTATAGGACTATTGTCGTCTCTGCTGCTGCTGCTGTTGGTGGTCACGGCGGTGCTATCATCTTTATTCTAATAATCGCACCATCTCCCATCGGTTGGCAGCTCCCACCAGCTCGGGACCTGGCAGCGCGACCGATCTCGTCCTAGCACCACGTTTGGTCTGGCCCAGACCTTTGGTTTGCATCGGGTGAACAGGACAGCGCTGGACAGCACTGGACAGGGGTCGCCTGCATCGTTGCGACCGCACCCCGGAACGGTACGAGACAGGATGCAGGTCTCGGCCAATAGCGTTCGCGCAGCGCCTCAACCACAGCTGTACCATGACGACAGCCTGGGTCGGCCAATAGGTGAGCTTCGCTGCGGCCTGTAACACAGCCTTTTCCGCTTTATCAACCTTGATATCTATACTCTGTCGCGGGTGCTGATTGCGGTGTGTCGTATTCCAGGCCATTCGGGACGCCTTGTCTACGCGAAACCACAAGATCTTCCGAGCTTCCCTTCCATTGGCCTTGATCCCAAGGGCTCCGCTGCCAGCGCAGCTGCATCGCTGGGTTGGGCCAACAAAAAGTCACCTGAGCCCTGGCGGCCGGGTGCTTCCACCTCCGCCTGGACAGCCGCCATCATGGCTGAGGACTACAAATCTGCGCCCGCCTGGGAGCCCGTAGCTAGCAGCGACGGTGCCAAGGCCGCTCTCTTGGCTGCGCAGTCTGCCACGAGCCACGGTCCAGCGAAATCCCTATCGACGGACGACGGCGTCTCAGCAGCGACTCTGGCCTTCAGATCGAATCGCACCAGCGCCAGCGCCAAAACACCGGTGCTAGAGCATCACAGGTCCTTAGTCGCTGCTAAAGGCGCAGCGGCCCGACGCCAACGAGCAGATTCTGCGCCAACCCCCCGGGAATCATACCCCGACGAGGCCAACGCTGCGGCAAACGCCCTGAGTGCCGCGACTCGAGCTCACCGTCCCACCCTGTCTTCTATCTCTTTCGAAGACGCCGGTGCTGTCCCATACACAACGATGAACAAAAAGATGTTCACGTCGCGGCCGCCCGTCAAGCCTGAAGTCGATGAACAGAAGCGAGCTGATGTACTGCATGCGTCTGCTGTTGCTATGGCTAAGAAGATGTTTAATCAGCAGCAGAAGATGATCGATGCTCAAAAAGCGCATGCCGACGCAACGGTGCCACCGCGTGGCAACTTGGAAGTGTCCAGTACCATTAGCGATGACCAGCAACCAGCCCAGCTTACTACCCTGCAAGATGCAGCCTACAAGCAGGCACAAGCTCGTCTTGCTAAAATGCGACTAAAAAACTCACAGGAAAGTGACCTTCAAGACTATTACGGGACGAAACCATTGTCCAGGCGTTTCTCTGTTAAGGGGAAGCTTCGGAAAAGGGCTTCCAGCGATGGAGTCGTTTTAGAAGATCAGCGGAGGTCTGAGCAAATAAGAAAGCAAATGAGTCTCTTTTCGAACAAGCTCTCGGAGATTGATGAACACAAGCGACAGCAAGATCAGGACCTGTTGCTTGCAGCAGCCCAGCGGAACGTACACGAACGATTAAAAGGCATGGATGCAAAAATAGCCAACGAAACAGGCATGGTTCCTCCTTCCACACTAACCCAATGGGAACTCAAAGCGCGCGCCGTAGCACAGTCTCGAGCCTTCCAGCATGACGCTCGTCAACAAGGAAAGGTTGATATTGGAGCCGGCATACAGATGGATCAGGAGGATATCAACGCTATAGCTGCGCGTAGAATCCAGCCTATTCTAGATGAGATCACTGCGAAGGCGGAGTCAGAGCGCGCAAGACAGTTGGAGCTACGGATGGAAATGGAAAGGAGGAAAGAAGAGCAAGAAACAGAAAAGGCCCGACAGAGAGAAGCTCAGGACGTCCAAAAAAAGCTTAAGCGTACGTCAGTCAGTAGTCTGGGAGTGTATAAAACTAATGTGTCATAGTACAAGAGAAGCACGAGCAAAAGGAACGAAAAGCAGAAGAGAAACAAGAAGCCAAGGCGAAGAAAGAAGAAGAAAAATCTGCTAAAGCTGAGCAAAGAAAGCTGGCCCGGGTTGAGAAGACTAAGTCGGCAGAGCGTGATGAAGCGCCCAAGACGGAGTCAGAATCTCAGGAGAACACAATTACTATGAACAGCAGCGGGCAACCTGTCGTAGTTCCGTCTTTCGGTACCCGAGAGGGTCGAAGAAGATCGAGTTCTGAGCACTTAGAGGGAGAACCGAGGTCTCCTGGTAGACTGAGGACCTGGCTTAAATCACGATTCTCGCGTGACCAAAGTCAAGGAAAGGCAAACCCGAAAGGATTTATCGGGGGCGCATCCCTTACGGGAAACCGAGACAACCAAAGTACCACAAGCCTTGACGACCGGAGCGGCAGTGTACGAGAGGTTGCTATGGCCGGTCGGCCATCGGCTCCACATCGATCACGGCCAGAGCACGATCCTGAGGCTATCATACCCGTGAGCAATGCAAGCGATGATGATGATGTTTTCCAGACAGAAATGGAAAGCCCGCCGAGAAGAATGCTTACGCCCCCGAGACTCATCAGGGACTCATCGCCAGCTCAGAGCCGGAGCCCGGCTAGAGAGACTCGTTTTCGCGAGATCATCTAGTAAACGGTATTCCCTATCTTAACAATGGTGTCTTGACGTTGTTATTCAGCTCTGCAGGCTTACAGGATGGACTTCTCCGTGATAAGGTTGGCATTGGGAACTAGAGCGTTTCAAATTGGCGGCAATGATGGTGTTATGGTGCAAGGAAGATCATGGGACTAGGACATGACGGCACGATTTCTCCAACTTGGTATTACGGACATGTATTGTGGGTTTTCCTAGAATGTCGAAATTATACCACTTTTAAGGCTCTGCTTGGCTCGCTTGAGGATCTACAGTATAGGATATGAACGGATGGATATTGGAAAAATTGCCATGAGTGTCCTGCAAATTAGCCTGAATTCTCTCTTGAGCTCAGGCTAGTTGAACTGGATTTGTATGTACTAGAATAGCAGTAGTAAGAGGTCTTTAAAAAGCTGGTATCATTATGTATTCGATGGGTGATATTGTACAAATGAGTTTACAGACTGTTTACAGCTTAAAACCCAGCTGGTATCTAATGCAACGCCACAAGGGGAACTTGTATGATGCTGTGCGCTCCCACCTCCTTCCAAAACCCATGCCTTTCTCTTCTTAAAATGCAATATGTAGATAATATGATCATAATGTCATTATAAAACTCTCCCCCTCCAATGTCGGGTTGGAGAACCAACATTAACGCCTCCTCCTCCTCTAGAAGTTATCGGCAGTCCTACGCGATTTGTGGTGCTGGTTGATTGGCGCGGCCCCAGCGGCTGCGGGTATGACGGTAGGATGAGGATCACCATTAGTAAGGGTGCTCTGGCTGGTATCCTGCGTGCTCCTCGGCAGTCTCATCGCTGCAGTGTCAGCGTAGGAACCGCGTCGAATGGCCTCCTCCATTTCACGCGTGTTCATGGGCCGGAGATCGTAGCGGCCACCGTGTCGTGTCGCGACAGCCGGCCACAGATCGATCACGAACGAGAGAACGTAGAAGGTGAAGATGACGGCAATTATCCACTCGAGAATGGCGGCGTGGTTGTAATCGTGCCGACGCGATAGCACTCCGAATCCTATGGCCAGTGCAAGCTCGACAATGACGAACACCACCTTCACCCAGAAGGACATTCGCAAGATTCGATGTTGGCGATATTCTATTAGTCGAGGGTCAGTTGACTGAAAGCTAAATCGAGACTGGAAAGAGGGATTGGAGGCGCGATGCTTACTTCTGCCGAGGAGCAGGAATTCGATGCAGATCATAATGGCGGATATCAGATACCCAGCGATGAATAACACCAGGAAGATATCGTGGAGACGCGGATAGCGGAGGGTATCGAAGCCCGAGAGAAAGGTCAGTCCGATAGTGCCAACGAAGGCGGCAACGATGGACAGTCCACTGAGAATCTTCTCGGCCATTGACGTGTTTGGGGCTAGACGGCCCGTATGCCGAAGCAGTCGGTCGGCGATGAACGATGCATCGAGGAAGATAGTGGTTATGATGCTCCCTGCTACAAACAGCGGTTTGAGCTCGGATGCGCCAACATCGGAGATGTACGCGATTGTCTGGTTGGGTTGCTCCGACGCATATAACCGCTCATTTGTGTCGACGACCCAGTGGAGGAAGAGACCTAGGAGCGTCGCGAGCCAGACGAGACTCGAAATGACTGGGAGTATCTTGGATTCGTTAGTTACGCTGGATTGTTCTCATGATGGTGAGGCCTTTGCGACGGTCTGTCTAACTTACCCAGTACGAAACAAACGGCATCGTGGTGCCTGGTAATCCCAATCCCCCGATGTTTATGAGATGAACAAACGAGCGAGCGAGCACGCGAGCACTGGAAGTGAGGACTGGCAAGGAAAGGATGGGGCTAAATCAAAGTTTCAAAAGGGTGTTGGAATTGGAAAATGTATGCATTCTATTGTTGCGCTGGAATTAAAAATACAAAGGGCAGCGAAAACAGGAAAATATCGAAATAAAGCGGGATGTTCCTAGATCCCAGAGTCCGTCGCCTTGGAGTAAAGAGGGTCCTGAATGACTTCACACCCCGAAACACCGACGTGTTAGCTGACGGGTTTAGCTGGCGTCATTGCCTCCAAAGCCACGATTGCAGCGTAAAGGACCCGAGGCAGGGCTCCGGGCCATGGAGGGCCTCTTCGGTTTCCAAATGCTACTAATTACTCGCTAGGACGAATAGTACAGGGTGCAGGAGGTCCACCTTCAGGTCGCTATTCGGTAGTGGTTGAAGGGGAACTAGTCGCGTGATGTAATATGATTTGGGTTCGTCGACTAAAATATTCCGTGGTGACATCACCCCGGCCGGGCCTATCGCCGGATATATCGGGCGGCTTTACGCTAAAAAGCTTGGCTTGCAGGGCAGTGAATTGGTTGCTTATTTGGGTTAGGTATCTTCTTAGGACCAGTTGAGTTTGGAACCCCAAATAGGAAATACCCATATTCACAGCCTTGTAACTCCATTGCTACCCCAGCCACCAATCAACGCCTCTACCACAACTTCAGCCCCCAAATGCAACACCATACATTCCCAACGTTAGGCTCTATCCCAACAGAAGCAGAACCACAAATCCGCCGCGATTGTGCCTCACGAAGTGTGACGGCGTAGGGAAGATGGCGGTCTCTCCACTGATTCTGCGTCCGACAAGCGCCCTTCAGAATGGTAGAGCAGTTTCTTCGCCTCTCAAAAATACAACTTCAACTCAGACTTCGACAAATGGGACGCCACTGGCCAGCCAGGTCGTGCCTAACGCCACTGCGGCCGCGCAGTCGACATCTCTGGATCTTGCCGAGCAGCTGAATGAGGATGAAAAGCGCAAATATGTTAAAGGTTTGTCGACATGAGTAATGCTAATATCGGTATACTCTGCCATTATGGCTGACACTTCTCTCTCCAGGCAAGAAGCTCGGTGAAGGTACATACGCTAATGTGTATCTTGGATTCCTACGGAGCGACCCTAGTCAGTTTGTGGCAATCAAGAAAATCAAAATCCAGAAAGAGTATACTGAAGGCATGGCACCTGACGCTGTTCGTGAGATAAAGCACCTTCAAGAGCTCTCCCACCCCAATATCATAACGCTACATTCGGTCTTCTCCTCAAAGGATCAGAATCTTAATCTTGTTCTCGAGTATCTTCCTCTCGGTGATCTAGAGATGCTCATTCGCGATACCGAAAACATACGATACGGTGCCGCCGATATCAAAGCCTGGATGGGCATGCTGACTCGTGCTATCTGGTTCTGCCACGAGAACTTCGTTCTGCACCGCGATATAAAGCCGAACAACTTGTTAATCGCGGGGGATGGAGAGGTCAAACTTGCTGATTTTGGTCTTGCGAGGAGCTTTTCTGACCCATACAGACCCATGACATCCAACGTCATTACGAGGTGGTACAGACCACCAGAGCTCCTCTTCGGCGCCCAGCACTATTCCGGTGCCGTAGATGTGTGGTCCGTGGGCTTAGTCCTTGCCGAACTTGTCATTCGGACTCCTTATATCGCAGGGAACAGCGAGATTCACCAGATTCAGCTTATATGTCAAGCTGTAGGGACTCCGACCGAAGAGAATTGGCCGGGTGTCACAAAACTTCCCGACTATACTGTCGACAAGGAGGTTGTACCATTGCGAGGGCGAGATCATTATATGTCACTATTTGGTACCTTGGGAACCGAGGGTGTCGATCTCCTGATGAAGACCCTCAGCCTGGATCCCAAAAAGCGAATCACAGCGCGGGATATGCTGAAGCACGATTGGTGGCACAAAGACCCCCGCCCAACACGCAAACAAGACTTGCCGAAGAAGTCGGGCGGGCAGGCCAAGGTCGGCGATGATTTAAAGAGACGACCGGGCGTTGTAGACGAGGATAGGGGTAACAAGGTTGCACGGAAACTAGACTTTGGCGCTGCCAAATAAAATGATGCATTGGTTTATGGGCATATTATAAAAGCATATGGTATGGCGTTAGCGAGCAATCATGTCATGGCAGACATTCAGGCCAAACTGCGAGGATTCATGTGGAGTTTTTTTTTTTAGATTCCACGCCATGTGCGACAGGGTCGGGTTTCGTGCGAGTATAATTTACAGAACCTATGGTATGGTACATCTTGGTACATCTCAGTATGCACGTGTCACTTTGCTCCCAGTTCTTCGTCTCTGATCTATCATAGCTCGCCCCTTTCGCGTGCCTCCCTACGTTCAGCGATACGCCTCTTGTATCGCACCTCTGTCCGCCTGCGCTCACCGCCGTCAATTTTGTGTCCCCGAACGTCCTCCCACATGCCCTCAGTAACAGTGATTCGAGCACCTTCCTTATTCTTCAGAGGCAGCGCGTACGGACCGACAATATCCTTGGCACCCTCGACGTGATACCCCTGGACGCGCGATAGCTCGGACGGATGGCACTCTTTGACGCTGCGCCCCGGGGGGACGTTGACGACGTATTTGCGAGGCGTCTGGTTCGGCGTGGCACCGTCTGCACCGGGGATAACAGGGACCTCCAGGATTCGCAGGTCCGCCACGCCGTCCTTTACGTGCTGCAGGTCGCCCCCGATCCCATACTGTCCCTGCCGGAACCGCTGCCGCCACCGCAGGAGGTACTTGCGCGCTCGCGGCGGCTCGACGCCTAGCTCCCGCAGCTGCTCCGACGTCAGTGTGAACAGCGTCTCCCAGTCTGGTATTTTCGACGCATGTTGCTTCAGGTCGCGCCCAATTACTGTTAGGAACGTCGACACGTCTGGGACTAAGGGTGTTGGAGGTGGGATTTGAGACGGTCGTTGAACTTGTGACGTTGATGCGGCGCGGATGTTGCTTCGTATTGAAGAGGAGATGGTCGGCGACAGGAAAGAACTGGAGAAGACACCGCGGAGGTGTTGCGGTCGGAGGAGTGGCTGAGAGAGAACATTGATGTTAGCGGATCGCGATTCACACCACAATGCTTTCCTTTTTCCTTGGGTCTGGAATAATGGATGGAAGCAAAAGTTTGAAAGGGTATTCACTAACCTTCATGCTTGCCATGATGTTACTTTTGATTCATATGTGTATTAAGATCACGGTTTTACTAGTGGCCTTCTGCATTATAACAATACTGGTAACAGACGTTAAGGGATACGGTGGCGCGTCCGTCGAGGTTGAGCC
Organism: Xylaria sp. FL0064; assembly: GCA_022593225.1. Classification (NCBI taxonomy): domain Eukaryota; kingdom Fungi; phylum Ascomycota; class Sordariomycetes; order Xylariales; family Xylariaceae; genus Xylaria; species Xylaria sp. FL0064. The sequence continues at coordinate 858,828 of JAJKLE010000012.1, read as the reverse complement.
TCTGTATTGTGAGTCTCGCTGGAGATGCCACCAAAAAGTTCAATCCACTGGCGATCGGTGAAGGAATTTCATAAACTCCGATGATGAGGCATGGGTCGGGTGGGACAGGTACCCAGGTCCCGGCGCGGAACAGCCTGTCTGGGACCCCTGTACGCTACGCTAGTGGCGCGAAATGCATGAGTCCAGGCATCAATCCGCGCTAGGACTTATACAATGTGCTTGTTCCAATGGATTTGCCCTGGACTGGCACAATCAAAACAATGTTCCCCAAGTTTTCTCCTTCACTTGTCATCCTTTACTTCGTTCAAGTGAACGATTTATCTTCTTGAGGTTTATTGCTGTTATCTTCTTTCATGATATAACATCACTTCCCTTTTGTCCGTCACCCTGCACCAGTCTCTTTCCACTAAGACTACGACGAAGCATGGTGCCGAAGCCCAGCTAGAGTGTACAGTTGGATGTGATAATCTTGCCGAACCGGAGCACGAGTCTAGAACTGTTAATGATGCCGGCAAGACAAACTCATCGGAGGAAGGTCTATAATGAAATACAATCATTTCCCCATGGTCCGTAGCAAACCAGCCTCGTCACACATCGGTCGCCTTGCTAACTTCTATAAGATCCTCTGCCCGATGTCCTTCTCACAACCTTGCATAAGCTGGCGCTAGACGGGCAAGCCGAGAGAGATGCCAGCAATGGACGCTCGACTAAACGACGCAAGGTTGAGCAAGTTGAATCCATTCCAGTTCTACGTGAACAGTTCACTATATCTCGGCCAGCCGTGAACTCTTCCTCAGCCGTTGGCCAGATAACTTGCAATGATGCTGGCCGTTATTTCACCTTCAGATTGAATAAGCAAGGCCTTATCGTGCGGTTTAAAGCGAATTCTTCATGCGATGCTTTTGAGTGTGTTCTATATCTCAACCAAAATTTCTCGGATGCGGCTCTCGCAGCGCTGGCAGTCTTGGATCACAGTCGAGAAGATAGTGCCCACGAAGGTGCTCTGACAGTGCTGACAACAATTTCTCTCGAAAAAAGCATACTCATGAATCATATGGAATTCACGTTGACTGTCAAATTCAACACCGCAACATACATGCTCCGTAACGCCAAACAGAGGGTGCTTAGCCAACACATCCTAGATGTTTTCAAAAAACATCAGCCAAACCAGGCTTTAGCGGGCCAAAACACTACTGTTTCACCCAATCTGTTTTATCAAGCGGCGTTCATGCCTAGTCGTGAAAGTTATAACGATTTGAGCACTGTTCTGATTCCTGGTCTAGAGACAACCCTATATCCGTTCCAGCGCCGAGCTGTGCAGTGGCTATTGATGAAGGAGGGAGTGATGTGTGACGGCATGGACCCAGATGGAAATCTACAGCTTGCAGAATATCCTCAACCCCCTACATCAACCCTCCCATTCTCCTTCAGGTCTCTCAACGATATTAACGGCCAACAGTACTATGTGAGCGACTTGTATCACATTGTGACACGTGATATTGCCCCGTTTCAAGAGACCGAAATTCGTCTGCGCGGTGGTATTCTTGCGGAAGAAATGGGACTCGGTAAAACTGTGGAGATTATTTCGTTAATCTTAACACACGGCCGTGGTCCTCACCCTGTCACAAAGATTGATACACATACTAACAAGGCAGTACATCCAACAGGTGCAACATTGATCGTCACCCCCGACACTCTACAGGATCAGTGGGTTTCTGAGTTTAGGAAACACGCACCCGATCTTGTTGTCCTGAAATATCCTGGCATGAAGATTTGGGCGAAGGATAAGTCACTGAACAAGGAGCAAGAAGGCCAGAGCCTAATCGCGCGGTGTATCTCCAAGCTTACAAACTGTGACGTGATCATTACAACTTATAGTGTTCTCCAGGCCGAGATACACTACGCCCTGGCTCCTCCGGAGCGCTCAATGCGATACGAGAAAAAGCACGAACGTCACACGTCTCCACTAGTTCAGATCGATTGGTGGCGAATATGTCTTGACGAGGCACAGCAGATTGAATCTGGAGTGAGCAGCGCCGCGAAAGTAGCCTGTCTTATTCCCCGAGTCAATGCCTGGGCAGTCACAGGCACACCAGTCAAAGATGATCCGAATGATCTTTGGGGTTTACTGTTATTTCTTCGCTACGAACCGTTTGCTTCTTACCCAGTTGTGTGGAAAGCATTACTCCACAACAACGAAGCCCTTTTCCGCCTGCTATTCAACAGAATTGCTATCCGGCACAGTAAAAGAGCAGTTCGCGACGAACTAAGATTGCCTTCTCAAAAGCGCTGTATTGTCAGCATGCCTTTCACGGCAATCGAGAAACATCATTACGAGTCGCAATTCAGGGGACTTGTTGCTAGAGCTGGTCTAAGCGAGCAAGGAACGCCCTTGGATGCGGGCTGGGATCCTGACGATCCCTCTGTCGTAGATTTCATGAAGAAAGCGCTTGCAAATTTGAGGCAAATGATACTACATCCGGAACTAGGATCCGGTGTTGCTACTAAAGTTACAGCTTACAAGACATTAGCAGAACATCTAGAGGCTATGATAGAGCACTCGGAAGGCTGTATCAAAACTCACCAACGAAGTTATTTGATCGTTAAACTCAATAGAGGCCAGCTATATGAAAACTCAGCGAGAGTCGAAGAAGCGATTCACATATGGAAAGCAGTGCGACAAGAGGTCGAACCCATCGTCCGTGAGGCCCGCGAAGAATTACAGAAAGCGCTAGAAAGCGCTCAACAAGAAGAGGAAAGGGGCAACGGAAATTCAAGTGAAGAATCACCGGATGAAGAAATTCTGGAGACAGCAAAAGTTGGCGAGTGCCGTCGGAAACTGCGGTTGTTTCTCGACATCTACCATATAGTAACATTTTTCATCGCCAGTGGTTTCTTTCAAATGAAGTCCGATAAAGATATAACCCAACCAAATTCGAGCCAGTTCCGAGATTATGAGAAATGTGAAACAGAGGGCTATGAACTAGCCCGAAAAATTCGGCAGGAGATCCTACAAGAACCGCTTACCAAAGCTTCAAAGCTGATGGGAAAGCTCCGAGAACGTGCGAATACTCAGTCTTTCGTGGAGATCTCTGAGATCATTACATCCGAATTGCATGGCATAGAGAGCGGGCGAATAGCGGACGACTTGCATACCTTTGGCGCGTCTCTAAATCAGCAAGCCGATGTTATAGACGATTGGCGGGAGCAAATCATTCAACTGTTGCTTAAGCCCCTAGTTGATGCAGAGGACGGAGAAGAAATAACTGGTGAGGAATACGATGATTCTACAAAAGTGCAAGATCATTTGATGGTCTATACCCTGGCCTTGAGGGCAGTCATTGGCGACCGCCAGGAAGCACTCAGTGGCTTGATAAATCAACGTATCCGCCACGAAACCACTGTTGCCGAAGGAATGGCAAAAAGTGGCGAAGGGCATGCACCTGAATTGCTACTGAAGTTGCTCCAGACACGACGGAAAGTCATCCCACTACCAGCTAAGAACTCTCTCCGTGGGATTGTTTCATCCTTGCGAGAACTTTCTACAGCTCTACGTCACGATGCCTCGATGGGAAGTAGTCGAGCCAGAATAGAACTCCAAATTGTCACAGGGCAACTAAAAGCAACACAAGATATCCTCACTAGACAAGGCAAGGTCATCATAAACCTTGAAAGAGACCTGGATTTCTTTATTTCCATCATGAATGCACGGGTAGAGTTCTACCGTCAGCTGCAATCCATATCTGATAATGTTGCCCCGTTACCCCAAGAAGTCTGTGCAAACCTCCTCGCATCTCGGAACAATTATATTGCCCAGGAGGTAGATCTAAAAAAGAAGATAGCACACTGGCACTCTAATCGTCGCCATCGTAAGTCTCTTGTCCGAACAATATTGTCTCTATGCTAATCATATTTGCATCAGTTCTTCACATGAGAGAGGAAAGTTCCAGTTCCAATGACCCTTGTGCCATCTGCCGTGGGGATGACTTCGACGTAGGGGCAATAACAACATGCGGACACAAGTTCTGCAAAGAGTGCATTGTGCACTGGTTGAAATCTAAATCTAGGTGTCCACTTTGCAAAGAGTTCCAGATTCCATCCATGTTAAGTGAATTCAACACAAGGAATCAAGCAACAATGAAGGAACAGTCACTTGGCTCTTTCAGTACAAGCTTACGTGGGGAGCCGAACAAGGGGCCCGGCGTATACTCGAACATCGACGGTGACCAAAGACGCGCGATCCAAAACAGGAAGCTCCTCGGTCCCTCGTACTCCAGCAAGGTCGATACTTTGATCAAACATCTCCTCTGGTTGCGAGAAGAAGATCCTGGAGCGAAGTCAATCGTCTTCACGCAGTTTCGGAGTTTTCTGGAGACCCTCGGGCAAGCTCTAGCAGCACATCGTATCGGTTTTGCGACCTTTAGCCAGTTAGCCAACAAGTCACGCGAAATCCAGAAGTTTAAAGATGACCCTAGTGTAGAGTGCCTGCTCATGGATGCCAAGGCCCATTCTAGTGGCCTCAACTTGGTCAATGCTAGTCATGTGTTTCTTTGCGAGCCACTGTTAAACACGGCTTTGGAGTTTCAAGCAATTGCTCGAGTAGACAGAATCGGGCAGGAACATGAGACGACCGTCTGGCTATATATCGTCGAAGACACCGTGGAGCAGAATATCCACACCCTTTCCGAGCGGCGGCGATTAGTTCATATGGGAGAAGATGGACAAAAGGGGAAGTCCAAAGAGACGGAGACAACCAGCTTGCCACAACCGGCAGACCCTCGCCTTGACCGCTTGATGAGTAAGGACGATGATGGAGAAGTGGTTGATAAGGGTGACCTTTGGAGTTGCCTATTTGGTAATGTGTCTCAGGCTTAGATCATTACTCCATGGATGTACGCATAGAGAAACGACTGAACAATGAATATGACGAAGGTACAATGTATGTAGCTCGATGAATCCGTCATGATGTAATGATTAGCATACGAAAATTGAAGGCTTCAGTTGATGCTAAGTTCTCTCAACTTGTCGTGGGATCCGAGTCGAGAAGCGACATATTAATGTGTGGCGAACATCGGTTGCTGTGGTCCGGTATGTTATGCACCTACCTTGACATTGAATGTGATGAACGGCGACAGCACACCCATTCTAAGGTTGAAAGGCTACTTAGATTGTAGGCTAGCGATTGTGCACTTCTACATGAAGTCCCTCGGGGAGTAGACGTCCTGCTGCTTCCTGTCATCTCGGCCTGTTTGATCTACTTGCGTGCTCACTTCTTTCAGTTAGGGATTCTCATCCTTCTGTCGACAGTTCGGCTAGTGTGCTCGCTTCTTGTCGGGTATACTCAGACGGTTAATTTCTCTACTATGTTCTTATTATTGTAGTTATCATCATTATCATCATCATCATCATCTTCTTCTTCTTCTTCTTCTTCTTCTTAGCCCCCGTCTCTGTATGAAGATGGATATCATCTTGTCCGCGAACTTCTTGACTTCCTGAAATGAAAATACTGTACCACTCCATTAGGAGTCAAGCGAGTTAAATATGGAGGGACCTAAGGGAAATCCGTAGAGGTCTGCCCGCCTGCCTGCCACGCCGCCAACAACTCCTCCGACACCTCGCTCCACGTGCAGGCATCTCCCGGAGGAGCGGAAGCATAGAAGACCCTGTGAGATTGGAGGTGCGAAGGAGACGAAAACAAGACCCTCTTACCTTGACCGCTCGTGGCTGTTGCCGCGAAGCGGTGCATGCCAATACGCAAGAGCAACAGCAGGGCAGTAGAGAAACAGAGCAACTCCGACAAGCGTACAGAAAACCAGGGCTAAACTCTCGACCGTAAAGAGTCAGTTTCAACCGAGGGAAACAAGCATAGAGACCGAGAAGGTCAAGGCAAACCTGTAATCACCACAGAACGTATACCACGCAGAGAGGAGAAGCTTTGGGGCCTTCAAGATGAGCTGGCAGATGGATCATCCGTACTTGAACAGCAGCTCGACGAAACGGCGGCACAGGCATCTCCCACAACAAGACAAAATACAACTTTGACCTGCTTGTTCGCAACCAACACCCTCGGGATTCCTATCTTATACCCTCCTTGTAGTCACTGCAGTTCTCTATGATAGCGTGCTTGTTGACTGGTGACACAAGAAGACGTTGACAACGAAGAAAAGGCAACCAGATTGATGGTGATGATGCCGTCTCTGCGCACATGTTATAGTCCTAGTCGGCCGGTGACGTTCTCAGTGGAGAGGTCTCCAACGGCGTCGCGGTGTCTTGAGCTCGTCGGCTAGCGGGACGACCGAGCGGCGCTGCCCGGACGTCTAGATGGCATCGGTGTTGGTGCCCATTTATGAGGCTTTTCATCAATAAGCATAATGTAAACATATGCCTACAAGTGCCTGAACTTGGAAAGGCTAACAATGACATAGATGCTCTTGTTATCACATAAAGCAAATTGATAATTGGCAATTGAGAGTAATGTACTTCGGTATAACTATCCTACAAGCGAACTATAGACAACATAGAAGCCTCCACAAAACTTCTACACATGTCTTCTCATACCTATTTACAATCCTTTTGAAGATAGTGAAAGGAGCTCCTTCCAGCAGCAGTGAAGTCCAGGGTTAGACTACGAACAATAGACATCCACGGACATCCGCGGCGGTCAGCCATTTCTTCTGTCTTAGGGGCGAGGAGAGCTCGTCCCTACGTCAGTCCTTTATGATGATTTTCCTCGCTTTCGTCCTCTGGTGAACCCTTATATACAATATTTGAGTAAGGACGCCTGTCGGGTTCTGTTTTCAAATCCGTGAACGTCCCTCTTGCCTCCACGTGTCACGTACTAGGCTACTTCGCGGCCACCCCGTCATCCGAAGCCATTGGGAACTAGTAGTTGCACGCATTAAAGTTGGGATCATAACTATCCATCAGGTCTAAAATGCGGTTGAACTACAGTTAGATGTACAGTTACGGGGATATAAGAGTTGGGGTGGATTATTGGAGGTAGTGTCTATGAGGACGATAGTATGGTATAGATCGACCAGCCGATCATATTATATGCTAACTTAGTAGCAAACCTTAACACATACGACCATACCCATTGGAAAACTCGGGATCCCGTCCGCTCTCCCAGAGATAAGCCGGTGAGGGCCAGATTAGTAGTTGGGTCGGTGACGACCAGCGAATCCCTGGTGTTGTATGTTCCTTTTTCCCTTCCATTTCTTTTTTTTTTTCTTTCTTCTCCTTTTGGTTTGTAAAACTTCGTGCCTTATATCTACTGGAAAGTAACTAGATAGTATATCATCATAATATTTCTCGTAATTATGATTTGTAGACCTCTTCTAAGGCGCTTATTGGTATTGACCTTCTGACCCTTTGCAGATGGGATGAATGTAAATGGCTGACTAAGGACTTTCAAAGCACCGATGCCACTGGGGAAATATCATAGACTCCTTGAAATAGAACATAAGTCTACCTGATAGGCACCGACGAGTATTGATATCTTGATCTTCGCCTATGATCAAAACTCTAGAGCAATATTCCAGCTTGACTGAGAACGGCCACCTATCTTTCCGTAAGGTACATTTAGGCATCTCTTCTGTCAAAGTTCTTTCTTACATCTAGACTAGGCAACTACACCATCCACGGGGGTCCATGTCCGTGGGTGCTCTAGCATTACCTTCCAAATGTCTGCCTTGCTGTGAAGAAAGCTAAGTGACATATTCTACCAACACTCCTAAGTTCTACGGAGGTTCACTCTTCACTTGGGCCGTTCAGGGCAGTTCAGCCATCACCTGTCCGTTTTGGACGTACAACATGAGATAATATTCTAGGTGAGTAATCTAAGTAAGTAATGAACAAGAACAACAGCCTAGCTACGTCCAATTCATTCCTCACTGTAGCATATCCTCGTAGTTGCTCCAATGGCAGTACACCAAGTTTGACTTCTGAGGGAATGAAGCCAAGATAGGACCACATTAGGTAGACAGTCTGCTGCACCAGCGCAGGTCATAGGGTGTCCGTATAGCCTGACGCTGGACCATATCTTCATCACGATGTGTATTAGAGTTGATGGTCAATGTTACCGGACATGCCGACTCACGTCCCGTGACAACTCCATACGTTCACGTAGTGATGGATTCTACCTTGCGATGTCCGGAGCTTAACCCACGCGAGCCAAGGCTCGCCCCGTCTTTATCTGACTTGTTTCTCAGCCTCAAAGAGCGCCAGAGGCGGCGGGCTGTATGTAGGTCTTGCTAGAAGCTTGGCCTGTTTACAGCTTATCTGACCATTCACGAGTTTGGTTATATTTGGTAGCTCATGATTTGTAGCATAGCTCTTGCTTGACATGCGGTTGGTGTGACTCGCTTTTTTTGCTTCACCGACGACGGGCACGAATGATGCTGCCTCACTGTCTCCTAGCCCCATGTCATCACGGAGAAACGCCCCGTCACAACTGAGTCCTACTGAGAGCGATCCAGAGGCTACTCGCTAGTAACTCTCCGCGTTACCTTGCATATTCAACACGAGAGATGATCACTGGCCTACCATGGATACCGTCGGAGGTCTGCTGATTTTCGTGACATTATCTGACTCTTACTGAGGGATAAGGTGAAGTGACATATTGACTAATTCGTGCTTATACCCTCAGATAACAGTAAGTTTACAGCTACACCCTCCTCATAAAGCAATATAAGGAGAGCTTCGATTCTAGGGGCACGCCTATCTGCGTCTAGTCGTCACGGGGAGCTGCCTCGCGATATCATCTTCCTTACGGTAAGGCCGCAGAGCCTCAATAGGGGTCGGTGACGGAAGCGATTGTTTCACTTGCTGATGCTTACATTCTGCATTCTTGGTGTCTCAAGTTTGCTTGTTCATACTACAAGCTGCTACCCTGTTGCTCCGTCCATGAGACGAGTGTGGCCGTTTGAAGAAGAGCAGGCCTCCAATCTGCCTTGCCATGTCACGACTATAGATTATTGACGAGCTTTTTTTCATCTCATGTGTCTCGGAGTTAAGTAGGGGACCTCGACGTTCGGTCTGTATCAAGGCTTGATACCGTTACATACTCGCCCAGCAGGATCTGCTGCACCGTCGAGGACTGCGCAGCAGCAGCCACAGTTGATTCGGACGCTCAAGTACGCTGATGAGTCGGAATATTTGTAACAGTCATGCGGCGATCGACGCCTCTCATGCAGCAAGTAGGCAAGGTGTGCGTGAACGCACGAGTGTTTACCTGTTTCGGGACATCGTAAATGAGAACCGCGAGCTAGATGCCGTACGTTCAGGGCACATGAGGAATGAGAAAGGTTGACAGCGTAGCAGGCGGATGGTCGTGATGCTGATCTTCGACCCTTCAGTAATGAGTTAAGCGCTGGTCATACTCACACGATACCGCTAGATCTGCTCCAGGTACCTGTTCCTCCGGATTGCCAGTGTAGTTACTGCAACACTCCTTTTTGCTGAAGCGCGGCGGCTATGGCGCTCGTTTCGTTTCGCCTGGCTTGGAAGTCACGGCATCTACCGTGTTGCTCTTGGTTGTCCGTCAGTCATCGTAGCTTCAATGTTCTCCTATCATGTACATGCCGTATGAGAGTCTCGTAATCGAGGCATGGGCCTCGTATACTTCGTTCGTCTAACATTACCCGTTCTGGACGAGACGGCTCGTTCTCATAGGCCACAAGATGGGATCTGAAAACCCTGTGCTTTTCGTTCTCCCCGATATTTGCAAATGTTAATGCTAAGCTTGTTAGCTGAGGTGGAGGAGCACTGGCTACCAGGGTCTCGTGTGGCTTCTCGTTCCCGCATATAAGCCTCCACGCTCACACCTGTCATCCTCAAGTTGTGACCATGACGAATCCGGCCATTGGGATCTGCCAGATGTGCATCCGGATAATTTCCACCCTGGTGAAAATCATGCGGAAATACCTAGTCTTGTGTAATCCAACCTGCACGCGTAATACCTAGTGCAGAAAACCGACAGATTCCTTCAGGTTTGGGCCGCCTGGGTTCCGTTGTCATCTGCCCCGATCAGCTCTGGCCTGCCACTCCGTACTACCAAGGAATGTACATCTCCCGTGCCGGTACGCCCAAACCCGACCGGTAGTATGGATATGGAGGAGCGGTAGTGTAACGTATATAGGGGTACCTACATGGAACATGGAGGGTTTTGCATAATGCATTGAATCCGCCGTTTGCTTTGTACAGTAACTACGCCTTCTTACCGCCTGCAATTATAGTGTAGGCATACGATGATCCATCAACTATAACCCAAGGTAGGTATGATATGAACTCGGTTGCGCAGATCCATGGCTTGGGCCTAGAACTTGTGGACCTCTGCGGCTAAGATGATTCCAGTTGGTTACCCCATAGTAGATGGACATTTCCATTCTTAATGCTATGCATGTCTATAGTACCTCCTTAGGCACTCTGGACAACACACTATTATTATTGTAGTACGTAGCAAAGTCAATAATGCCTCATGTCTAGTTGTATAGTTTGAGGCAAGTAGTTATTTATAGAGTATATATGCCGCTTTTGGCCACTGTTGCCATTCACTATGACCTATCTTGCGTTAGCTTTGCCTCTGCGCTCTCGGCGCGCGCCCTATGTCACCCTGGCTAGGCTCAATGGGTAGCTAGCCATGTGGTGAGTTGCTCGCATCAAAAGCCAAAAAAAAAAAAAGGGGAACAGGGGTACATATACACCCCTGTCCGACACGTGTTGAGCATCTTGAACAGGGGTCGACAGCAAGACAACGTGGGATTCTCTTTCGGTTAGTATGGTAGATAGATCTCTTTTTCATCTTTGCCGATTCGGGTCTCTTCCTCTGTTTGGTACCGCCTTCTACTTCTATACCAAAATTAGTTTATATCATCTTTTCTCGGGCGTATCAACTGTACAGTAGATAATGGTACAATAGTGCTCTATAGACGTGGAGAATAGGCGGAGAAAAAGGCGATGGCTTAGTTCATACTACGGTAGTATCCAAGCCTGTTGTTATGTAGTAGTCTTTTACCCCATGTTTGTTCTGGGTCTCAATACTAATCATTCATTCTCGTTATATCTATCTACACTACACACAGACTATATAATATCGTCCTGCGTAAGCACTCATCGTCATCATCGTCCCCCGCCATACTACTTCTCGGGCCGCTATACCTAGCAAGTTATTGCAGAGGCTCTCGTCGGGCGGTGCGACCCGAGCCATTCGGATCTCGTGATGGGTTTTGCCTTCTGCAAGCGGTCAAGTATCGCTAGCTGCAGTCGTGGCGTGTGTTGATGGTGCTGCTGAAGATGATGATGATGATGACTATGGCCGCGGTATTTCATGGCGTTTTGAGTCCGCCAGAGCCATGACCTCGAAGGATCGACACCCCGGCGACACAGAGACAGCAGCATGACGTTTGTTATGATTAGAGAAAGAGGAGGCATCGAGCTGCTCGTATCAGTCGGTGTCCGAATCCGGTCGGTTCAGGTATATGGGGGTGCCCTGGCTCTGCCGATCGCAAGAAAATAAAAGGCGAGCCGGTATGCGAAAGGGGGTTACATCGCGTCTCCATATCTGTCCTCAGCCCAGCTCCGCCTCCTATCGCCCTTCTTCCAGCTCCGTCAGCTGGTGCGCCTGGCTGCTCAACTAATTAATTGACTATGGGGGGAGAAGGACGAGGAGGAGGCGGCAAAGCAATGATTCACGTCCAACCCGAACCCGCGCGCGATAACATGGTAGTAGTTCGTCGGCCGGTATTGGCTACCGCGTCGGTATCTGCCGGTGCTACTGTACCATGACAGCATGTCACCGCCCTCATTTAATTCCCGGGAGAAGTTGGTGTGCATTGGGACTACTTGTAGATTGATTCCCTTCTGGCTGGGTCCTAATCCCATGCATCTTGCATCTTTGGCTTTCAATGCGCCTTGGCGGAACCAAAACGTGCTTGCATGGCTGCATGCAATCACGTCACATCGTCTCGCACGTCTGCTCTATCAACTCGTCGATGTATATACACCACTTACTTACTAAGTACGGATCCAGGTAGAGCTACATGCACGCGGCCTCAACTTGCAGCCAGGCTCAGGCTGACTCTCTCAACTTCTCTCTGTCTCCCTCTCCGTCTCTGCCTGTTTTACCCTGTCTCTCTGTTCGTGTCAGCTAGGTACACACACGGAGTTCAATCTGCGTATTAGCTAAGGGACGTATGTAGGTACCTAGCTAGCAAGCTGGACATATTGCTTATTATCTCAATAGCCTTACCTATAATACCACGTTGGGGTAAAACAGGACCATGCATATACACCCTTCTTGGCTTACCATACAGTAGTTCGCCGCCCCCCCTTGCCCACTGTGACGACGTTAATTATTACTTACTTAGTAGCTCGGAAGAAACTAGATCAAGGAAGGGAACAAAATACCTCCCTTTTTCAGCCGCAAGTATCCCCACAGTACTGTACGCCGGTGGGTAGGTATGTGACGTACGTACGTACATGATGCTGAAAAGCAGTATCCGTAAGGTACGCGACGTAGCATACATAATACATACATACACATACTTACATACGAACATACATACATACAGACGAACAGTGGATAGCCACACTGATCTACCTACATTGGCACTCACTGATGACCACGCGCAGCGAGGCAGTTGTGCGGCGCAGCAGCAGCAGCAGCAGCCTCAATTACTCCCTCTCTCCTCCCTCTTTGCACCTATGCCAGATTGACTACCGACACATATACAAACGATACCAAACAAGCTAGAACTGCGCCCGGCGCCCTGGATGTCAATTGCTAGCCCCTTGTTGCCATCCTTCCCCACCTTGCCTCCGCGGGGAATACCTACGTGGGCGGGCATGGTGGCGGAACGTAGAGGAAGGCCTGCCTCCCTACATCAGATGGTGGGGGGCCTATGTATGATGCATGATGTGTGATGTGTTTGTATACAGTTGCGAGCATTGTCACGGGACTTGTCATTATATCGCCCTGGTGTCTCGGTCGATGTCACACATTTTCGTGATATACCGTATCCGGAGGGCGGCTTACTCGAAGACAACCCAGCTAGAGCTGGCGAACACCGAGGGCGCTAGCGCGCTCGGGTGTTAAAGATAGCCTCACAGTAAGTCCCGTAGTGGCCCGCCCGGTGGCGGACGACCGGTAGCGAGCACGTAGTTTGACGACAAGACAAACTGAACGAGAAAAAGAAAAAGAGAAAAACCTTGTAGGGCTGCATATTCGCCTGACTGCCGTGGCTGCGAGGGACTTCTTCATAGACGTCGGCAAGTACGGAGATGACTGCTACTGTAACGGCATGTTTTTAACATCATTGGGGCTGCCTGGGAGAGAGCTGAGGCGCCGAAGGCGACAAATAATGTGTTGATGCTATATATAAAATCTAATAGATAAGGTGGGTTCACATGGCGAGATCGGCTGGAAGCGTTGATGACCCAAAATTCGATTTTCTATTCGTCCCCTATTCGCCACCCTTATCCTACTCCATATTCTAGTAACGACTATTGTACAATAAGACGTAGGCGTGCCTCTAGTTTGGTATCCATCCACGAATCATATGATCAATCCTGCCCTACCTGACCTGTTCTCTGGCCTGAACGAGATAATGATTGGATCGCTGAAAGAAGCAGTATAAAAGAAGGAAAGAAGGGAAGGAAAGAGAAAATACCCCAAAATGAACGAATCAAATACGATTGCTGACCAGAGAGTCTATGTAACACGTGAAATCTAATGTTAGAAAAAGGGAGAAAAGGAGAAAGCAAGGCGCCAGCTAGAGGAGTCACAAGCGGAAAGTGAAAAAAACACCCGGAAATTCAAAGTTCATGTGCATCGTTACCAATTTCGTAATGAAGCCGTAGATTACACCGCCTCTTGTCTCTTTGAATTCAGGGCCAGCAGATTATCAGTCGCCTACGTATATAGATAGACAACTGTCTGCAAGCGAGGACGAGGTGGTTGACGAAAAATTGTAACGCTCGCTCAAGTCTGGTAAGAGGACGCATCCCCGCTGTTGGGGTCGTAGTCACGATCGTGATCATAATCGTAATCGTAGTAGTATTGCTGGTCCTGATAACGGTCATCTCCGCCGCTGCTTCCCTGACTACCCCAGCTCGCCGTCTGCTGCTGATGAGGAGAGGCATAGTAACCAGATTGCGTGTTGTAATATTGGGAGATGTCGTTTGTGTGGTGATCTCTGGCACTTCCACGCCGGGTTTCGTGTTCAATCCCCTGGGCCATGATGTGCGCCACTAAATGCTCACGTATTAGTCTCATTCTTCTCACAAGCTCCTGTGACGCTCGGCGGAAAGATACTTACTACCGATGCCACCCCAGGGCACGCCGGACAGCTCATCGTCACCTGGACCAAGCTCTCCCGCATCTGGGACACGATAGATCGCTCCTGCATTCTCCTGATTGCGGTCATCCCGCTCAGCACGCTCTTTGTGCTCCTTTTGCTTCTCGCCTGGATACAGAAAGTCAGCGCAGGAAACAAAATCCGAGCTAATAGTTGATGCCAGGAATTGGTTCTCATACGAAATTTTCGTTGTGCAATCCGATTCTGAATGCGCCTTCTCTCTTCGGGCTCGGTAACGTCGGTCCAGTCGTCGTTCTTGGCTTTCGCCTTGGACTTGGACTTCGACGAATGCTTCTTGGAGCTCGAGTCGTGACCGTATTTGCTTTGATGTGATGACATCTTCGCCTCTGTCTCGGTGTCTGAGTCTTCCTCTGGGGACGCTGGCGCTCTGAGCCAAGGTGATGTTGGAGGGGATACACTTGGTGTTGTTGATGCAGTTATTGGAATGGGAAGCTTGGAGATTGCTTTCTCTTGTGATTCACTTTCGACCCTTTTCTGAGATTGCGTGAGGATACTTGGGGAGAATAAGAATGGCTGATCTTGAGTCTCTGACATCTGCTGAACAAGGAGAGCTCTTCTCTTGACCGTTCCGGGACGACCTTTAATATATTAGAAAGAGGAGTCTGTTGTGGACAATGTTTTCCTGCAAGTCCTATGTGACTCGTAGCTTTAGACCCCATCTAAACGGCGGTGCTTGTATAAATGTAACCATGACCATGACCATGAGGTATGTAGTGAATGTCAGGGTATAATCCCAAGGTGTCCCTTGCCTAGGCACCAAAGGCCGTTCTTGTAGTATCTGATGAGGAGCTGATATGGCATGTACGTCAGTGGATTTCCCTACGTCCTACCCTTTTTTTTATTTCAATGTTCCAATGTAGTACTACAATGTCAGCTGGTATCCGCACACCGGGATATCAGTTGTAACGGTCGGATGCAAAAGTAGTAAACGGATGACAAAAACGCTCGTTACGTATTGAGCCCCAGTGCGGCTACTTTTCGGTCATGCATTTGATAGCTGGCATCGGGGTGAATCATAGTACAGATACTGCGCTGCAGTATGCAAAAGCAGTGACTTTGTCCATCCTGGCCGGATACACTAACAAGTCTACCTGAGGTGTTGATGGTGGCCTGAAGGATGAATAGTTCCATATCAAACCTCAAGCACATTGCTGCGACAGTATGCACCACCGGGGACCCCTGGAAGACGGAGATAGTTAGTTCTTAAAAAACATCTAGTCCTGAGATGAGATGTACGAGGAGTGTAGCCATAGGTAGTTATGATTAAGCTCATTTGTATATTGCAAAGAGAAGACAGTGAGTCGTTGGCACCATTTGGTGGAGAGCCCCCTTGCGAACAAGTTCGAACCGTCCCTAGACCGTAAAGGGTAAGAATGATCCAAACGAGAAATACTAGGAGAATCCGATTGGGAGGATCGTGAAGCCCTGTCTTTTCTTTTCTTTTCACTTGCCCAGGTGTGTCAACCGGGGTCAATATCATGGGGCTAATAAGGGAGACCGAGTATTACCAAGCCCAGGCCTAAGCCGAAAGCTCGCGGCTGGGAGTGTGGGGCGAGGCAGGATACTCCTTACATCGTACATAGACAAGTTTATACTGTATAAGCGACTGGCGTTTTAAGACAGATCTGTCATGGTTCAGACGACTTAGCGTAGCGCGATATCACTCTTGGATCCTGGCATCGAGCTGGCTGGGCGACAATGCGGCGATATCGCACGAGGTGGTACAATGAGGCGGGTGCGGTTCAACAGTCCTGAGCTACGTAACAGTAAGAGCTGATTTGACGAGAATCTCGCAGAGTGGAGAGTCTTGTTCGTTTGTTCGTTGGTACCGAGTAGATTGTTGATGATACTCCTCGAAATCTCGGCCACTTCCGGTGGAGTGTATCCCCGGCGATTAATGGATAGGTAGTGTATGTCAGGCTTCGATAAGCGAGGAGAGGGTCTATGTGCCATCCTTGGTTATGTGAATGTCACAGTGGCTCAATCCTACTTAGCCTAAGGGAGACTCGCTCCCAGGCGTCTAATTTGCTAAGCGAACACCATCCGCGCTTGTGGGTCGCTGCCCGTGTATATGTGTATGTGTACGGAGTATGCATGGCTGGTACCATCCCTGACAGGATACGCACTTGGCGGTGCCGAGAATTGTCGCGATGGAGCCACGATAATTGATTGAAGAGTGTTGAGATTCGGTAAGGTATGATAGCCTATCGAGTAGAGTCCAGACTGACTAACGCTTCCAAAATAAACTAAGCTGTCAGCTCCACGAGGGCTGAGAAACAATTGATTGAGACACGGACTCGTTTGTTACTATTTGGAGTTATGGTGTACCGGATGAGATGAGGTCCGGCGGGTGTGCTCTGCAAGGGGGGGATTGTTGCTGGAGCTCCCTATGGATCCACTCAAACTGGCCGCTATTGCTACGAGCGTGATGATGAGGAATTCAACTGCATCTTGATCTTGGGCAGTTTCTTGGCAAGGGTTTGTAAGTTGTATCCGACGCTAGGATGGCTCAGGAAAACCCTGGCGGCTAGTAAAGAAGTTGATAGTGTCACCTGCGTTCAAATCCTTGGGCTAGCCAAGTTGCTCGCTTATTGCCTGCTTAAGAGTAGGCTGTCGCATTTCCGTCTCCGTCTCCGTCTCCGCCTCCGTCTCCCGCCTGTAGGGCTACCTTACCATGAACGTATCGGTAAGGATGATGTCAAGTTCTGCATGTAGATCGCACACTGACTAGAATTGCTATTCTCGAGTTCAGCTAAGCTAAGCTAAGACAATCGGGGCCAAGGCGTGATGCAGGCGTGGTACGCCATGTACCTAATCCGTCGATCATGTTTAACACGCCCACGAGATTCGTGCTCATGCAGCCATGCTAACGGTTTTCCACACACTGCACTAGGCACTAAGCAGGTTTCGGTAAACCTCAGGGTTGGAGTCTGCCTTGCCAAGTGTCTGCGAAAGACCAAGTCGCCAGTTAGTCGCGCGCCCCATGCTACCTTCAGCAGACAAGCAATTGGAGCCTACATGCTATTTCTCGCGTGATAGATATACATACAGTAATGTTTTATGTTAAGTCGACGCTCAAGAGCTATTGCTTAGAGTTATGATATCTCATGTTGTTATACTGACTGCTCATGATTCCTTGTAGGGCCTCGATTCCTATTGGCCATTTAGGATCTCAGCTAGCTCAGCTCAGGTCCTCGAAATAATCTTGTCATATCATCGGATGTAAATGCAGAGAGTCAAGCTTCGAGTTGTAAGGCTTCTTGTCGTTGAGTCAAGCAATGTCTTTTGCACAGGTTTTATCAGGGTACAGGTCTTCCGCTTCAAAACATTGTGAGCGCTCCATTCTGCAAACTGCATCTCTTGCCGAGTCAAGGAGCTTTGCAAAATTCCCATTGGCGCTCTGGCTGACTTTGGTCGATAGTTCGGATCCTTTGGAGGTTGAAGAGCAAGGGTTGAGTACGTAGTTAGGCAAGGGCGGGGAACTGTTCTTGAGTAATTCGTCCGCATGTTCAAATTGACTACCACGGGGAGAAAGAATCACGAGGTTAATTTGGTCATTGTTGACTAGAGCACCGTGTCTTGAAGAGCTTGATTGAACGACTACCGGGTATCCCTGCGCATTTAGCCCTGACCGTAACCTAACGAAGGCTAGCGTGTATAACCCCTACACGCCTACCATTTAAGCTCAGGCTTACTCCGCGACTGCAAGGCGTTCCCACGATGATCTTTGGCCAACTGTATATATAGTTTCTTCTTTGAGAGCAGGGAATGATCGGATGGCCGGGATACGGAGCACTCAACAGCTAACTCACTTGGAACGAAAGCCTAGATTTTCGGTGACCGACTTGTATTGTGAAAGGAGCCGGACGACCCCAACAACTCATTTAACTCTCGCTTGACGAAAGCCATCCTCGGCACTTGACGGAGGCGGTGTGTCTGATAATGTGTCTTCTAAGATCATCACGTTAAGTGTTCCAGGCAAACAGTTGCCAGGAAGGGAGGAGCTTTGCCCTGAGAGTGTCATCCCCCGGTGCAGGCAATGAGGCTAGGAAGTCGAGTCTGCGTTAAGTGGGTGACAATGCAGTGTTGTGTCGAGACCGCAAGGTAAGATACGTTCAAGATGTCTCCGGGTATGTTGATGGCGAAGACGCTATGCGAAATAGCTAATGGCGTGACCTTTGGGATTCAACAAAGCCCATAAGCTTGGCAAATAGCCGCATGGGCAGCCACTAGACACTTCTGATGTTGTTTGGATTTTCCGCCATTCTGAGATTGGATGGCCGAGCCGCAGTGAGTTGACCTGTCTCATGGTTATGCCATAGTTAAATGCCTATATCATCACCGTCAAATTGACGAGCCAGAATCCATGTTCCATTCATCACTCTCAAGATGATCGTTGGGCTTTTACTGAGTGAAGGAATGCCCGACCCAAGCACTAAGAGGCAGTATAATTCGATTCCTCGTACAGAGTGTACCGCTTCACATGACTTGGCATTCCAGTCCATACATAGCCCTTTCGACATCTCGTTTGACTTGATACCAATCAGCTCGCCTCTCGGCGTACTCATATACCTCCTCGGCGCGAAATACGCCGCCAAAACGATCACTATCAGCGATGATGGTTGCCATTTCTTTAGCATGTCGAGCATCAATTAAATATATCTGACTGAGCTCTCGCAGTGCTTTGAAGTAGACAAGCAAATCCTGATTCTTGAGGGTCCTGATATATTCAAAGTATAGAGTCATATCCGCGATTAGGTTTATGGCGCCTTCTGTACTGATACGTTGCCGTTTGAGGTGCTTGCATAAAGCTGTGAACAAACGCAGCCCCACCTCGCCGTTGAAGACATCAAGCATATTTTTTTCTGTGCTCCCTACTAACATTTTCGTATGAGAGGATACGAGCTCTGTGATACGTCTGGCTGTAACGGTTGGGCCAATGTCGGCGCCATTTGACAAGCCACTCCCTTGAGAGGAAGACGAAGATGGAGGGTTGTAGTCTGTAGGAAGCTGTGTGGTGGCACATAGGTACTCAACTTCATCCATAAGCACATCAATTCCTTTGTTGAGCCCTGCAGCGACGTTCTCGTCAAGCATCTGCTCAAACTTTTTCTTGGCCAAGCCGGCTGGGTCCATGAAATCGTTCTTGTCGGCAATTTTCGGCGCCGCGAGCTGTTGTTCGTAGAAAACTTCGATCATTTGCGAGATGATATCCCCCACGTTGACTAGTTCAATGAACATGACAAGTGGTGCAACGGCGGTTTGGTTATGATCACTAATTTCGCGAGGGTTGTAACGTGACAGATGGTCAACTGCTTTACCAAACCCGTTCTTTACGTGTGTCTGGCCAAGAACTTTGACTAATGCCACGAAAATCGCTTCACATTGCTCTCGGGCTTCTTCGCCTACTTGTCCACCTAACCGGATGAATTTGGCCGCCCGGCCCAAGTGCTCTTTGGCAGCATGTACTATGTCCAAGGCCACTTCGATGCTGAAAAGACTCTTAATCCCTTCGAGCCGATTTGCCATGAGTGCTGCCTTCGCTTTGAGTTCATCATTCGGCGCTTCAGGAGGCAGAGGGCTACTAGACCGCTCCAAGTTGGCTCCAAGTCCCGGTGTCTGAGGCCGAGACGATGCTGGAGTTCCAACAGTTGATGAGCGGAATGTTGGATTCGTGGCAATCGCCGGCGGTGCGGCCTTGCTGCTTCCAAAAGCATTAGGGATGACAGATACGGGCATCATAACCACCTTTTTGAAAGAGCTTAGGAAATCGTTCTTATCTGCTTGCCGGTTGAAGCTTCCCATGTAGAAGGATTCAACAGTGGCATCTTGCTCTGACAATTTCTGCTCCCAGTTACTGACTTTTCGCTCCGCATGCGTGGTGAAGTTTTCTAGTTCTTCTTGCAGATAAAGATCCATATGCGGCTCAAATACTTTGAGACATAGTGCTTTCGCATGGTCTTCAGTCGAAAGATTTGAGCCGCTAGGTGACTCTAGAGAGTGCACAAATTGCATGCATTGCTCAAAAAGACCAGATACAGCTTTAAGATAGATGGCCGTGTGTCTATCATGGGTTACATCTAATAACGAAGTGACATAATCCATGATAATGTCTTCACGGACCTTCTCGACAAATGACCAGAACACAGTAGCTGGCTGGGGGAATATGCGACTTATGTTGGCACTTTGATCGTTCAATTTGCGCATTAGCAACTCGAAAAAGGCACGCGAGGGTTCTAGAGTGATGTCGTCACGGGGCGCTTGATTAATGCAGTCAATCGGATTGCCGAGCGCCTCGCGATCGTTGAATATGGGATGTTTTTGAATGAAGAGATCTGTAGCTGCGCTGCCTCCGTTGAGCGAGTAGAGAACATGGGCGTATCGGTGCATTCTGCCGTCGACATCCCAGAACTCATAGCCCTGTTCGAACTCACGTAACACAGCACCCTCGAAGATGGTCACCATGCTTGAAAGTTTCCCCGCCCTCTGCGCCCAACCATCAGTCCAATCACACTTGCTGAACACCTGCAAATTAGACAGCATCTGGGCCTGCCTCTCTGGATCCCGGAAGACCTTGAAGACAACGGGCTCGGTATGTGTTTTTGCTTGAGCCAGATCATAATAGAAGGGTGCTAGTGCTCCGTACACCTTGGCGAACTCTTGCCTCGCATGGCCCCGCACACTACGGACATCCTTGAGGACGTTGAGAAGAGCTGTAGGGTCTTCAAAAGGAGATCTCGGAGAAGCAGGATTCAGGCTTAAGGTCTCAAAGCCATCGACGGTGGCTCCTGGTTGTCGAGTGGCCTGGATAGCCTCTGCAATACGTCGCTCTTCCTCTATAGCGGCATCGAATATCATTGTGCTCCCTTCTTTGCTGCCGCCGGGGATTGGATTGCCATTTGCAGCGGTCCGAGCAGCGGCCTCACGTTTCCTATTCATAGCCTCTTCAAACCTCTTCTTTGCTTCCAAGTCACTCCAAACGCCCATGCTCTTTAGCCTAGCCACCCATCTTGTATCATCGTAGACCATCTCGCGCATACGGGAGGACGTCCTTGCGAAACGCATGAGGTCGGGCACCGGCAAGTAGTCAAGGATGGAGACTATGACCTCTAGAGATACGTATTAGCCCCCCTGATGTGCCTAGTGTGGCGGTCGAGGCCAAAGTGAAGGGACGTTACCGGCCGGAAGCGCAGTCTTCGATTCCACCATGGACGTCGCTCGCAGGGTGCTTAGAATGCTCGTCTTGGGGAGCGCAGCCGCTGGCTGCGGCGTGCGCTTGTAGGTTGCCATGTTGGGAGGGCTACCCTACGGACGGTCTAAACGGTGATTTCGCGAATTAGCCGTCCATAGAAACCTCTAATACGCGATATGCAGGTTTCTCGACATGAGATAATAGGTACAGAAACTTGCTAGGCAAGAAACTCCTCTTTTCGAGGATGAATACAATAAACATTACATAACTGTCAGATGTCACAACCTAGAAGAAGGTGGGTGTTGGGGCAATTGGGGCGGTGACTGGGACAGGTAGGTACCTAGCTCGCCTAGGTAGGTTAGTCCCACTAAATAATCGTTGAGCCACGGGGATTCAAGTGAACAACGCCTAGCTGGGCGCTAAGTAGCTTAGGATAGCCTCACCGCCTTTGTGGCCCCGCGGCAGGTACGGCAGAAATACAGGTTCTTTAACTTTTTTTTGCGCCTAGATCTGCTAGGCTGAGTTCAGCTTCTTTCCAGTGAGGTTCAGCATAGAGTTTGCGCCAGCATTCTACCAACGGTATTTGAGTCACCAAGTTTTCTATAGCCCTTTCGGGCGTTTTCTAAAAAAAAATTTCACAGCATCGACAGGCTCTTATGTTCGGCTCTTCCAATTAGCCAGCTAGTAACTACAAAATGGATAGCGAAGGCCCTTGGCAGCAATTGGATCCTGCCAAGCTGCGCAGAGACGCAGAGGCTAAGGGTAAGGGGTACTTCCACCTCAACTGCTTACTCTGTTTTTGCTGACGGAATCAGAGGCAAAGCTCAAGAAACAACAAGAGCAGAGACTCCTCCGAGCTGAGGCACGGAAGGAGAAGCGCCATGCCAAATCCGAAGCGAAGCAAGCTCGCAAACTCAATGTTAAGCGAGCAGCGAAATGGACGCCAGAACGCAAGGCTCTTGATAAGCAGAAGAAGCTTGCCAATCGACCTCACAAGCAAGAGAAGCGCCGGAAACGTATGCGTCTGCGCGCCGACAAGCTCGAAGCCCAAGCTCGCAAGCTGTGGGCTGAGGCTCAGAAAGCTAGAGCTCGCGCGGATGTCCTTGATAAAATGAAAGAGGTACGGATATCACCCTAGTTAATATTATTGAGACCTTGGCCTCCTAACTCTTCTGCAGGAAGAAGATGAGGAGAAGAATAAGCTGAAGAAGGAGATCGAGGAAATGACACAAAATCCTGAAAACGAAGATTACATTCCTCTCGATGCGCCACCGGTGACAAATGGAAGCTCCACGAACACACATGCGGACAAAACAAAGAAGAAAGAGGATGCAAAGTTAGAGGACAGAGCCCTGGACCAGATTATGGAGCGGGAACTTGGGCCCTCTATCACGGCTAGTGGACGGCATATCGAAGCTGAGGTGGAGAAGAGGCGCAAGAGGAAAGAAGAGAAGCGAGCTGCAAAGCGCAAACGCGAGGCCGAAGACAACGAAACAGAGGCTCCCTCGACGAATGCTGCAAACATTGGTGCTGAACAAAATGCCGAAGACGAGACGGAGACACGCAAGGATAAGAAGAAGAAGCGCAAGGTGGAGCAAAGTAGCGATGATGACGACGAGGCCGACACACCCAAGTCTAAGAAGGACAAGAAGAAGAAAGATAAAAAAGAACACGCTTCTGAAGAGACTGAGGTCACTGAGTTAGCGGATGTTGACGAGACGCCCAAGGAGAAGAAAAAGAAGAAGAAGGAGAAGAAGGAGAAGCAGCCGACGGAGTATGTGCCCGCGCCCACCGCCGAAGGCGAAGCGAACACTAACGGCGGGGAGCAGTGGAACGTCTCAGCTTTAGAAGGTGACTCTAAGAGAAAACAGAAGTTCTTACGACTCTTAGGAGGGGGGAAGGCCAATGGGGTAGTTGATAACGGCCACTCCACCTCAACGTCATCTAAAGCAGACATTGCCAAGGTGCAATCTGACTTGGAACGTCAGTTTGATGTTGGAATGAAGATGAAACAGGAAGGGCATAGTCATAGGAGAGGACTTGGAGCTTGATAGTCACTGGGATCAGTCTGGCGTTCTGGGAGAAAGGTGTTCGATTATACCACCGCTTGATTAAGAGGTAGTCTGTCCCACTCGACAATGTTGGAAATCAGTCTACCGCTATTTGTAGGTATCAGTCCCGAGCCTAGCAAACCGTGGCCATACCTAGCTTTTCTGTAGCTAATTATCAAAACAAGCAAATGAATTGTTTTTAAATAATATTTGCGTATCGGAACGCCGAAATGGCGAACCGCAAGGACCTTCATATTTCAAGTGCTCCTATATTTAACAATGTCCCGACCTATGACAGCTGTACTAGTGAGGGCTAATACCTGCTCGACAGAATAGATCGAGCGCCAAATATCAAAAGATTCAGATGTACTTTTATACAGCTCAACCGGCACAGTGTAACTGGAGATATATCCTCGCACATTTGTCTGATTGCCGCCACATCTCCAGACGAAGAAGGCTGGTTCTTCTTCAACTCGCCCGATATATAATAACTCGCTTCAGGTTTAAGTCGCTAACACGATATCTGTCTCCCCACTTTCAATCGCGCTTTCGCTTGGATTTTATAGACACCACCAAGTAGGGCCTTCGATTCGATTAGAAGAATACGCGAGAGATGACTTCGAAGAGTATGCCACCAAATATAACGAAGCCGAGGATGCCTGTAGGAAAAGGATAGAGCCCATGTTAGTGACTGTTTCTACACCAATAGCTCCTTGTCTTCTTGCGCCACATGAATCTGGTAAAAGGGGGGGAAGGCGGTATAAAGCACAGAAAGAACTCACCAAGCCAGAAAGGTGAGATGGGCGACTTCGGTATGTCCTTGCTCCGCTTCTTGATGTCTGTCTCGGCCTTGCCGCGGCGTGCGTCCTGCTCCTTCGCGAACTTGGCGTTTCGCCTGCGCTGTTCGAGGGTCTGGGCCTGCGGGTGGTGAGAAGAAGAGAGTTAGCTTAGCTGTCCTGCGATTGTATATACGAAGCACATTGCTGCGTGCCCGAGATCTGCAAGGGGGGTCGCGTACCATTGTGTCTAGATATAGGGGTGTGAGGAAAGAATTGAGAAATTGCAGTTATATGAACCAATTGATCTCGACGGGATCGGTGACCCGGATAGTCGCAGCGGAAAGTTTGAGGTTGAATGGCCAAGGGAAGTGCGTAACCAAGTGGGAGTGATCGACGTGGAAAGTCTCGAAGTAGAAGACGCCTATGGGGAATCGGATTGAATGATGATCTCGAAAGATATATGAAATGGGTGTATTATATAACGAAGGAAAGGAGTTCGAATGATTTCTGAGAACAGATATCCCTTCACCACCTATGACTCAAGTCCAGCACATACGAGATAGATTGTGGTTGTGGTACCTAAAATAATAGACGACTGGCGTTGAGAAGTAATGGGACACGACACTCGGGTCGAACTTAAGCTTATTAGCATGGGATCGATAGATCATGACATGTGTCTGGATTGCAGCCCGCCTAGGCTGGTCGTGGAGAACTACTGTTTTAGTACAATCTCCAAGACGCATCTAATTATAATTATACTTAGTTAGGAATAGGAGAGCTGGACAAGGTAGTGTAAAACCTCTTTTCTCCCGTTTTCTGAGCTAAATTAGATTACCATTCATTTCCACGACCCCTTCATTTTGCTGATACTGAACTCGGTAGCGCTCAGACGGTTGTGAAGGTTGGCAAATAGAATTCGACGGAATTAAAGAGCGAGATGAGGTGTCACAGCTGCTGATGAGATCTTCCCGATATAGTTGTTATCCTTTGCCAATTTAGGGCGGGTTATAATTATATGGTCTAACTCCAAACATACTAGTGCTATATGCACGGGGAAGCTCTGCAAGGGACCTGCCGATTTTAGCTCTCACTGCGGGGAAAGGTACGACGCTAAACTGAGCCACAGCTCTGCTGCCAGTTTGAGCCACACTTTTGATAATGGTGTAATGAAGCTCTGAGCTAGGTATCCATCCGAAGCCGAGATTGGAGGTGCTCGAGAGCTCGACGTTGGAAATCTCGAAGACTTCAGTCGCTAGGCTCAATACAGATTCCACAATGCCCGTCAGGTCTACGCGCCAGATAGTAGCGCTCTCGCGCAACCTAACATCGTCCACGCAGCTAATCCCACGATCTCGTGCCCCTCTACAGCTCTCACGAGCACGCTTCACATCGACGCAAGCGCCCAATGAGCCCAGACCAGAAGGCTCTCTCAATGTAAGGCCACTTGGTCGAAGAATGAAAAGAAGAAGGAATAGCGACAAACAAAGCGTGAAAGAAATTAACTAACATTGTCTCTACTCTTTTTCCCGAACAACAGCACAAGACATTCTATAAGACCTTCGGCCGCCCAATCGCCAAAGTCTTCCTGATGGCCATCTTCACGTACCAACTGGCGTATTACTTCTGGGTGCGGTTAGAACAGGATGAGATCCGGGCCGAGATGCAGGGTGCGTCGCCCTCCGGCTTTTCTTTTGCTCCTCTTCTTTTTCTCTCGAGCCCAGTCCAGCTTAATTTCACCCCCAACGCTACTATCGGACCAATCTGCTAATTGTGAACTCTTGTTCCGGTATCTAGCCACCATATCCGATCTTGAGGCGAGAATAGAAGCGCTCGAGCAAGCGAAGCCGCAAAAGAAGCGGTAATGTCGATGCTACCATGGACAGTGCGAAGAAAACATGAGACGAAAAAAAGGTCGACGCGACACATCCAGGTACGATTATAGACAATCGGGGTTATTGCAGTCGTGTCTACAACGTGCAGGATGATATACCGCAACTGGGAGGAAAATGAGCTGCCGTCTCTAAAGAGTAGCAATGCTTCTGATTAACCCGTCGAACCTTTCTGTTAGACACCGGAAGAAGCTAGAGAGCTAGACATATCGATCAAGGCAGGCAAGCTTGCTACGGGTATCGCCAAGTCGAAGGGCACACATCGAGTCCCACATGGATTATTTTGGACTAGTGCTAAGGAGGCGTGATGCAGGACAGACCTGCGGAAGGCGAGGAATCGGAACTCGTGTTTGCGCCTTAAGACTATTTATAAGTTGCATAGGAGGAATCCGCCTTCGAGCAAGCTTTATTATCCACGAGGCTTTAGATAGAGCTCTCGTGTTATAGTATTTAAAAACAACTCCAAGAACGCCTATACCAATGCCCTGCATCTTTCCATGTAGTGTCCTTTCGATCGCCCGCTATTCTAATCCCAAAAAGACAGTCACACATTTAGAACCCAAACCTCGACGCATTCATGCGAACATTCTCTAATAGCGCTCTCCCTGAGATTGTCCCTAAGTTTTCCGCCCCTCCACTATTATCTTTCAGAGGAACTCACGATCCCAGAAGCAGCAGTGCAATTATGAGAGCTGTCATGCTCACCCAGGATATCGTTACTGCAGTAGCCGCGTTGGGATAGTACGCCGATCCCGGGTAGTTGCAAGAAAGCTCTTTATTCTTGTCGGGGATAGCATAGCTGTTGTTGAAGCTGTATTTTGACCCCGGTAGTGGACAGGAAAATCCCATAGATGCCGGGCAACTCTTGACAAGCTCATAGCAGAGATAGTCACAGGGTAGTACCTCCTTGTATGGACCAGGTTGGATGACAGTGTCGATCTCTGTATTTCTAGATGAGTTGTAGGCCAACGTGTCCCCGAATTCTTTCCTTATACTCGGGTCGACAAGAGTACCGTTGGGAAATGGTGCGTTAATATTTCGCATTCGTAAGTAGTCTTGATCCGGCGAGGAGAAGTCCTCACATCTCGGTATCGCGACCGAGCAGAGCCAGTCTTTATATGCCTTTTTGCAGTCATCGCAACCCTTGGCGAGGGAATACTTCTGAGTCGGCGGCGCATGGCAGGGGGTTTGTTGCAAGACCTTATCAAAGTTATCCCACATGGTTTGTGTGTAGTTGTCATAGAAGGCTGCGAGTAATGTTCCGTTCGGAAATTTTTCTATATTCCCGGGTACAGCGTACCGCGTCTCTGTGCAAACGGTCAAGTTGAAGATGAATGTACAAGCGCCATCTGATTCTAATATAAGCATAGTCCTCTGAATTCCCATCGTTAGATAATACTCACTGGGCTTTGTGCTGAAGTCAACACCATTGTATATAATTATGCCACCTGCAGAGTTACCTTCCTGTCTCTTCTCAAGTGACAAGCTCGTGTTTAAGGCTACTATCCCCGAATAGCTGGTGCTGGCGTTTAGCCCGCTAATGTAAAACTCTTGCGTAGTCAGGTTGTTTTCCCCGCCTTGCCTCAAGCCCATCGCTACTTGACTGCCCCCATCTTGAAGTGGCCGAATCTGTGCCCAACTGCTCAAGCCACAATACGATTTTCGTATTCCATTGATATCCAGGTTTTCAGTGTTTTGGACAAACACCGTATATGGAAGCGTAGAAATCACCTCGTTCGGGCTACTGGTAAGGTTTCGTGTGGTCAGCAAAGAGGAAGAGGCGTCAGAATCAACCCAGTACAAATTTGGCTGGGCTTCGCTATCATACGAATGGTAGTATCGGTCCAGAGAGAGTGCCACTTCGTAATTATATGGTAACGTGGTGGTGAAGTACTTCTCCGAAACTTGTGGGGCTGATACACTAAAATACACATCGCCATCAAGCGAGGTATTGTACATCACGGCGCCTTCGTCAAAGACGATAGTTTTCTGCGTAGCTTCGTCCTTTCCTGGCCCGGGTGAGGTGTTCTCACTCAATGTAGACACGAACAGCGTCAACTGAGGAGGATCCATAGTGGTTTGATCCGGCGAGATGCGACCCGGCTGGTTGCAAGTGTTTACTGATATATAAAGTGTTTTTGATGGCGTCTGTCGCCGAACTGGATCCACGCCCGAGCTCAATTCATCATCTCCATCGCCTGCACCTTCGGCGAGTCCTTCTGTTCGATTCATGCTTCTTCGAAGCTCATATTGCGTGTCATGCTCGTGCGCCGATCTACCGGAGACCGAATCCGCTTCAAAGACATATGTAATTGTATTCCCAGGGTCGATGTTACTCCTCGTGGGCTTGTCAGCCTCAAGTGGACTCGCCCCGTCTGAAGCCCTCCCTATGATGCTGCGATCGAATAACGAGAATTCAGGCTCGTATGAGGGTGCGCGAATCTCGAGCAACTCTGTCGGGTCTTCGATGTCGTAAGAAGGGCCATCCTGGGCAAGGGTGGTCGGAAGGTCGGCGGCAAAGGCGAATTGCGGAGCGAAGAGGGAGAGATAGAGTACGATGACGAGAAACGAGGCAATTACGGATGCCGTCAGACGCGACTGTAGCGGGCTGAGTTGCATGGTGATTACATAGCCCCAGCAGACTTCTAGATCAAGAAAGCGAGCGACGGAGTCAAGAAGGAAGATGGATGAACGTTAGCCGTTAAATTCGATGGCAACCATCCTATCGTAACGGGATCTAGAAACAAGGTCCCAATTCCTTCGTGGGGTGCTAGGCCAGCTACGCTTTAGAGCAATGCTAACACTTCTATGGTCGACTTTATATTTCGTTGTTAATGGACGTTAGGTAGGGACTATTGGTGACGACGATTCACGATCTTCAAGGGGCTCTAATTGAACTGTCGTAGGGCTGTTTCAAGCAAGTCGCTGGCGGACAGCTTAGGTACTTAAGTAGATACGACTAAAGTAGGATAGTGGAGCCAGGTCCCATGGGTCTAGTGCAATAGACACCTACCCGCGACCAACCTACATGGTACATTGCTTCCGTCTAGTTAGCGCCCCGAAAGCCTCCCAAAACGGGCTGGACAACATCAAATATATGGATTTCACAGGGAATTAAATCATTACTTAGGTACCTACCAGTAGTCTCCTATGAGATTGTGACTACCCAGAACTGAGCACCTGTCCAGTAACCATGCAAGAAGCTAATATGGCATATAAAGCTCGAACCTCAGGGCTACTAGACCAGGTGTTGTCGCTCTAATCGGCTCGCTAACCGCTTGACGGTTGTCGATTAACGTACCTAGGTACTCTCCATCCCCGGTCCACCTCGAGTAATCGATGATGTGTCTGCATTCACTTGCTAACTTCGAAGACCTTTCCAGCTCTCCTTAGTCGCATAGAGATATGCCGGTAGGAAGAGCGGATCAATAATCGAAGTGTCGAGGGGAACTGAGACAACAATAAGATACTAGCCAGCCGAGCCAGCCCTGCAGTTCTTGAATCGAGCTCTCCACCAATGCAAATATGAACAATACAAGAAATGCTTTTGAGGTTAAGTCGAGTTGAAAAATTCAACAGTTATAAACGTTATCATCACCACTTGTTCGTCAAAGGTAACCCCACCACGCACCTCCCCAGGGTTTACCCAACAAATCTACGTAGGGGCGGCCAGGGGTGTCGCTGTCGCTTTCGGGATCGCTTCTTCGGTGATCAGGCCAGCTTCGATAACGTCTTACTGTTATCAACAGCCTAGTCCGCTTGTCCCGTCATGCCACGACTACTGGCGTATATAGAAACTCTTTTGTGCCTCGATCGTCACTATTCTAATTCAAGTATCCCCTTTTTTTCTTCTCTCTTTTGCCAGATCGATTGTATCCCCAAGGCCATATGGTTCAGCCATCGACTTACAAGCCACATTCGTGGCTTTCATCTAGGTCTCACCAGCCACATAGGCTGGTGGGGCCCGCATGGCATAGCCTCACTGACAAAGGCCGACATGACTGGGAAGAGCAGTGTGGCGGAGCCGGCATATCGTCAGAATCAAATGAAAGGGAGTCGTTTGCTGGTGGACGGCGTGCCAGGGCGATTGATATAGCATAATATGGGTGGGTAGCTTGACCTTGTCTATTGCGACGACTTGGTAAACATCAGAATTCTGGAGCCGTCGTTTTTACTGATTGCAAATACCTCACTCCATATTCTCAAGCCACGGAATTAATTGTAAGAGCCAGCCAGCCCTGAGGACGTGCCGGTTGCAACCAGACTTGCACGCACCGGATCTTACGGCCTCTCCTGCGACTGTCGCCTAGCATGGAAGACTCAAGTCTCCAGGAACACCGGCCACGTGGGCCACGTCTATATCATAAAAAGTCCAGAACCGGTTGTTTACGATGCAAGCAGCGTAGGGTTAAGGTGAGGCAGTCTTATGGTCTTATGATGTCTCCGGCCTATCCACGTGATCCTGCGCCATAGGTAGAGAGAGACACATCGTGGCTAACGTCGATTCCTGACAGTGTGATGAGCTGCATCCCAGTTGTAGTAGTTGTTCCAGGCATATGGTCGAATGCGTCTACCAGGCACGACCACCCCCCTCGCCAAAAGCGAAGGTCAGCTCCCTTGGTCAGGTAGAGAGCAAAGCGTCAATCCACTCTGTCCCCAGCATCACCTCAGCCAGCACTGTCCCAGAAATTGTCTCTCAAGTGCGTGGGCGCACGCCTCTCAGTGCTTATCCTAGTGATTCGAGTGTAGTTCGGTCACCACACAGCTCTAGGTTTTACCCTTCCCCAAGCTCGTCCAACCCCAGTCCTCTCTTAGATGATGCCGAACCCGAAATAGACTTACCGGATGGTCCATGGCGGAGACTGTGGGAGCTGCGGCTGTTGCACAACTGCCAAACTCGGATGAAGAACCCATTCAGTGAGCCCTCGACCGCGGATCTTCGACAGATGTGGTCGGAGGATGTGCCCGACATGGCTATTTCTTTTGCGCAGAAGAAAGGACGGTGTAGCCTCCTCTACATTGAATTGGCCCATTCGGCGCTACACATGTGGACGACGAGTACCGATAAGCAGGAACGCGAAGAACTCATCAAGTTACAACAAACGTATCAGCTCATGTGCAGCAAGGAGCAGAGACGCGACGTGGATGAGATACCACACGCAAGTCCCAAACTCCTAGACTATATCTGTTTCACAGCCCTTAGAATTTTGGCGCACTCCTTAGCGTTGGTCCAGACCTTGTCTTTAGATCCTTGGGAGCCACCTTTACAATGGCTTCATATGGGACACGGTGCTGGATCTGTCTTCAGGAAGGCGAGCGATGCACTCAAACCCGAGCATCAAACCCTCATTGCCAAGTTTGTGAACACCCCGCCAACTATGCGCGATCGAGAAGAGTTAATAGGGTGCGACTTTTCTCAATTAGCATGGCTACTCGACCATCCCTCCCACCCAAGCTCGATCGAGGCGCAGACCGATCAGGAATTGAACGATGAAGGAGTGCGGTCTGTTTACGAGAAGGCATTGTCGTACACATGCAGTGTTATACGAGCGATAGAGCGAAAAGAGCCGCAAGTGGCTATCGCTCGAAGACTAGGTGGCTTCGCAGTCTGGGTACCCATCGAATTTAGCAAGTTTATCGAGCAGAAGCGCCCACGAGCGTTGGTTATCTTAGCGCACTTCATGTCCCTATGGATCGATTTCGAAAATGTCTGGATTATTGGACGCGCGGGAGAATGGCAAATTCGATGCATCTACAAGAACCTCCCGGTCGAGTGGAGTTGTAAGCTCGACTGCCTCTTTGAAAAATTCAATCATCGGGTAACAAGGCGGTAATCCTTGCAAAATACGAAGGTGGAAGCTATGAAGCGTTCCAGACGACATTAACATGGCACCGAGTTTACACATGGCTCATATCCAGCTAGGCAATTTTGGGACCGAGGCTGAGGTTGAAGATAACATATTAGCTCTCTCATCCGGGCGATAAACCGTGTCATGACAATATATCGTGTCATGGGTGTATCAAGAAACCGCAACGGTAAGTTGGCTATAAGTGATTACAATACCAGTTCTATGA
Source organism: Xylaria sp. FL0064 (assembly GCA_022593225.1). Classification (NCBI taxonomy): domain Eukaryota; kingdom Fungi; phylum Ascomycota; class Sordariomycetes; order Xylariales; family Xylariaceae; genus Xylaria; species Xylaria sp. FL0064. Next base: position 826,467 of record JAJKLE010000012.1, on the reverse strand, counting down.
TGCGATGCTTACTCTACACAGACAAATTTACTCGGCTTTTTGCACAGCGTGCTGACGACTAATGTTCAAGGCTCCATTCCACATTGAACATGTTCATAGCCATAACATTTTCAATAGAAGCTGGGAAACTCGGAGTCCTTCATATCAATGGCTTAAAGTAAGAAGCGGAAGCAATTCTAAGTGCTATTTTGTAGAAGAGCGGCAGCCACGTACAATCTCCCAGAAATAATTCGAATTTATAGAAGTAATCAAAAATTGTACTCAAATATCAATGTGCAAAACTATTCACATATTTGAAGACGATGTATAAAAAGGGGTAGTGAATAAGCTGGTGCAATTGGCACATTGTTGTACCTAGTTGCGTCAGCAAGACAATGCCCCACATTTTACCACTTCACCACTATCCTAGGCACGACTCACCACCGCTTTCACATACATATTTCAAAACATATCACCTCAAAGGACCATTTAATATCATCGTAAACCAAAGTGCGCAATGGTAAGTATAAATCGATCAAACCCATGAAATATGAATCAAATGAGCTAACAAGACGTCAACATAGCCACCAAAGCGGAAAGCAGCAGCAGGCCCAGCGAAAGACAGCCTCCCCAAGGAGCGGCCGTCGAAGCTAGCCAAAGAGCACAACATCTCGGCGCGCGAGGAGCGCGAGATCAAAGAGGCCTTCGCGCTGTTCGCGGAGCCCATGGAAGGCGAGAAGGAGGGCGTGATACCCACCAAAGACGTCAGGCGGGCCATGGTGTATGTGTCTCTCTCCTCCTGCCCTTCTCTTTCCTTTCCTCCCTCAACCATTTTATAAGTGGTGCGTAGCTTCTTTGTGAACAAAACTCGCGCACAAATCCACTTACAGTCCACAGAGCCCTTGGCCTCCCACCCTCAAAACCAGAATTAAAAGAGTTCCTCTCAATAATGGACCCAGACGACGAAGGACACGCGACTTACGAGCCGTTCCTCGCTATCTGCGCGCTCAAGCTGCACGCGCGGGACGATGCCGGCGACGGGCCGGACGCGGCCGAGGTCGACGAGGCATTCCGGCTGTTCACGGGCGCTGGCAGTAGTAGCGGCGGAGCCAGTGGCAGTAGTTTAGGTGGAGGAGGGGATGGCGACGAGATCCTCACGCTCGCCCATCTCAAGCGCATCGCCATGACGCTCAAGCAGGACGTCGACGAGGCGCTGCTGCGCGACATGATCCTTGAGGCGAACGGCGGCGCGGGCGTCGGCCGGGGCGTCTCGAGGTCTGAGTTCGAGGAGGTCATGCGTCGGGCTGGCGTTTGGAAGTAAGTGATTCTAAAGAGGCGGTTGTTTCGACGAGGAAACATAAATAGGATTCCATTCGGGTTTAGTTCTTCGTGGATGCTCATCTACGAAGGCGACGTGAGACGCCCTGGGAGGAATCAAGACCACGATTCTGACCTCATGCGCTTCTGAGGATCGAGCTGAAGACAAATTTGGAGAGAGGATCAAACATGGAACACGCAGCCCCGTCGATGACCGAGGAGTTGTATAAATAGCATCTCGGGCAGGACGTTTGACTGGCCGATTACAAAGCAGAAGTTGAACATACGCATGACCCTACGAAAGCTCAGGCTCAGATCCGCGAAGAACGACTATATTCCGCTGAACAGTGTTCGAAACTTATGGCCCTGAGGCAATCCTAGGAGCCTACAGAACGAACCGCCACAACCGGCAGACATGCCATCTATGACGAAGCACTCAGTTATAGGGTAGGGCATATCACGCCTTTCACTAGGTGTCCTGCAATGCAGAGAAGACGCCTCCACACAACATCAAAACGACTAGTTGGGTTTGGGTGTTGCAAGCAGTTGTGAAACGCCAGAACTACATGATCACAGCCGCGTCTCCAGGTGAAAGGTCACTATTTATGTGATGGCTGCAAATTACCGTGGTTCGGAAATGGACATAGTGAATGCTACGGTTACTAGAAGAAATAAACTCATATCGCTATGAGATTGGGGTGCAGTGATAATCATTTATTCCATGTTGTCCGTAGATATTTCGTGAATCGCTTCGCACGTCGCCGTTTGCTTACGCCTATATAAATGCACGCTCGCCCTTCTATCATCAGCCGAAAATCAGCAGCGTACCCAGGAACTGGAACCCCCCTTGTGCAAGCATGAAAGTGGCGGAACACAATATGCCCATTAGATTCGTACAATCTAGGTCGTATAACGATGGATGCACCTAAATTGGAAAAAGAATCATTCGGCCGGGGTAGCAGTTGCATTTGCTTTCTTGGCATCTGCGGCCTCCTGCGCTCTCTTCTGCGAATCCAACACCGCTTGAAGTTCTGGAGGTGCTTTGAAGCCTGCATGGTCAGAGTGCTTCTTGTAGAAGTAATTGTCCGGCTGCGGCCGCAACTCGGGAGGCAGCTCGTTGAGCACAGCCTTAAGGATGCCGTCGATTGAACCCTGTTTGGAAGCGTCGCGGTGCCAGATTGAGATAAGGTGTGAATTGAACCGCACCGAAAGCCCTACGCCACAAATCTGATCACCTGTGCCTAGTGTGAGCGCGAGTGTTGAAGAAATTCTTATCGGGGCTAGTAATTTTTACCTTCTTCTAACGCCTCCTGCAGCGTTTCACCAATCGCCATCAGCTGGATGCGTGTCCAGAAATCTGGACCAGCACTTTTGGGTACTCGAAAAGTCCAGCTGCCTCCTAGAATGTTCCTACGGTCCTCCCAAATAGGCTTGAAGCCGCTCTTAAACAGATATAGGGACTCGCGCATTTTTATCTGATCAACTGGAGTGTTGTTGTTATACCTCCAGAAATCCTGTACGGACTCGATCTGGGTGCCTAGCTGCTCCAGGGAGGACTGGTAGTTGCTGTCATCGGGCTTCTGGTCTTTGGACGGCCTGAGTGAATGAATGAAGGAATCAGAAAATAGCCGTCCCGACGGATCCCCCAGTATGGGGTAAGATGGGATGGACAATAGCGTTTACCTGTCAAACCAGACATTCCAGTAATGCTGGGTGGGCAGTGCCCGCATTGTCTTGAGGAAGTTCCTCTTTGCATCATCTCGTTGCTCGGCGGGTGAGCTGACGCTTGGGGAGTTGGCGTCGGAGCTCTGCGAGAGAGAGGACAGCCCTCGTGTGAACAAGCTTGGTCGCGTGGCCATGGTGAATGTGAAGAACCGTTGAATATTTATTTCCCCTGGCGCATACAACGAAGCTGCTAAAGTACGTAGCTAGCTCGAGGGGCAGTACGTTGACGATGGCGGGGTTTTGGGCGATTCAATGTTGCCAAGACTCTCTATCTCAATAAGGGAACGATAGGCTGTCTCTGTGCAGAGTTGCAGGCGACGATAAGGGAAATCAACAATGCTACCCGGAAGTGCAGCTCTTAAGAGTGAATGAAGCGAGCTGTAAAGAGGAAAAGAGGACAAGGCAGTCGGTTGGGTCGAAGAAACACAAAAGGAATCAAAGATGGAGGTACGCGCCTGCGTCTGCATGTAAGCGCGGGAATCAGGGGAAAGCAGTACGGCAACTTGAAACAGCATATGACAATGAGGATCAGGTGTGATTGAACCTGGTAGCTCCCTGGTATCTACTACCTCTTAGCGGGCGGTCGGTCCCTGTGCCGCTATCTGGATTATTGCCTCAGGTACATTGAGTGCTGAGCGAATAGGACACCTACATGTGAGGTAGGACCTACCTTGGTTGTTGGGCTGTTGAAGCTGTAGTGGATAACAACTGCTGTGCTACTCAACCAACAGGCAGCGTGACTGGGGCTCACAGTGGGCCGTTCTATTTAAGTGGTCAAGGTGAGACGACTGGGGGAAGGTGACCAATGTTCTAGACCGGGACTCTTGAACTGAATTCAAAGGTGGAAACTTTCGCTTCTTTCAACCTCATTCGGGTCCATCAGTATCAATAGCAACCTGTACAAGCGGCATTGTATCCCGTAATGCATGCAACAAACCTATCTAGTCCGGCGCTCTTCAATTTTGGCTGTTGATTGGTCCCAGTTCACAGCGTTATGTGTAACTCTCTTTCTTCTTTCTCGCATTTGGGGGCCGCATGTCTCTGGGTTGTGTACTTAGCTACTCTGAATAAGTTGTACCAGCAGCATTTCACATCAAAACTGCCCAAACAGCATCATCGGAATATTGATGGGCAGCTTTTAAGTGATATTATTGCGTATATAGTAGAGCTTATAATATATCAGGCAAAACCTGGGCCTTACAAGTCTGGCATATCTAGACGGCGATTCCGTCTTTTGTATATCTGGGAGTGTTGTTTAGCTATCACAAGGGCTGAATACAGGGCTTGGAGAATAACTCAATATGAGAATAATATTCTATGAGTGCATACCTAGGTATTGACCCCTTAGCCTCCCAAAAGACCCTCTGTCCCTTGGGGGGCTAACTAGTCTCTATATACAGGAGTCCTGCGGACCTAAACCTCCTTCATGAGAAGGTTTAGCCGTATGTCTCAGTCTCTGAATAGCTTCACCCGAGACATCCTGCAATTCGGCTTCATGCCTATACGAAAGGTCATGTAGTTCGCGGGGCCTCGCATAGGTGGCCTCCCGTCAGCGCGTAGGCTTCCGTACAACATTAGCACTCTCAGCGTAAAGCCACGAAAGTTATATTGTATGGTCAAGAAGCCATACAACCGTGTTAATATGCAGTTCTGCGCCAACCTATTGTTGGTCACAAGCTCAACAAGCCATGGCTGTGAGGATACTGTGTTGTGATATTACGGGTAGCAGGTTGGGAATGATGTAGCTTTTATGCCCTCGTCCTTCACGAACTTATATCAAAGATATTAATAAAATCTCGTTATACTCGAAGACAAGGCAGGCCTAGCCAATGCTGCTATATCAACATCCAGCCACTGATTTCACGATGAACTTTGCAAAGTTAAGTGACTGCTCTATTCTAGGGTTTGCATTATATTTGAAGCTTAGTTCTAAGTTGCCCGAACTTATGTTGTAGTCCGACTAGAGAGGATCCGCGGAACTTGTTCTGAGTAGTCTCAAGGCGAGAGAAGTACAATACTACACAGAGCTGTGTGAGAGGTTCGGCTCATGCTCGGTTGTAGGGGTAAGGGCGAGATTCACCACCCGGCTACATTTCAACTCTACTACTTGTATGATATTACAGATGTACCGCCCTGGGAAAGAGGGTTGCAAACCCCTAGGGATTGTCAGGTTATTGGGATCAGATTCTAGCTAGCTCACACCGAAATAGCCACTCAATCCAAGGCCGGTATAGTCAACCGATACCATATACGACAATCTCTGCTTGTTCGGCTGATACGAAAGAAAACAAAGCGCTCTAACTGGCGTCTAGGGTTCATTCTACAAAGGACATTGCCCACTTGTTCACTTTGTCACGACGCCACTTTAGCTCGCTGGACTAGGTGTTTTTTATCTTCGCTTAAATTTTTTTCGCTAGAGATACAATGTTTAGAGCTTCGGGAGTGTGTAGTAGCGACAGTCAGTTCTCATACATGAGCTACGTTCCCTTGCCCCATCTCCATGTATGTGCTGCCCTGAAATGAATCGGCTCCGTGAGTTTGCCTAGCCAGGCATCCCAATAACCTAATCAGAGTCATATCTGATAACCACGTTCAAATATCACACAATGAAAAAGCGGGATGTCTAGACTTCCCATTCCCATTATCGGTTGCACCTCCCAGCTCCGGTTACGTGATGGAAAATCTCCCCGTGACAGCCACAGTAAATCCACCTTTTGCCCCAATGTAAACCTGACAGGTGGATGAGGGGGGCGATGTCAATTCCTGGGGGGTCGTCTCGTCTGTGTTCCATCACCCTAAGGGGTAAAGCCAATTCTTGAAAAAAGTAACGTTAAACAACCCCGAGAAATGCGTGATGGGTTGCTTCAAAGTAGAAAAGGAACAACTGCAATAGCTCCATTCCCATGGTAGATGATCGGTTCCAAAAAGAGGCCCGGAATTGTGGCCGCAGTCATCTCCGGTAGGAGAGACTCCAGTCAGACGATGCATGCCGCTGAAGGCAGAACAAAAAATTGGAGTGTTTTCGAGTTGCAGTCATGACGTTTTACCCGAAAGCAATAATTGACAAAAGAAATCCGTGATGCCGATGAAAATCAATGGTATCAGAGCGCAGACGCCAGTTCGTGATATGCTTGCTTCGCCATGCAATTCAAGTCATGCGCGAAGTCGATGAATTAAGTAGACATTATGCAGGAAACGCCAAGCGGAAAGAGATATGGCAAAGGGATGGAGTTGCCCATAAACAGTAGGAGTTACTGCGAGGCAGCAACACACCAATGGCGGTGGAAGGCCCACGCACTTTTTTGGCACTCTTTGCTGCAGTACTTGGTTCGGCGGCATCGGCGGCACTTAGCAAATTGCCTCGTAAACTCTTCCCATTTGCCGCATTGATAGTAGGCACATTGTCTGATGCCACCTCGAGTATCGTCTTTGCGGCAGAGGTTCCTCATTACTACACCAGCCCAGTACTGCATATCAGTGCTGTGATACCTTACTGTAAATTTCTCTACAAGCGGGAAGATATTAAAATCGTTAGGCAGAAGATACTCCTCCTCATACTCTTGCCTACTCAATGACTCCATTGTAATGTTGTCGCCGTCGAGCAATTGCAGTTCCTTTCCGATTTTCAGTCGCGGTACTAAGTGGCTCTGTTGGAAGTATGATCGAAGATTGCAGTATTTGGAAACGTATGCAAGGAGTTGTAATGACATGAGCACATCTTCTTCCCTCGGCATGGCCGCGAGCATTTGTGTGTTAGAGGGTAATGGGCGGTCCAACAGATAACGAGGAAGACTGGTCTGACTCGCCAAAGGAGGCTGATGGGTAGGGACAATAGGCCGATTAGGGGACAGAATACCGGGAGGTCCTGGAGTTGGTGTGTTGTTGGGGATGCTCCCATCTACGGCAGCTCGATGAGTGATATTGAAGGTGCCGGCATCGGGGATCTCAGATACTGTTGGCGCGGTGAGGTCAAGAGTGGTTCCAGCCAAAGTGCTGTCCCCCTCTTCCATGGTAACGTCGTCAAAACCAACAGTAGGCGTAACATCTGCCGTGCCTGACATATCGGCATCTTGAGACCCATCAGATTGCACGCTATCCGTGTTCAAATCGTCTGTGTCTGTAGTTGAGGTTTGATGACGGATCGAAGGACGTCGGCGAGATCGACCATTCGGACCAAGTACTGAGGTAGGTCGAATTGTTGGTGACCGAACCTGAGGAAGGGGGAGAGGTGTTGTTGGGGAGGCGGGTTGAGACGCAACGCTAGGATTAAAGACAGGAACCATGGAAGGCAGGCGGTCAATATCACGAACAGGGCGGATGAACCCGTCAATTGCCTCCATCGTCGGGACAGCCGTTGCTGGGGTATTGATGCCTGATCGGGGGGTGGGAACAAGAGATGGACGGGCCTCGTGTCTATGATGGTGGTGGTGATGATGGTGATGGTGGTGGTGATGGTGATGACGATGGTTGGAAAAGGTCGGCCGTTCGGGAGGCGAAGTTGTTGGGAGAGATGGGCCAGAGGGGCCAGCTTCGGCGTTGCCCAGCTCGCCGGCAGCCGAGGTGCTCGCGAAGGCGGCAGCAGAGACGTCAATGGATGGCGGTGGAGCTTGCCTCCTGAACGGCCGCTGCTCGAGTTCTAAACGCCCAGATCTATTTGTAAAAGTGGTGAAGGGGGTAGTTTTGGATGCGTCGCGGTGGTTGTGGCTGCGATAGCGGTGATGATGATCCGCGATCTGCTTTTGCTTTGCCTCCTCGGCTTTCTCACGACACTTCTCAATAACCTTAATATAATTGTCCAGAATAGTGGCAATGACGGGTACCATATCAGCCTCGACGACTCGAGTTCTCACGTTCTCCGTCCCACGGACCCCAATGTTGACCACACACTGGAAAGCCAAGTTCCATTTCCACATATCCATCATATCCTTACTACGCCCCTGCTTGAGTATGCACACCAGTCTTTCTATCCCTCCATCAACCGTTAAGATGTCCCTGATGCGGGCTGATGAGGTAGTCAGATAGGCGAGGTGGTTGAGCGAGTTGATCAAGGGGAGCGTCGAGGTGCAGTCAAGAGCTCGGCGGTCATACAAAGCAGTGGTAATGCCCACCGACGCCTTGTTGACGTTGGGAATACTGAAATTGACTTCCCTCATGGCGACGAGTATGATTCAACCAAGCCGCTGTGGGATTTGTGAAGCGGCGTCAAGAGACGAGTCGATGTCGAAGAAGTCGTGGCACAAAACGGCGATAGGAGTGGGCGAGTGACTATATAGTATATAGCTAGATAAAGTCGAATTCAGGCAGAGATCGGCCTTGCTGTAACTATCGGTTGACGGGCGCGCGGTGGAGGATTAATGCGGAGACTTAATGCACAAAGGGATGCAGGAGGTGGTTAATTGCTCGGAAGCTATTCCTCCCCAGCAATGCGTAATAAAGTTGCTCTCTGCTTGCAGCGGCGCGAATCTCGGCTCACCCGTTGAGGATGACGGGAATATGCACAACACACCGATGACAGGCAGCGCTCAGAGGACCGAAAAGAGAGAGGGCAGATCAAACCGCGTGTATATACAAGGCCTGAAGATGAGAGAAAGGGCAAAGGGTCTTTAAAAAGGTTGGAGCTCAGCTGGAAGGAAAAAGCCTGCATGCGGATATGGACATGAAACTAGATCGTGACTCGAGCGGTAAAAAGATGCCCAAGTGCCAAATATGAAATGCCGCGACGGCTAACCTGATCGTGGACGTGCAACAGGGCTCAAGGAAAACAAGAAGATGGAGGCCCGGATCTCCAGCGCGTCGGACACTACGTCGAGACGAAAAACCCCATCCAGAGACGATAGGGAGAGATGGGAGGAAGGTGTCGAGTCGAATACAATGGTACGATTAGGAGAGGGAGGCTTCGGGTCGAGACGATGAAAGGATGGTTGGGATGGGAAGCGAGTCGGGGGTTGCAAAGAGAGAAAAGGGCTTAAGCTGGATACAAGGTCTGGGCTTAGCCTTGGCATTGGGTGCGCAGAAAAGACCGAAGAGGGGGAACAGGGGCACGCATCTATCCCTCGTGCAGTGCAGCAGTGTAGAACAGACGCCCCCAGCCAGCGTGCCTACAGCGAGTTGGTGTCTTGATTCTGTGCTAAGAAGGCCTGTGTTCAGGGACAAGAGAGCTTGCGAAGGGCTGGCATGCTGCTGGAAAAGTCTGCTGTAGGGGGTAAGGTACAGCATGCTTTCTCTACACGTACACTGCGACAGTGCACCTAGCCTTGCCTCCCCATCTCCGCTAAAGGCTAGAAATGACCTGGAAGCCGCCCCACCGATCACATCACAGCCGTTGACACCGCTAGAGTATGGCCTAAGCAACGCTAAGCACTAGAAGGTAGGCGGCCATTACCTATTGCAGTATCATGGTCGCTTCTGTTTCGGTGCGGAATTTCAGTGAAGAAATCATGTCTAATTGCCTCCCGGGAAGTATGTATCGACAGTTATCTACCGGTATAGCAGAGGCAAGCGGCCATCCCGAGAACCTAACACCACTAATTCGTTGATTTATAAACCCGCTTGTCTCGACAATACTGTTTCCTGCCCTTCCACTATTAGCCCCATCTAGCAAACTATATTTATCAATATAGATGGATAGGAAAAGGGATGAGAAAGGAAAAGAGAGACAGAAAGAAGGGAAGCCATCAGGGTAAAAGCTTCTATCCGCCTGTAGGTAGATTAGTGGCATACCTACATACCTACCTTGGTACTGAGTAAGTACGCATACTTCCTAACGAGCGAGGGTCTGCTGAGCAGCCCAGCATCATCACACGCATCATCACACGCTCCCTGAATCCCCTTAGACCCTTACAAATCAAATGCAACCTACTGGAGCTCCAACCACCCAGTAATACACGTCCTGCCCACCGAGAAACATGGCCTAGGGGCTCTCCAACCACCTGGCTAGTGTCCTTAGGATGCCTAGTACTTGATCTAAATACTTGAACAAGCTGCCATCACGCACCACGAGAATAAGCGACGATTCTCAACGTGTTCTAGCTTACCTACTGTAGTTTGGTAGTCTGTTGAAGACGATAAAATTACTGCTACATGGAGTGGGAGGCGAATGACGATGTGGCAAGGACTAGGCCTAGCAGTTGTGTGGACCCCCGTTCACATAAGGTAGGCTGATCTTTTCTGTCGGTATTTTTGGTTTATGGACCCGTTCCTCTACTCAAATTTTTGTCTTATTTTCAGAAGGGCGACTCTTCCAACTGAGTTAAAGGCTTGCGTGAGTAAGCAATCAATAGGGTACCTATCTCCATCCACCAAGGTAAACAGTCCCGGTACACTAGCTAGGTACACAGGCTACTTCTTTAGCTATCTGGTGTTACACCTGGGCTATTAGGTCAGCCGTCTTCTCCGCTGCGGTACAGACCGACGTCTTGCACACGACGGACCAGTGAAAAAAAGCGACCGGTATGTTTTTTATATCTTCGAATAATGCGCCCCTGAGTCGACAATGCTAGTTTTAGTTAGATATCCAATGTCGAGATTTTCGGTAATCAACCTCACTTTTGAGTCATGAACTGCTCTGGATGCTACCCGACTGTATTGCCTAATGCGGCTAGAATATTCATGTCGTGTTCTCAGTTTGGCGGTTCCGTCTCGCTGGCACCACTAGGTCTTAGAGGCGGCCAACAAACCTGGCCTGTGCTGTCACGAGCAGCCGGTAGATAACCCACTCTGCTATCGTTCCTTTTGATTGATTGAGTTTGGTTCGGTACAGCGACGTTAGACGCGCTGCAAGTTAGCGTAGCCGGACCGAAGCCATTACCGGTACTCCAACTCTCACACATGTAACCTACTTTGCCTGGAGAAGGGGAGAATAACCTACCCTGATGGTTACCTTGGAATATTTGTGTATTACTTACAGTTGCCAGTAATGCCGGCCGTAATAGTATGATACATTCTCAAGCATATCGTGTGCGATCGGGCTAACAGCTTCCGTAGTATATAAGATCTCACGGCCATCAAGGTGACCTCTACGTTGCAACCCATTCTCCTCACTTTGCTCCAACATGTCACGCTTCGGCTTGCAGCTCTCCCTGTTCAGTTGTTTATGCCAGCCAGCTCAAGGATGATTGGTCAGCATAGGGCACATCGGTGCACGAGAACACTCGGACCTGCGAATTGCTCATTGGACGACAACTCGTTATTGGGATGGTATCAACAGGATATAAACCTACTGCTCTCTGCCATCTCGCCCTTTTCGAGCCAAACACGTTTCAGCCCAATACTGAACGAGAACAGTGATTGCAGTAGTTCTCTGACACGTGATTAAGGAAGTTTGTACACGAGACACATGCACACATATACGCAGGCGCCGTGAATCATTGAAGTTTATAACATTTGTCCAGCAGCGTGGCTCGACCGCCCCGTAGGATTTCTGCCCTTCTCCAAATTTCCCTATTCCCAGGTTGTTCGACACGTTGCTTTGGGGGGAGGACCTGAAACGCCACAGAACCCCCTTTCTTCGCCTATGAGTCTCTCTAGGTTACCAGTTGGACGGCCAGTATCTCCAGCTAGGACGCCGTGAGACCTAACGTTGGTATATATGCTAACGTTGCTCTCGACAAGGCTTGAGGCGGGGTTCAGATGATACCTGCTTGGCTATGTACTATTCTAACACCTCTACAGACAATCAGGGATTCGCCTGCCGTTGGTACTTGACAAGAGAGCAGTATACCGACTCTGCCTTGTACTTATTTATCTATCTGCATACGACGTGGGATGTTGTGTCGAACAACACCTTTAGTGGCTGTCAAACCGGCATCAAGTCGCTAGCCGAAGTTAAAACAAACGCGCGTTCTATAAAACATTCGTTGATCCTCCGATGTAACATGAAGGCCCGTTTTAACGCCATATTTACAGGACAGTATGATCCAAAGCCAAGGGACCTTTTTGGTTTTTAAGTGAACAAGCAATATACGTAGCAAAGATAAGTAAGTGATTGGTGCGCCTTGCCGCCTGCTTACCAGGCGCGCAAAAGCGCTGGTACGTGACGAAACTGACGCCGCAATGTGGATGCTTGATCCTTCCTTACCTGTAATTACAACTACCTGCCTTGACGTCGACATTATCGGCACGATTAGTTATTTTAGGGAGTGTCTGTGCTAGATGGCACTGTCAGATCTAGCACATCGATGGCCGCGAGAAAAAGACAATACTACCTTGATATCTGGAGCTTTCGGCGACGATCGATGGGAGAGACACCGCTCGGGTCCCTTCCCAGCGCACCATATCGAATTCATGTAATTCTCCTTTCCTGGGAAAAATTTCTGTTACCAATTCGCCATAGCTATCACTTACATTACGGATGTCCTCGATCCTAATGTCCTAACTTGAACCACTGCCTTGTACCTTGCTCTTACGTGAATGTATCATGCTTCTCGGGTATTCCTATACGCCTATACAAAGAGGCGTGACTGTAAATGAGCTTTTGAAAGTCAGGTAGAAGCTTCCAGTCGTGCCAGCATCAACCATGTTGCTAATTCCCTTTACCACAGCGTCAGAAATGGTAATTTGATATGTCTTCTGTACATCATATCTCAACTCTATGGCAACATTCGGCAAGTCTCAGCAGATCAGAAAGCGCTTTTCTTTATCGACTCAAAACTAAACTGTCCTGTCCAATTCTAACTGGAAGTAAATGCTGCAAGGGGACATTTTCGGGAAGGACGTGCTTACGTCTGTGCAACATAACCAAGTATGCACAGGTGCCTTTACCTCACCGAACGCAATACAGAAACATGTCAGAATAGCCACGACAAGACAAGGGTTCCATATCCACTTTCTCCGCCGATATGCTTGTACCATTGTCGAGGAGACAAATTACATAACTCTCACTTCGATAACCGCATGGCAGAGAGATACGCAAGCTCGATATACCCCAGAGAAATTCGATATCCGTGCCCGGCAGCTGATGCATACGACGATCCCAAAACATCTGCCTACCTCAACATTGCAGGATGACATGCCGACAGAGTTGGGGAGAAAGTAATACCCCATGCCCTCCAGCTGCAGCTATGGCATTGCCCTATTGTTCTACTGCAAGCAACCAAAAAAATAGACCTTTCCAATTGTGACTGCTCTAATCGATCGATGCGGTGCCAAGTATGTATGGTATTCCGGAAGTGTCTGAAGAACGGGTTCAAGTGGATGCAGACAAAGTATTTCTCACTGCCGGCAGCCAGGGTGCTCTCGGAGAAAATTGAGTTCCTCGTCCGAGTACTAGAATCGGCAGATGAATATATCGGTGATTCGAAGTCCACTGACGCGAGAACGAGGCAATTCGCCCGGTCATCTATATCATACAAGGTTTCATGTGATGAGGCACAGATCACCGTTCAGCTGGGTGCTCGTGTATCTCTGCATATTTGCTCTGGGCAAAGAAAGTTCTCACGTTTCCTGATAATCATGTCAGTATGAATATATATACGGTATATTCTTTTGATCAGACGTGGAGTTTTGGTATAAGGCTAGTAGCTCCTCATAGTAAGGTTATTGAGGATGCTGGAACTTTCGAGACCCATCCTGACATTTTCAAATCATAGCTACTTAGTGTGCATGAATATCTGCTTCAGAATCAACGGTAGCAGTCCCACAGATCAGACATTCTTCAAAGGGGCTGCTCACCTGGGGCTGACTGAGAGGTCTTTCTTAAAGGCCCGGAGAAGTTTACCAAGTTTGTCGGTAACTTCGCGGCTCACCAGGGACCTTCCATAAAACAATAGTGGAGGTTGAGAAAAGACCTATACGCCTGTGTTTCACACTAAACCCCACTGCTTTTAACTACCTACTTTTGTAGAAGCTCTACCAAGTTACTCCCAGCATTACTGAACATCATATCACAGCCACCGGTTCAGACGACAAGAGCCAAGATAAGTGTCAATCCGGGCTGCCGGATCCTGCGTTACACAGTCGTTGCACCTATAGCGTGCCCCGGGCTTGTACGTCTTAAGCAATCCGATTTTCCGTGCTTACTGGGAGGCAAATCGGGATGAAACACAGTTCGTCTCGGAAGGAAGCGGTTGGAGGGACTAATCCCATTATACCAGGTATCTATATGGATCATCCAGATAGCGTACATGCTGCATGAGGGCTTGATAATCAGCTAAACTGTAGTGTGCGTCAGTCTGGGTTAGCCATCCGTACTGTTTCAAAGTCTAGGTAGATAAGTATAAAGTCAAATGCCTAGGTAGGTACGCTGGAGATGTTAATCAGTTTAATCTGAAAATTAGACAATGAATAAGTCAGAGAATTGACAAGTTCACAACCCGTCAAATTACCACTTCGTTACAGGTACATAAAATGAATCTGAGATTTTATATTACTGGGTGATGAAGCTTTGGTGCTATACGTATGTTTTAACATATACCAACTGCGCTGCCTGACATACATACCATCGTTAGGACTGAGGTTTACGTTAGGGAGCATGTATACAGTCCGTACAAATGGGACATCAAGGAAATATAAGTCATGAGTCAGCTACACTCTGACTTCATGGTGCGAGACGGGTGAGAGAGACTGCGTCTTAGCCACTCTCCTATAGATATTTCATACGAGTTCCAATGGACTCACCTTGTGATACATGATCTCACCCTCGTGGGAACGCTTCACAGAGATGTCGAGATCTCATGCAAACCACAAGAATAAGAAGGACAGAGCCGTACGTCCATGTCGTCCACACTACCTGTATCACCCCTCCATCACCCAATCTCTATCTATATATCTCATTTTTCGTCCAGCCTCGTATCCCTGGATCAACGAACCCCTTTCCTCCAGAAAAAAGGTTAAGCCGCACAAATCTCACGATACCCTTTCCATCCCTCTCAGGCCTGACCTGCCATGGCTAGCCGCCTTTCACAGAAACCGCAAGACATCACACTCCCTCGCAGAAGCCGGCGCACAGACGAAAACACGCTGCGTATTCCACGCACTGATCTCCCCGAGCTCCTTAAGTCGAGGGTCCCCAGTATCCCCCGAGTCGCGACTAGAGCCCGAGAGAGCGTATCGGCGCACGGAGAACCGGGACGAGACGCCGGAGGTCGATGCCTACCTAGATAACCTGCAGAGGTGATTCTCGACAGCGTGGAGCTCGGCGAGTATGACCTTGTGAAGCGACGATCACTCTAGACACCGGCAGCGAGGAGTTCTTGGGAGTCTCTTGGTTGAATCTTTCGAGGAAGTCCCCCCCGGCTGGGTCCCTGCACGAGCACAACCCAAAATGAAAGCCAACCAAAAGAAGAAAATTAGGGCTTCAACGCCTAGATGGATAGGGCAGTTCTGGTCTGAATATTATTTGATGATGTTATGCCTGGGCTTAACCTCGTGATAACTTGATAATGTTGGTGTAAATTCTTAATCGTATGGTTCTGTAATTCTTTTATTAGTTATATCTCATTTATCATTTTTGTTGTCATTGGTGGAACCAGTCTTCCTATGAGCATTAATCTCATATTCCCGAGCTCTTATAACCAAGCCATAGTGACATCTTGAGATAGCCCATTATGAAGACTATATTAGATTGCTGCTACGAGCAGGATGTACCATCATCACTACAGCGTTCTAGATTTCTTAGTCACGGGCTACAACCTACAACTTCGCATAGATATATATACGAGTGGAAAAAGGGGGATTAACCGGCATTATGTATAAACACAGAAATAATCTTTCATCTTTCTATTATAATAGGCAGAGATTTTCCTAATCACCACTAATCTTTGCGTGCCTGAAATACTTCATACCTACCCAGGCAACAATCACCCAAACCCATGCCATGATAGACGTGAGTATCATCAAAGCGGGGTAATACCCTACAATAGGGAGTGTGGGATCGTCTTCGAGCTCGGGCGGTGCATAGGGCGTTGACCCGACATCCCAAGCCCAGCTCCAGATGTTCAGGCATGAGCCCATACCAATAATAAAGACGAACCACGTAACGATGAGAACAACCCACCCCCACCACTCTGTTTCGCTATAGTCGTGGTAACCGCTATCTATGTTGGCTAAGGCTGGGCTTCCTGTCGCCAGTCCTTGTAGTGATAAAGGCGATTTGGCATACTGCTGCTTGTTCGTGGATCGTCGGCGTTGTATCGATTGCGCTGGAGATTGCGCGCGGTGAAAAGAGCCAGGGAAGTAAGATTCAGAGCCCGATGAATAGGTCGCTCGGTTGGGCTGAGAGTGCGATGGTACGGGTAGCGTCATTGAAAACCCATCGTCTTCATCCGTGGTAGACGTGTACGAGATTGTAGGGCTTGTCATGTGAGGGTCATAGCCAAGGGGAGGGAATGGCCGTACCGGCTCTGGCACCGTAGTTATCACCCCTGAGGCCATTCCCTCGGTGGACGGACGCGGTGTAGCTTCCAATAATCCCAGACCGACCGCAGACCCATCCGTCATAGTGTGAGGGCTGGCATGCTGGTGTTGTATCGGTGGGGGCACGGAGGTCTGTTTAAGAAGGATTTGCGATGTATCGAGGGCGAGAGGCTGTGGGAGTTCTAGCTGTTGCTGTTGCGGTTGGGACTTTAGCTCACGCTTCTCACGCGCAGCGCCGCGGCCGAGCAAGGCCATCTTTCGCAAAGAACCCCTGCGCCTACGAGTTTTTTGTTGAGACATTGCGGCCGCCAGGGCACGCGTCGGTTTATCAGGGACACTTTCGGAGTTGGTGGCAGTAGCGCCAGAGGCGGACGAAGGCTGCTGGAGCCGCGAATCATTTAGACTCGATTTGCTTTCGGAGGTACGTAAGAAGGGAAATCTGGTGAGTATGCTGGCGCCGGAACCGCTCCGCTTGCGGCTGGTGGTATTTGTATCCGATGGCTGATGCGAGCTGGTTTTCTGGTTAGGAGAAGCTGCCTCCATTGTCATATGGACGCTATTGTTCGCGGATCTGAATCATGATCATGGGGAGTTGCAGTTATTCCCATCATGTCAACACAATTCGCTATACCAAGGGTCGGGTCTCATTCGTATGAGTATAGGGGGTTAGCGCGGTATTCGTAGTTACTTAAGATTGAAGCAAGAGCGTATATAAATCCAGCTGCTTTGAATTGCTGCCGTGGAGGTGTCGGTTAGGCTCCTGGTTATATCGCGAAGCAAATTGGGAATTGGGAAGAGAGAACGTTAAGGTTGCAGATGTCGCTGGTGACGTGAACCGCCGATTAATTCACTGACTTGGCAAATACTAGAACAAGCCGGACCCACATTTTAGCGTACGATGCGCTAGGTACGATCCCCTGTCGCACACCCCGCTGGGCTTGACCCGGGGCTTCCCCTGCAGAAATGCAGTTGCTGATACTTGGTAACTCTCTTTCGGCTGTTCCTTGGTTTGTGCAGCTGTCATCTGATGGACAGCACAAGCTAGGTTACATATCTAAACACATCCATGGTAGATAAGGGACATTACTCGGTATCTTGATTGGCGGCCCCCACTAAATGAGTTGAAGTGAAAGTCAATTCAACCCACAACTTCTACGAATCTGTCCCGTGACATCTCCTCCGCAGAAGTCCTCCACATCAGTAGACTATCAGCTCCCAGATAGGTAAGTATACCCACTACGCAGCGCCCGCGCGCGGCGTATACAGCAGGTACCTGCCGCCGTGCCTGACTTGCCATTCCTGGCCGGCTGAGACATGTCCCATTCCGTCTGACTCTGGCAAACCTTCCTTTGCTTCTGCTCATGAAAACGTCATGAAGCCGACGATCGCACGTTCGTTCCATTCGTTTGTTTGTATTGTGTTCCGCACCTCAGAGGTTCTTGGCCGCTAGCGCTTTCTTGGAGCCTTATTGTTCCCCTGTCTTGCGCTGCTCATTATTCTAAATCGGGGGACCAGTAATCAGCGCCAAGAACCGGCTGCTTAGTGTCGATTGTCGCGTTGTGGGCAACCAAAGGAAAAGAGGAAAAGAGGGAAAGAGTAAAGGGAATGGCTCCCGCGAACAGCGCAATTCCACCTCCTATCTCTGTCATTCCCGCCATCGAGACGCCCGACGATCGCGACACGTACCGCGACACGTACCGCGACAACCTCGACAACGACAACGACAACGACAACGACAACGACAGTTCCGATCGCTTTGTCCACCGTCACAACGCTTCCCAGTCGTCATTGACCGCCTCTGCGGGCCTCGGCCACCACGCTCATTACCAGTTCTATGACCCGAAGCGTCTCTCGCCTGTCGCACCGACTTTCCAGGATCGCAATACACTTCTAGTCCCAGGAATGGCGTCCAACACCGACGACGACTTCTCTAACGAGAACTCGGTGCCAATCGACATCCCGAAACCAAATGCCCCGAATCCCTTCAACTTCCAGACCCAGGTCATATCCACCTCGCCTGTCAAGCCCAATGTCGGCCAGCGGCGCGGTCACAAATATAAGCACTCGAGTATAAGTGCGCAACACCAGATCTTCCAAGAGCCACCGCCGCGCCCGCCGCTGGCTCTCCCACGCGACCTTCCCGTGCCCACGCTAAAGGAGACCTGGAAGTCTATGTCCAAGGACCAACGTCATCGCCTATACTGGTGTATATGCCATGCGCTCGTCGCCAATTGGCTCTTTCTGTCCGCCCACGGCTCTTTGATGATGACGGCGCTCTCGCATTTGGTATTCTTTGATGTAGGGTCGGCATTGATCTGCGTGGCGGTTGAGGTCCTAGGCAACTTTGAGGTCTGGAAGCGCAGCAGCATTCGGTACCCCTTTGGCTTAGAACGTGCTGAAGTCTTGGCCGGCTTCGCCATGAGCATCTTTCTGATCTTCGGTGGCTTTGATCTCGTCAGTCACAACGTAAAGCACGTCCTCGAAGGCCACGGCGGTGATGGTTCCCACGAAGGGCACGCGCACGAACACGACGAACCGAGAGTCGCCATGGGCAGTATTGACTTTGTCAGTCTTGCGGCCGTAATCGCCACACTGATCAGTGCATTCGGTCTCAGAAACCATGCCAGAATCAGCCGAGCCATGCGCGTGAGCTACCTGGCCAGCTTACCGAGCATTCTGTCAAACCCGTTCCATTTCCTCACACTCTCGGTATCTACCCTCCTGGTGATGCTTCCTCTCTTTTCGATTCACCTCCATATCATACTCGACAGCGCAGTTTGTGGCCTGATCGCGATAGCTATGTTTGGGCTTGGGGTGCGGTTGGCCATTGCGCAGGGGCTTATGTTGCTCATGAGCTACGGAGGACGCTCGGGTTCGCTCTCGGGCAGATACAAGGAGTTCGGCGTCTCGGACGTCCTTCGGGAAATCGAGACGGAGCCTAGCATCGAACGAGTCGAAGAGGCGCAGTTCTGGCAGGTGCACTACGGCCTTTGCATGGCCAATCTCAAGGTGAGCGTCGCTAAGAACTGCGACGATGCTACCCTCAGCCGCTTGCGAACTCGTATCTCGAACCTCATACAGAACAGGCTCGGAGAAGGATATGGTCGAGGCGGAAGTTTGAAGTGGGAAGTCAGCTTACAAACGGGCACTTCAACTGTGCAGTTATAGAAAGAAAACCATACATATATAGCTTACTTCATAAAACTTAGTACATGATTGGGTCGGGAGGGACACGAGAGTTTATCAGGTCTTGCGGCGCCTGTTCGGTAAACGTTATTTGCTTTCCCCCCTCTTCTGAAGTTCGCATTTTCGGGCGTTGGCGCAGGCATAAAACGTACATGAGCTAAGATATCCTCCTCCTTTGCAAAGAAGAAAGAAGCGGCAGCAGCAGCAGTACACACATCATGAGAACTTGGCATAGATGGATGGGAAAGAAAGGGGCTTGCGGAACGATGATGATTGTATAATGTGTGCACCTCTACCTAATTCTCTCGTGTACATAGTTCTCTACCTCGAATGAAAACATACATAACGTAAGATTCCCTCTCTTAGTTTTGGTTTTATTTTCCTGCCTGGCATGTAGCTTGTGGAACGGTCTAATCGGCACTCACAAAGTTAAAAAGTAGGTAGGCAGACGGTTTCTCCTTTAACCTTTTAGGCTTGCGCGTGCGACTGACAAGCGGTTCAGGGGTGGTGCATACATAGAATTTGGCAAACCTGCATGCCTAAACCAGTTCGTGAAAATGATATTCTTGCAGTGGATATATATGAATTTCCGCCAGTACACTAAGACGCGCTATACATAATAGGGGCAGTAAACAAGGCCCTCGAACTTATTCCTCATCACCACGGCATTTCCAGCATAATGTACCAACCCTCTTGCGTAGCAAAATTTACAACACTCCATCATATTTAGTTCCTATAGCTAGATGTCCTCTAACTCTGCGGTGGTCTCTGTGGTGAGAGACCGGGCGAGGCCGGACCTGTAGCAGCCTGCCCGCGAAGGTTGATTGACCCGATTCTGGATACAATGTTATTGCCAACGGCATCGACTGCTCCGCGTGGCGAGGTGACTGAAATACTTGAAGTAAGTAATTGGTACGTTACGCGAGTTATGTGTGATTCGGAATAAGGGAAGCTTCGTTCCAGAAAGTTGTAAAAGAAAAGAGGTATAGATAAATGTAAAGTTTACTTACGAGTCGGGCCGGCCGGCGCCGTCTCTTGAACCTTAAACAACTTGATGCCTGTGCCGTTCCATATGCCAACCATACCCTTAGCAACTTGCATTTCGCTAGCGAATATGAAACCCCATATCAAAGATTCATACCAGCCGAGGGCTAGAGGGGACCACTCAAACGATTGAACTCGTATTAACGATGGCTCAATGCCAACTAAATCGGCTTGTCTGATGGTCTTGAGAGTTGCAGGTGAAGGAGATTCAGCGTTGAGCTCCTGACGGTCCACAAGCACAGTCAGCTGTTGAATAAGAATCAGAATAGTGTGTAACGGGAGTTCCGGGAGCCAGCTCTCAATCCAATCTGCGGACGGCTCAAACGCGCCGGAGGTAGACTGGCCGGCGACAGAATAACTTCCCAAGCTAGTGGTACTGTTTTGCCTAGAGAAGGTTGGAACCCCGGCGGGCATCTTTCCCCTGGCTTTTTCGGACATTCCCTTCAATTGAGTTGGCAGGGCGTCCTCGACGCCCGCAACAGATGAAGCCCGAGAAGGATTCTCGCTGGAACTCGATTGAGCTGGCGTTGGACGCTCTTCCCCATCACTATCATCCTCATCATCGCCGATTGTGAACGTTGCGTCCTCCTCGGGTACATCGCTCAACGAGGGGATTTTGGGTACGGCTGTAGTAGGACTGCGTAAGCTTTCAACGGAACTCCGTCTCGAATTTATTTCAAAGGGATCAACCGGCTGTCCGCTTTCTTTTCTTTGGCGGTTTCGCCGCTCAAGTTCCTCTTGACCGCTCTCGAGAGTGAAGCTTCGCAAAGCCTCAAATCGTTTTCTATTCTTCAGTATATGATAAATAAAAACCGGGTTATCTATATTAATTAGCGCGAACTGTCAAAGCTTTGTTAGGGGATACTCACTCCCGTATTGATGCTCAATGATAGCATTGATAGACTCCAATAGCGAACTTAATAAAACGTGGTTGCTATCATTGGCTAGAAGGAACGATGGAGAGGACATCGAATTGAACAGCTGTATTAATTTTGAACATGTTGTACTGCTGATGCCTTCCAGATATGCGGCAACATTATTAACGACCGCTAACAGCGCTGGATAGATAGCAGAGAGTTTGCCCTGGCTCCTGGTGATGAGATTATATATCGACTAAACAGTATGATTAGTGTCTGCTTTCTAGATGAATTCTAAAATACTTGCCTGTATGAGGAAGTCGCCATAAGTCCCCTTGAAATTAGGTATTCTGATGACTGTTGGGAGTGTGTCTTGTGCAGTAAACCGCTTATTCAAATTGACTCCAAAGTTCTTTTCAACGCTTAGTGTTTGTAAAAGGAAAGCACACATCCTCACTACGCCCTGTTTCGAGGTATCTAACTTGTATTCAGTGGCATAGAAGAGGATAAGGATGACAAAATCATGGGCCCGTTGAGTATCGATCATATACGATCTGAACCGTTTGTTGCACTGGGTAACCTCCCAAAACAGCATTATTATTTCAGGGGAGAATCTGGCTGTGGCTTGACTGCCAGGTAGATATGATGTATTGGATTGAATTGGCTGGTTGAGGATTCGGGTCATGCCGTCCAGAATGAACTGAAAGTCTTGGGGACGATGCAGCCGGCCTAGGAAATGACGATAGTAATTCTTTGGCGTAGAGCCAGTAGGCGATTCGGGTATGGGGTAGAGTAGAATAACTAAGAGGAACTGTAGAGTGTAGGTGACGAGAACTTCTTTGGGATCCTTGAAAACGAGTGTGTTGATAGGAACACGCCAACTAGCCGGATTATACTTGAGAGTCTGCAATCGTTAGAGACAGCACTGGGCTCAACTTTCGATGACTTCGACTTACCGTATTCAGTAGCGAGCATAGGACAGACAGCACGACTTGCTTGTCAGGACAAGTGCAGATATAGGTTAACGTCTTGGTACCCTTGGTGGGCAGCAGGTTTGGCGACATATACATGCTCTGGCTTGCCAGTGTCACGAGCAATCGCAAGATTTCGCACCGGTTACTCTCAAACTCCCTTGTCGTGGGCACAGCTGTATTGCAGCCTACGCCACTCTGCCAGATGGCATAGGTAACTTTGGGTTTGCCATGAGGCTGCTTCGGGACAGTCAAGTCGGAGAAAAAGAGCAAGTCAACCAGGGTATCTATAAGTTCCTCGGCAAGAGGCTTCGCCTCCTCGAACTCATCGGTCTGGGGCTTCGCATCCTGCTTGTCTTCCTGGGCTTCGTCAAACAGCACTTCATTTGCAATGGCAGATCGCCTCGTCCGTTTCCTTCTCGTGCCCCAGAAGAATTTGTCTTCCCAGGCTTGTAGGGTTTCGGCTTCGTATAAATAGGGCAGGATACGAGTCAACACGCGAATGCAGTTCAGGGCGTCTCTTTCGGGGGCGAACTCGGTGTCAGGAAAAGACGGGTGATGGCGCAGTATGAATAAGCGTGAGGTGAGGGCTAAGATAAGCGTCTCTAGATTTTCCAACGCCCTGTCTCGAGTGCGGCGGATGTCGGCAGCCGAGAAGAGGCTGAATACATCTTCGGATGATTCTGGGAGCTCCCAGAACTGCGAAGGAAGTGTCAGCAGAGGGCACATAAAGCTCTATCACTTGCTTGCGGCTAAGAAGAGAGACGGAGGAGGGACGGAGGGCGACGAACGGAAGTCCAGTAGGGATCATCAGCGGGGATATGCCGCTCTTCAGACAACCTAAAGATTCCCTTCTTAAAGACGAGTTTGGAGTCACTGGCACCCATGGCGACAAAGTCTATCCATGTCTACGGGGAAAGGTCGTTGAGCAGAGCGCGGCCGGTGTTCCTCAATTGGGCTAATCCACCAAGATGCTGCGGGGGTACTGCAGAAGATGGGCTCTGGTGGAAGAAAGCAATTGATGTGGCTGTCCGGTATCTTTGCCCAGATCTTTGGAATGCGAATGAAGAAATGTCCAACAATGTAGCTAGGCAGGTTAGCGAACGTGTCGAGATAATATCATCGATCAGCGAAGCTTGCGATCTGCCTTGGGTACGTCAGGT
Organism: Xylaria sp. FL0064; assembly: GCA_022593225.1. NCBI lineage: Eukaryota > Fungi > Ascomycota > Sordariomycetes > Xylariales > Xylariaceae > Xylaria > Xylaria sp. FL0064. The sequence continues at coordinate 802,875 of JAJKLE010000012.1, read as the reverse complement.
GGTAGGCACATGTCAGTAGTAGGTTACCGTACTAAGCCTAGGCACTTAACGGCTGTTACCTCATTGATTGTTGTAGGTCTTATCGATAAACAGTATGGGAGCCACTCTGAAGCAGACCTGTCTACGGTACTACTAATAGCTGATACTAAGTTTAATCATGCCTACCAACATCAATGTCTTAAATGCACCTATTGCTAAAGCACACAGATACCGTGAAGGGGTCCGACTCTGATATTTCCTTCAACCGAAATCGATTCGCAGAACTGTATGTCATGTAGTGGGAGGTAGGCGACCTAATACTCTGATTTCGTACGTATTCAATGGAGCTCGCAAGTAAACTACGGATATAATTTATAACCATGAAAGTCACACTCCGTATTACGTTGGATATCCGAGAGGGAGGAGGGGGGGGAGGTGTACTACTACGTAATTGTATGATGGCGGTAACAACTACACTGTTAAGACTGCTAGATGAATTCCTAGACCAAAAAAGGTCTTACAACGACCCAAATGCATTAAGGCCGTTGTCTCGTCCCGGACATTAGCCGAATACCATCAATGTTCAAACGGTATACAAGCCAATGCGAGTGAGAGCGCAATATCTCGTAGCAAGCTACACATTTGAAGACAGCCCTTAATCCCTTCACTAACAGCCATGTAGACGATTCCGTAGATAAGAGCTAGGTCTTCCACTTGAAAAAAGCACCTCTCATCACCCTCGCCCGCTGCCGCTGTTGTCAACGCTGATGAGCTTTGAACATCTATTTCTCTCCCGTAGTTCTCATCTCCAAACCCGGTTTCTCCGCATCAACACATCTTCGGGGAAGACGGGCCGCGGCTGACCATGCGGTCTACAGTTGCCCGACCTTTTGCCGACAGATCTTCAAGAACAATGATTCTCCCTATGTATATAAAAAGGCCGTCTCTCCCTCTTAAAGGAGCAGAGTTGTAGATACTAGATCCAAAGGCTGGTTGGTATCTTGTGCTCTTCACTGACCGGAGTTCGGTGAGTGGCCTAAGATGTCGACTACACAGACCGCCGTCGCCGAACCGGCCCAGTCGCACCCGCTGACGGAGTTGAATCGTGACTTCATGGCTACGGATCCTGAATCATCCTCAGAGCACCAGGTAGCTGAGTGCGAAGCCGTTGATCGTGAGCCAGCCACGCCCTTCCTGAAATTGCTCGTTGCCGGGTACTCTTTCTTCTGTGCCGGCGTCAGTGACGGTACTTGTACGTATTATCTTGGTTATCTACCTCTTGCTACACCCCTTGCCAGGAACTAGCGTATCTTCAATTCCTCATTTAATAAGTCCTATTACGGTATGCAGGGATATTGACCTGATGCGTTGAAGTAGGACCGTTGATCCCATATATCCTGAGTAGCTTCCATATAGGCACAGGAGAGATCGCCATCATGTAAGCCGTACAGCACCTTGTCCAACTTGAACTCTCAACTAATAAACAGCTATGCAACGACTTTTGCAGGATGGCTGCTCGCAGCCGTCACGAATCCGATCTTCACAGCGCACCTGACGCTGGGTCAACTGCTCTTCGTCGGCGCGATTCTTCAGCTCATTGCCCAAGCACTCCGCCCCTGGAGTCCGCTGGCCGTCTTCTGCGTCTCATTTCTCTTTCAATCGCTCGGGATGGCCTATCAAGACGCTCATTCAAACACCTTCGTGAGCAACTTGAACAACGTGCCGCATCGGTGGCTGAGCTTCATCCACGCCTGCTATGCCCTAGGTACTTTCATCGGCCCCTTGATCGCCACCGCGATTGCAAACAGCCCCAACTCCTTGGCGATTGATGGGTGGAAGCGCGTGTATTTCGTGCTGATCGGGGTTAGCGTGCTGAACGTCGCCGGTGTGATGGTGGCGTTTCGCGATACGCTCTATACCAGACTGCATACCGCCGAGAACGAGGCTCGCAATAAGAAGCGCAGTCGACTTGCGCTAATTGCCATGGCAAAGCTCCTCAAGTCGAAGAAGCTTTGGCTTCTCAGCATGTTCTACTTCTTCGAACTGGGAGCGACCTTCACGGCGGGCGGCTGGGTCGTCGAGTTCTTGACTACTGTCCGTGGCGGTAAGCTGTCTAACGTTGGATACGTCCCAACTGGGTTTTATGGAGGCGTATTAGCCGGAAGGCTTTTACTTCCTGAGCCAACGTTCCGGTTTGGCGAGCGAAGGATGATACTGGCCTACAGTATCGCCTGCGCTGCACTTCAACTTGTCTTTTGGCTGCAGCCGAGCATCATCGGCAGTGCAATTGCACTCAGTTTCATTGGCTTCTTCTCCGGGCCTTTCTTTGCCACCGTGAGTCCGCATATGCAGAGCGATGGGTTGCCATTTCGAGTTCTAACTGGACTACCAGGGAATGTCTGTTGCGTCGAAACTGTTCCCTCGTGAATCGCAACCTGCGGCTCTAGGTGAGCATCCCCCCTAGTAATACGTATTGTTAGGCCTTGACTCTAAGTATAAATAGGTTTCATCTTCGTACTAGCACAAGCTGGAGGTGCCATATTCCCGTCTATCACAGGTCTCATTGCTGCCAGCGCTGGCGTAGCGGTTTTGCAGCCTATTGTGCTCGTGTTATTTGTAGTGGGAGGGATTATTTGGTGGCTAGTACCGAAAGTTCCAAGCCGAGATGAATAGGTACAGACTTAATCTTTTCGACGACCTAGTGAGGATTGAGGAGGTGATAGAAAGCACGTGGTGCTCTTGTTCCATAGTGAACCACACTCTCGGATCTCACTATGTTAGCTGTAGGTATGTATCATTAAAGGCTCTGAGACATAAGTCGTACTCAAGCTTCTAGACTGGGTCTCTCCTGTAGCGCATTTAAGTGTTGGTATTAGTAACCTACCAAAATAGCATTTCTATAGTATGGTGCGTGCTCACATCCGCAGCGATGAAGCATCTACAGTATAATTTGGTTCACTTTAGTCCATACCCAAGAAACGTCATGTGACAATAACGGTCCTAACCTCACCCAGCTTCCGAATCAAACGCAGTCCGTCATGGTGATTATCCGGCATGCCCGGGAAGAAGACGCCCACACGATGGAGCGCATCGGCCCCTGGCGGGGAGAACAAAATCAACCCGCACGCCCCGCGGGCTCGTCTCACTTTATCGGGCGATTCATCAAGAGCCCTCACTTTACAGCTCCCAAGGAGGACCCATGTGAAGCGCGAAATCTCATCAAGCATGCAAGCTGGGGCTGTAACGGACTCTGAGTTGAAGAAGTTGTCGTCCGCGTCGTACACGAAATCCAGCTCAAAACAACCAAGGTGTTTACCTTCATATATCAAAGTCCCTCTCGAACCCTCGCCACCGGCAAAATCCTCAGAGATCGTGAATTTCCGCCGGTTGAGCTTTGCTAGGTGCAGCACATGGCTGTGGATGCGAAGGGACCAGTTTTCCATTATGGCGCCAAAGGGATTGCTGCCCGCCGACTCAGTCTTGGCTTCGAGAGCTGTATACTCTGGTTGGAAGTCGGTGAGGCACTCGTCGCTTTTGTAGATGGCGCCGTACGTGACGAACGTACCGCGCGCTAGCGGGCTCCATGATGGGACAGGATAATCGCTGTGCCGCATCAATGCGCTGGGAAGGCAGCATAGTCTTTCTGGCAAGGTTTCGCTGTCCCTGTCCCAATACCACATTAATCCCCGGAAAAGGTCTCCTGCCCAGAGTCCAGCGTGATATGCATCCTGTGTATATTCATGGTATTTGGATGCTAGCCCGGAGAGAGCGGGGAGTATATCTGTGATCTTCGTGAACGAGTGGTCCTCGAACCTAGAGTAGCTAGAAACGAGCCGTGCCCATCTTATGTAGAGTTCCTCTTTGCTGAACGTGTTGAGTCCAGACAGCGACGTTTGATTCTCACTAGTTTCCATATTCCCATCTCTTCTTTCTCCTCTACTATTACCCATACTCTGAACACTCGAAGGACAATATAAATGAAGGTTTGAATTCCCGAAAACCAATCTCCGCGAAGCTGACCAACTCTCTTGGAAGACCCAGCCTCGGTTTCCCCAGCGATTGTGCTGCGCGTCTGCAGCTGCTTCGTTAAAAACGAGACCGCGAGAACAACCGGCATATTTAAATTGCAGGTAATAAGAGCCCACGACGGAAGGCCGCCTAGTGGACCGGAATGGAACTCGAATTCGGGGTCCCCGCTCGCCCAGGAACCCCTGAAGACAGGAAGCAGACGACGCCGCGTATAAGACGACGTGTGCGCTCCGGTACAGCTCAGCCATATTCACGCATTCAGCGAGTGTCTGCACCATCCAGTCCAGGCGATACTGTTGTGAGAACTTTTGGCGAGGTGGAGTAGTCAAACCAAGCCATATATCGGACGTCTCTAACCCTATACTCACGTCAGAACGTTACCACTACACTATGCGGCTCGTACGAGCCAGTAGAGGGATAATGTGACCTGATAAGCCTTCGGCCAGGCAAAATAGCGTGATTTCGACTTTTCCGTCGTCAAAGCATAGAAGTATAATGGCACCAAGCAGACCGTCCCCTCTGATATCATGCTCAGAGGGATATTTCCACCGGAAATGAATTGAGATCGATACTTCCAAAGGGTCGGCATCGGTGCCATTCGAGTCAAAGACTCTTCGAATCTCGTCTTGGGTGTCATTGCAGGTTATGACAGAACGCAAGAAGTCGCAGAAATCGCACCCTTTTTGTGCGGACTCAACGAGTAGAGGTAAGCTAGGCAGTGTGTCGTCTCGCAAATGTTTAATCCTTGAAGTACGTATCGCGGTGTCTTCTGACGCAACGAGACGCGCTATACTCCCTGAATCTCCGTACTCTCCATTAAGAAAGTCTTGATCATCATTGAACAAGGCTGCCGCCTCGCAGCTCGTACACAACCGGGCGATTTCCAAATCCTGGTCCGGCCGATAGGGCGTCATTGGCTTGGGCTTGACGTGGGAAGGAACAAGGTAGATTGAAGATAACTAACAGTCTCCTTTACCTTGAGAACGAATAGACGACAATGAGACAGAAGTGGTTGCGGTCAGAGATCAAAACTACGTGTTCCACCAATTTGGGCTATATACAAAGCAATAATTGCCCTTTTTCAATCGTTTTCCACCCGCCTGCGCATCCACCTGTCTGATCGCAGCTGAGCTCATGGCTCAGCGCGACGACTTCTAAGTCTGTATATTGCCATTGGACGACTATAATGCAGCCTGCATAAGCCACTGACCTGGTCTAGATAGCCCGTAAATACATGGCTGGCATGAATAGCGCTTGGGCTGACAGCTGCAGACAGTTGCTTTACCAGAAATGAATGGGCCCACTTTCGGTAGCGCTTTTCCAATAAATTTTCGCTCGGCCATTTCCTCAATGACTTCTTCCATCCATCGCGATAAATCTGGTTTCCTAACCAAAGAGCTGCACTCAGGCGTTTTCTCCCCGTGTGCGCTGCAGAGACGCGTCAAGGACAGGAGACTCACATGTGCTTACACTACATGTCTACATGAGGTATTCATATGCTCACTGGACGCGACGAAGCAGTATTACGCGGTTCCTCACGGTAGGTACCAACCTGCTTTTGATTTCATTGCTCTTCTGTGTTGAGCATTCCAGTCTCGATTCTATTCCATATTGCAACCTTTAGTCTTGTATCTCTGAGACCGAAAGAAGATACACCCAGCTTCAAATTATGCTAGAGCTTGTCGTCTCGAAATTTCAAACGGCGCGCAAGTGTGGACAATGAAGCGAGATTGAAACACCCTGTCGTTGGATACTATTCAACGATGGTCCGATGAGGATCTTGTGCCCTTGGGCGGCGTCATGCTTTATTCTACGAGCGGAGGCTTGATTCTTACCGGAAACACTTAGGTACTAATGCTTCTTGTTGCTATGGGAGGTCTTCACCTGGTTTCGCATGCCTTGTTGCGTATGTCTATGGCCAGATCACTGTCTCTATACAAAGATGAGCCAGATTAGAATTGTACGTGATATTACCATTATGTGTCAAGTAGGTACACAATCTACCTGCTTCTCAGCTTCCTCTGAGGACCTGCGGATTCGGAGGTCCTTATCATTATGGAAAGACACTCCCTGCGTCTTACCTTATCTATCAGCCGACCCCTTCGCTGGCTTCCATTCATGGTGATGCTCTCCCTTCTCCACCCCTTTCATCGGATCGTCTTTCGTCTCAAACGTATGCGAGCCAAAGTAATCAAGCTGAGCTTCCATGAACTGAGTCGGCAAATGGGTCTTAGGGCAAACCTGCATGTTAGCAATGGACATACTCTGATAGAACTTTGGCCAAAAAAAAAAAAAAAAAGGAGCCATGGGTCTCATATATACACAGGAATAATAGTAGAAGTGAGGCCGCCGTGAAATATCTTAGGAGAGCTGGGAACGATTTTATAAGTAAGATGTCACGTACCGAAGTCTCATACTTGTAGTATTCCAGCGTCTGGCTGATAGATGGCACGAACAAGTCCGCCTCGACAGCCTTCAAAACAACTCTCTTCGTGTGCTGGAAATTTCCCACTAACTCCTTCTCGATCTCCTCATTCCCGAGGACGTCGTCAGGATCGTGGTCTGGGCGCGCATACATCTTGTCGAGTAAGTCAGTGATGTGGTCGGCCTTGATAATACACCCGCCACGCCACAGCTGCAGGATCTGGCGATAGTCCAGTTTCCAGTCCTTGTCTTTATCCTTTTGGCGGATGAGGTCGAGACCCTGAGCAAAGCAGGCTAAAAAGCAGAAGTACGTCGCCTGATGCAAATCCTCGACAAATTCATCCCGCGATAAATTCGCAAAGACTTTTTTCGCGTCGGCCCGTTGGACACCGCTTCCTCCGGATTCCCTGTTCTTCATCCGCCGCTTAAGATCTGCGGATGCGCAGCGGAAGAGATGCGCGCTGACTATCGAGGCAGCGGGCACATGTCTGGCAACAGCCTCTTCGCACGTCCAGATGCCAGTGCCCTCTTCTTCATCGACGTCCTGAACGACTTTGTCCCTGACCTTTGACAGAACGTACTGGCCGTTCTTGTCTTTTTCCCGCTCGATGCCCACGCCGATACCCACGAGAAAGCAGCCGCGCAAGGGACCCTTCTCGTTCCACGACTGGAAGACATCGCCGACCTCCTCGTTGCTCATGCCCAGCCCTTCGGTAAGCAGCAGCCACACCTCGGCTATCACAGACATCATGCCTTGTTCAATACCGTTGTGCACCATCTTCACGTAGTGCCCGCTACCCCCCGGGCCCACGGGATTCGTGCACGGGCGGCCCTGGGCATCCCGCGCTGCCACGGAGCGCAGGAACGGCATCACCTTCTCGAGGCCCTCGGCACTGCCGCCGGGCGACATCGACGGGCCCGCCCGCGCGGCCTGGTAGCCGCCCGACACGCCGCAGCCGATGTAGTGCACGCCCTTGGGTTCGAGCTCGCGCTGGCGCCGCTCCGTGTTCTCCCAGTGCTCGTTGCCGCAGTCGATGATGATGTCTCCGGGGTTGAGATGCGGACGCAGCGACTCGACGCATTTATCTGCTGGCGCGCCGTGCGGCGTGCTGAACACGAAGACTTTTGTCTCGCCGAGTTTGGAGCATAGCTCGTCGTAACCGCCTGTGCGGTGAATTTTGCTTTCGAGGTGGATGTCGCGATACATCTTTTCCAGCTGGTCCATATTCTTATCGCCTGGTAGGCTCTGGTTGTCAATTCCCTCGCCCATCACGATTCATACATGCAACGAACATTTTCATCTTGGTGACACGTACTTGGATCGAAGAAATACACGTCGTAGCCTTGCTCGGCGAAGAGTAGGCTCATCATGCCTCCCATGCTTCCTACTCCTAACACGCCCAACTGTTGAAATGCATTAGGCAACAAGTAAAAACGAGTAGAGGGTCGTTAGAAGCGCCTCACCTTCTTCACTTCGAAGCCTCCCATTTTGTCTATGAGTTGGCCTATCGGTATCGCCTTATGAGCGTCTTCAATTTAAAATACAAGCCTTCGTTATTTTCTGGCCTTGGCGTAAGTTTTATATATGTTTACTGAGCATTTATTATATAATGCGATGGTCTGTCCCTGAAGTTATTTTACAGCACATTCATGCGTGTATTCAACTCATATTCGATAGTCTATATGTCATTGTCTCGTCATAATCAATGGGAGACCTAAGCAGGTAGTCGATAGTCGCTCTGATGGGGTTGGAGCCCCTACTTATAATCGTTGACGTCAGCGGTCGCGCAACATATCAACGTTCCCCGTCCACAACCCAACATCCGCTTTTGTGAGAGAGGCAACTTCTTTTCGCGATCTAGGAAGTTCTACAAATTAATAAATAATAACGAATTTATGCATGAATCTGACTTCGATGAATGGAAAACGCCAAAATGTAGAGGACAAATGTTATGTAGATACTTTGATCACTTTGCTAGTCTTGCTCACAAAAATTCGCGCTTCTCTAAGTTCTGTCAGGGGTCATCAGTTTATGAGATAGGAAATGAAAAGAGGAGAATGGAAGTGGATAAAATAGTCGACTGGTATGATGTCTAAGGGGAGTCTGAATCTAAAACGAGAATACTATACTCGAATGCTCCAGCGAAATCGAAGAGTAAAGGGTGAAGGCCAGATTATCGCTGTGTACAGACCTTGACACCAACTATGATTGACTATAGTTGTCTTTTATCCAGGTTGTTACCCTTATGGTAGACCAATGCTGAGAATTTACCATAAGTGTAGACGGCTAGAGCGGGCATCAGCATATGAAAACGTTTCGCAAGAAGAGCATAAAGACCCGAAGGTACATAACCGATAGCGTGGGCCATACATCAAGATAACCCGCGATCCTTGAACGTTGAAGTGGCTGGAATCATTCGGCATGAAAAGGCCCTCCTGACGTGAGTCAGAGAAAGCAACATGCTTCGAGACTCATTGCAAGAAGAGAGAGGGGGGAGGGTGGCTGTTACACTGGTGATTCTAAACAACCAAACCAACCCAAGTCGCGTCTTATCCTCATGACCCATAGTCCTTAGGGCATGTAGCAGTTTGGCGGACCCTTATGGTACCAAGGAGTATTGAATATTGCAGATTTCTGAACTCATGTGACCTGGAGTATGAAGCATGCGCTTGTGCATACGACATGCGCGTATATGGCACATCGGCTTTGAAAAGTGAATGCATAGTGGGTATAACCCAGATACTCCTTCTAAAATTCACTGCCTGCAACGTCCCTGTATTGCGGTGCTTAGGACTGGGAGTTGACGGTTTAATATCTTAACGTGATAGGTGCGATAGCCCATGACTTGGACCTAGGGGTGCTTGCAGCGAAACTTAGATCAATACGTGAGGCTCTGCATTAGTTCTTGCCACTCAGATAAATTAAGAGCATTGGTAGAGACCATTTGGCGAATAGGGGAGCTAAGCTTTGATAGTAATGGAATGAGTACCCAGGTAGGTAGAGCCGTGCATCTTTGTTCCAGGCAGGGAGAGAGCTTGTTAGATGGGACATTCATTCTGCATCTGTTGGTTAGATTGATCACGACAAAAGGTATCGGAAACTATTGGAAATAGTTTACACCTTGTAGCCACTCGTGGTAGTGTATGATTTGTTGACTCCCAACTCTGTTTCAACGCGCCTTTTAGAAGCTCAAGCGCGAAATTTTCGGCCATAGCCGACAGCAAAGTCACGGTGCTTAACTGGACTGGGCTCGTAGAATCTCGTCTGGGTGTCGACGATGGAGAACAGTACTCAAAGTACCTACCAGGTAACCATGAGAAGCAGTCTGTAAAACTTGCCTGTTCCCTGGGAGTCGCGCACATGATTCCTTATAACAGTGTCCTTGATTTTCGGCAATTATTGAGTTGCTTCGATGACATCGCATGCCCTCGCGTACCGACATTGCCGTTAACCAGCAGTGCGCAAGTATGGAACCGAGCAGAGAATGATTGAGCTATCCTGCCTGTACCACAGATTCATCTGCCAGCGAGCGCGACATAAGTCGTGATAGGAGGTCAAAGACCTAGGATAGGTCTTGCGTGATGCCACCTCAGGGGGTTTTCCATTCAACAACTAGCAAAAGAAGGTCTCATAAACACGAGCCACGTAATCGTTGTCGACTGCAAGGATGGCAATATTGTCTCCGCATCAAAGTTGAGTCAAAGGCCATTACTTAGTGCTGTTGCGCTGATAGAGCCGATGCTGGACTCACAAGGTAGACGAGTTAGAACGGAGATCGGATTCATTAATAAAGCGTAGTCACGGGACGATAATGCATGAATGTGAAAAAGACTGGAAGAGTACAGCCCGCAGACAACTGACGGGGTCATCAACGAAATTATTGTGTGAATCTAATGTTGACGAGCCGACCCCGGGAGCCCACCACTCCACGCTGTGCAGCCACACACAAGATGAACGAATCCTGACATTTATTGTGCATTTCGGCTCGATGGATGCCAGATGTCGTGGGGGAAGGAGAAGGGGAGGAATGAGAATCGCCAAAGCAAGGGATCTGCAGCCGCGTCACTTTCGTCTACTTCGTATGTCACAAGCCGCAGCGAGAGCGGTCGCAATAAAACCTAAGTCGGGTGAAGGACGCCAGGTGTGGTAGCATGAATGCTCAATGCAAAGTGAGCGTTATGCGTGAAATTCCATCTACACTCGTGCGTCAATATCTTAGATGGAGAAGACAGGCGAGAGAACATGTGCACTTCGGATGCAGCCAATCCGCGCGCAATGTAGTATGGAGACTTGGGATGCCCACATTTTGGGAGAGAATGGGGAGAGGGGGTCAAAGTGGGCGGTCAGACTCAAAAGTCAGTCGATGCTACCTGTAGATAATGGATTCGTTGATAACGGAATAGCGCCGAGACTCAAGGTTTGGCCAGCCGGTATCTGCATGTGTAAGTGGAAGTGGAAGTGGATGCGGTTGCATCATTATCGGCCGCATCTCGTCGTAATGAAAATGTGGTTTGAATCGCCTACAGTAGGTAGATAGACCTATTATTAGGTGCTGTTAATGGTAAACATGGTTCAAGTTTGTTGCACTAGTTACTACCCTAAGTCACACAGCACAAGCAGCCCCCGTTTGCTTCCGATATGCCTACGATACTAAGAAGACCAAGTGTCAGTTACATCAATCGAGTCGTTCCCGAGACAGTCTGGCCTATCACATGTGTCAAGAGCAGAAGACATCCGATTCTTACACTAGGCGCCGGAGTGACGCCCTATGCTAAAGAGGGAGCGAGCTGATTGTCAACTACCCATCCGTTCGCAAGACTCATCCCGCCCCCTAATACAGGAACGTGGGACGGGTACAGCATTGCTCCTACGCTTACCTTTTGTTTGAATGGGGTGATATGAATATGGACCTGGTTTGCGTCGGGGCCTGCTACCTTGACACTATCCTCAGGCAAGTACACCCTCCCCGATCCGTGTAAGGGAGACGTAATTTTGGCCGGGTATAAGGATTCGGCCGTGGGCGCGCCGCTGATTGTTTGCATCGTCGCAGCGTGCCTTATTATCCGGACGAGGATTCGAAATTACGCGCCTCGAATCTCCAAGTTCGCCGTGGTGGCAACTGCCCGAATACGCTCGAAGTTCTCCAACAGCTTCTCCGACAAGAGCAGGGTGCACGTCAAATTGATAGAGTTAGTCCATACCTGGTGACCTGCTTACCTGCTCGCCATGCCCCAGCTACGGTGAGAATTATTGAATCATTTGGCGTGGACACGCCTGTAGACTTTTCGCGATGCATATTCAGGGATAACAACGAAGAGCCGGCGAGCAGCTACATTATTCGTAGTTCGGCAACCGGCAGCCGCACGCTGGTTAACTATAACGACTGTGAGCCATTTTCGGGATCTTTTCCTTTTGCCACTGGTTTTGCCGAGAGTGCAGAAACTCCTGTTCGGGAGGACAACCACATGTCAAGACTATTTCCACAATTCTGAACCAGTCCTGGATCATGCGTTAAACGGTGATAACTGACGGTTATATGTCGTCGTAGTGGCCGAAATGGCATTTGACGAGTTTGTCACAGCTGCCGAGAGCTTGAATGGTGAGAATGCTTGGTTCCACTTTGAGGTACGCAGACCGATTATTAGAACCTGAGCATAGCAAGGCACAGTACTCTAAGGTATGGACAGGGTAGAATCCCGGCGACGACGTTACAGTGCATCCGTTGGCTGAGGCGGTCAAAGCCCAGGGCGAGAGTGAGCGTTGAAGTTGAGAAGCCGGGTCGAGAGGGGCTAGAAAACTTGGTGGCTGAGGCAGACGTGGTGTTCTTCTCACGCAGCTGGGCTGAGGTGCGTTATGCATCTCTTCTCCCGGAAGAGGTCCCTCCCTCAGAAGACTTGGGGAGTTTGATGAGTTGACAACGACCCGGAATAGAGTAAGCTCTACACGGATGCCGAGCAATGCCTTCGGTACGCATTCGCCTGTCACGTTTCCCATTTGGGTAAAAGTCTTGCTCCCGCATGCTTCTGCATAACCCCGAGTCGCAAGAATGAAGTCGAACCCTTACCCCAAGCGGGCAATATTTTAGACTTACAGTAGACTGACCCGTGGATTCTTTTGCAGTGCCCAATCGGCGAAAGCCCGGAGAGGGTGAGTTGCATCTGGAGATTGACACTGCTCACGAATTGTTGCATCCGTCTGCAGCCGGCACTGACCAGATAATGGTTGCAGGTCCCATTTCTTCTGTACGTGGGGTTCACAAGGCGCGGCGTATTTGTCGCCTGATGGAGCCATCGTGTCTTGCCAGGCCACGCAACCGGGCCAAACGATCCGGGTTATCGAGTAGGTCTAACAATTTCCAACACTCTGCATCTATTGTATTCTTTGAAAATGCGGCCAATGCCAACCCGAAGGGACAAGCGAGCAACGGTGACTAACAGCATCGCCGTGGTAGCACTGTTGGAGCAGGTGACACGTTCATCGCCGGGATCTTATTTGGATTCCTGCACTATGATCACAACTGGGACAATAGAACCAAACTCAGCTTTGCCGTGCAGTTGGCTACCTGCAAGGTTCAACAGGAGGGATTTAACGATCTTGGTTTCAAGACGTCCAGGTGCCTCGCGGTGGCGTCTTCCTCGGCATCCGTCCAGCCTCAAGTTGACGAGAGTGAGGATTACTGAAGAACACGATTGGGGCTTACTGGAGAGGTGAATGCTAAGCGTGTATGAGACTTTCGTTCGCTGGACGCTTCTCGGACAGCAGGGCTCTAGGGTCAATGGATAGGTCGTACATTAGCTATCAGCGTCAGGCTTTAACCCGTCGTCGGCCTGGTAGGGGTACGGCTTGCATAGATTGACCTGTAATCACGCGCTCTCTAGCGCACAAAGGACATGAAGAAACAGAAGCGAAAACCCAATGCTAACGTGATCCCCTTGGTGTGGAAGGATGTGGCAAGGACTGGCCGAGACTAAAAGATCGTCTTTGAAATAATACGTATGTAGTGTATGTATGTACGCCGTGCGCTATGGAATAGGCAAATGGCGCATTGGCGTTATGTCTGTGACAAGAAAAGGTCTCGAAACCATGTCGATGGGACTGGGAGGGTCGGCAAATCGCACGAGAATCATGTTAGTGAGGTCTGGTTGTAGATAATAAGCGGTGAGACTCTGTGGATCAAAGAGCTACGTTATACCTACCTACACGACCTAGGAACGTACATAGTGGTGAGAATCCACGCGAGACACGAACCTACGCAGTAGGGAGGTGGTAATTACCGATAATATACACTATTGCTAACAGAAGCGTAGTAAGATGACTGGGGGCATGTAGCTTAGCATGGGGCGTTGCGGATGGACAAGCAGCTTATCCTGTCGTTGGACTGGCGGAGACGAAGAGTCATGGTTGGCTAGAACAATCCGGATGCATAGTGCACAGTAGTGCATGTTTTCTGTAGGCCCCCAACCTGCTCATGATTTTCATTCACGTGCCAAGATTTTTCATAGCACCCTGAAAGGGGTAGGGAATACGAACCAGAACCATGTCCCACCAGCGCAGCCCAGCGCTAGACGCCGCAAATAGGAGCGCCGGAGCCGCCTGTTCGTGGCATTCACCCCCGGAATACTGGGGCACCCCCTCCGTCAGCCGTACTATCTACCGTAGTAGGAAGCTCGGTGACTCGGACTGATCGGTGATGGGATCGATGCAAGGCCACCCTGAGGTAAGATTGAGTGTGACGATAAAAGATGGGCTGGATGGAAGATCCTTGGAGCTTACGATGTCTCAGGACGGATGTGCTGATCTCGTTGGGTCTCGGTGATCCTCGTTGACGACGCTAGGAATTGTCTGAAAGGCGCGCGGGCGTGGATCCGTGATGAACGATACCTCTCTCTATATTGTATCCACGGCGACTTGAAGGGACGGATGCTACTGTACTTACTATCGCATACTTACAGCACTTGCAGTGTGTATCCAAGCATGGTGTTATATGAAGCCTGACAATCCTGCCGAGTCCCTCGGCGATCACTAAGACCCGTGCCACGTCGTTGATGCCTTACCAACGAGAAACGGTTGCATGGCCAGAATAGGAGCGAGCTGGGAGGCTACTAAAATTGGTCTAACTGGCCCTGGTGGCCTAGGCGAACCGCTCCGGAGGGTGAATGACCGCTCGGCATTTTGGCCCAGATAAATGGCAGATTGGACGCTGCTCATGACGCAACACGAGCCGGGAGAGCTCTGGGCTTGAGTGGCTATGGCACCCCCCACATCGGACAGGAATGGCTGTGACTCGGGGGTGCTGTTGGCTAGTCTGGGATGAGGAGAACTGACAAATCTCGTGACAGGGCCCCAGAGTTGGTTGTGCATACTTGGTAAAATGCACTGCACTAAGCCCGCCTTGCCAGATTCCTGCTTGCTTCCAAACATGGAGGGGCCTGTTTATCCGCCAATCCAACGAGTACGAGGCTCAGCCATTGGGTTTGCAGCGGGGTGTTCATCTGGGGCTTTCTCAAATGCGTATATAACCGTTAGCCACCGGGGTCACATGCCAAGAACAGCCTCCAGTGTGCTGTGTATACACTACATAAGAGGAGAAGGAGAATGCATATGTACAGTATTCGTCGACAAACTCAGGACTGCTTCCGTGGCAAGACTGCATCAGGCGTTACAGTATTACCGCAGTAGAGCATAATGGAGGGTGGGCGAACTTGTGTGGGGGGGCTAGTGATAACGAGGTTTTCGTGTGCTGATGGTGAGATACGGGATACAGCCAGTGCACTACCTACTAATACTATTGCAGCTAGGTATCACGGCGACGGGGCGAGGCCATGGCTGTTCCGTTGGTGGCAAGTGGCTTCCGTCGAGATCCAGTCAAGCCCAACCTGCAGGAGCATGATATTTTACACTAGATTGAGAGCCATCGAGATACCTAGGTAGGATTACATGCAGTGTTAGAACAGGTGATGTGGTTCTGCCGAGCTCTTACCCAATAGCATTTGAAAAGTGCAGGTCGTAGCATTGTATTTGACACGGTATTATTAGCTATTAACCACCGACCTTAGGTACCTACATGGTAGGCACTAAGGCATTATTAACGGGCGAAGGGCACAGAGGGAAGGGACAGGGCATGTAGCGCGGCAACCTAATCCTGGCTCAGGTACATGTAGCTGGACATTTGCTCGTAGCTGGGACTCCCCCTATTGGGCTTCCACGAATGATAGGCCTGCGGCCTATAGTACCTAGTGAGGTTGCGCCGCAGCGAGTAATATAGAAAGTACCTGAACCTCGATATATTCAGCATTAAACTGCCTAGTGGAAGTACCGGTTACTTCGTGTAATGGGCTCATCCTTTTCCCGCTCCAGAACCAACGGTCACAGTGGTGACGATCTTCGACAACTTTCAGCCAGCTTTAAAGCGGCCCACTCTGGTCACTGTTGGTTGCTATGAGTCAGCTTCCGCTCATGAATAGGATGCTGTTAAAAAATGTGTCGTGCATATCTGACGGTTTGCGCTATCTACGTAACGTATGTTGTCTGTCCTCGAGAAATAGAAAGGAGACGTTTATAATACCGATACATCTGGGAATTGTGTATATCAACCAACGACCTTTGTTGTTACACCGCCCAGGACTTGGTTTAGAAAAGTATGGGCCAATTGTCTTCCGATGCCCTTAACGTAGTGCTCGTTTTAGCATGTATAGTACTTTGGCAAGGTAGATGTTGATTGGTAGTTGAGGTAGTTTTCAAGGATCTATCTGATCTGTGTGATGTTCGAGATCCGATAACAAATCTAAAACAGCCGGTGGAAATAATTTTATCTATCCTTGCGCACTCTAACTTCGCGAAGTACTGCACATCCAGTTATACCGAGATATCCCTGCAAGGTTTTAGCCAGATTATCTTTACCTTTCTGTCCAGAAATACTAGCCGGGGCATGGTATCGATATGGGTGATCTTAAGTATAGTGTTTGGCATGGCTGCAAAAGTAGCGGTGGCTTGTGATCACCATGCGGACCTCCTACACCACAGATTGAAGCGCAGACCGTGATTCGGCGTGTCGACGCACGTCTTAAAGACTATCTTTAAGTTTTGGGGCATTGTGGAAAAGTGGACACGACATCTTAACAATGAACAACCGGAGTCAAAAGAAGTAACGGACATAATCATATAAAAGTCGTAACACCTGTGTAGATGCACTGTAATATCAAACTCCGCGGATAGTCACGAACTGGTGAGCTTGGCTGCAAGTACAGCGCATGGAGTAGCAGTGTCACCGCTATACCTAGATGGGAAAACAAACTGGTAGGTAGGTAGCATCTCATCGATCCTGGTTCTACGCTATGAATACTTAAATCCAGCACATACCACACTACCAGTACGGAGTACTAGAAGGAAACCACTGGGCAGTTGATCATGTATGACGGCGTTATCTTTCTCCTATCGTGGGGTATCGAGACACGTCAACAATCCTGTCACCTCTTAGCATGTTTTAATAGGATTCTTTACTGCTCTGTATGTAGGTATCCCCGAAATTGAATGTGAAATGATGCGGACGGGCTACTGTTGGACACTTAATATTGAGGTGAGACAGCTGCCTCAATTACTTCGACCCTATGTAGTAAGGCTTGATGCGAGAGTCCTGGCTTACTTCTGGGGCGCAAACTAGACGCTCAGTGAATGCTGTGGGTATCGTGAGGCTGTGGGCTGTGATATTACGTTAGATCCTTTGGTACCAATTCTCCGAGACCCGTTCGCCTCGAACTGTTCAAATGCACCAAAATTATGAAATTGCACGTGCGTAAATGTCAGAAACTCGTAACTACCTACCCAGCTACAGGAGGGTACTGCATTCTCGGAACTATGGCAATTTGCCGTATAATGCAAGGTCAGGACCGAGGGCAAACTTCATTAGTGTAGGTCTGCATTAGCCTCGCTCAACCTGTCTGACTTGCATCCCACCTGCTGGCATGCGAGCCACATATACTACACCGGTACATAATAAAAGATGAAAAACACCCACTGCTTTACACTTCTCCACAAAGTCTCTGAGTGCAGCGCAAGGTAAGATCTTGGCCGAGTTAAGAAGAGGTGGCAGAGATCGAATGGTCATTCCCACATGTCCTGGTAGGTATAAGTATACGTATGATATTTGTGGCGCTTAATCTAAGGATATACCGAAAACACTTAAAAGACAGTGTAACCGTTGTACCCTTTTTATCTGCCTTGCAAGTGCAGTTTGGTATTTCCTACTGCCTGCAGGCAAAATCAAGTCCTATACTACCGTAAAATGGATGACTCAAAACTGGGAGTGTTTCATTGTAGCATACGCTACACTAATATTAGACTCCATATTCGCAGAGAGGTCTTAACTGGCGGTTGGCTGGGTTCGGAATGATGGTGCTACCCGCGACTTCGGCTGCATATAAAAAAAATTGGACAGTTTTAAGCTCTGTACCGGTACCGGGTCTCTCACGATCGGATACGCAGTATGTTTGGTGTTTTGGGTGTCCGTGGTTGCTTGGTGGCACCCATCCATTTGCTTACTGACATACTGCAATAGTCTAGGGAGATACGGAGTACATGGAACGATCAACATTTGTTTCTCCCTTTCGACTCAACTCCCTGCCATAATCTGCGCAGCGACACTATCGAAGAGCTTACGACGCGAATCACTTTTAGTAATGCCATCGCTTTGCTAAGTACTAGTGTGCTTAAAGTGATGTTCGACATCGTAAGAGTTTCAGAAGCCCTTGGATAGCTGCCTAATTATTGCGGTCTGGTCTGGTATGGAGATCCTAAACCTGAACCAGGCAGAGGAAAAGGCCAAGCAACGACTTCAAGAAAGACGCTATGCCAAGCCCTTGCTTTACACAGAACGGGTACATCTTGGCAAGTAGCTGCATACTGAAAGCGCATACTATGTATGGGTATATTTATATATTGCGTTCATGTTAGTACGTAGTATGTGTATTTTGCAGTACCTACTTAGGTACTAGGGGCATAGCACAAGCCGCGGTGTGTCCGCTTCAGGGTCTACAGCCGTGACTACGCTACACTGAAGTCATGCACCCTAGGTAGAGATTTTTCCCACCTACCTTCTTGGTCTCTAGCCGCCACCAAAAGCGGCACAGGTTTCATGGCAGCACGAGCCCAGGAGCCTACAGGAACAGCAGCCTGGGGCGGTCCCTGGGCAGTGGCCCGAGTCACAGCTGGGTGCGTAAGGAGCCAATCAATCTCTTTCGTAAACCGAGTATAGTTTGTTAGGTTAAGTATACCACTTTTGGCCAGCCTACAGTAACGACGCAATACAAACCTGGTGGTCTCAGATCGTTTCAAGCCCGCCAGTTCATAGAAAGATAAAACCAGTCCCGCTCCTCTGGTCGGCAATATTGACGGGTACGGTGTACTAGTACACTCCCTTACATCTACCTTTGTCAACCACATCACTATACTACAATAGTGTAATAGTACGTAAATGTGAGGTTGACGATCCACTCATGTGCCTCCCAAGCAAAACTTCATGCAGAGACTCTCTCTCATCGAGCCTTTACCTTTTGCCCAGCGGCAAACTTGGCCGCAGTATGCTGTACGCTCTCCGCGGCAATTAGCTGCTTTCATTTTATTCCTATGTGACCCTCTTGACTCCACGTAGCAGTTAGTACCTATCTGTGGTGGCACCCTTAACTTAAGATATGTGCCACTCATGACGGAGGGCATTGTTTCCATGTTGTAGGAACACATTCCCCAACTGACCAGGGCTGGATCTCATACCAAGTAAGATCAGTCTTAGCAGATCAGTCTTAGCATTGGCGGTGGCGGAGATCCCACAACCATAAAGACGTGCAAAAGGGCCAAAGGGAAGCAGAATACAACATGTGTCTTAGCTGCATGCGGTCGAAACAAACAAAGGCCAGGTCTCGCAAGCGGGCATGCATGGGGAGATGGGATCTTGCCCGGTCAGAAAATAAATCAAACAAATTAAGTTGGCATGACCCCAGGGCAGCTGGATATGGAACAGCTTCCTACTGCTAGTACGTAGTAGCCCATGGGCTGGTGCGTGCCTCACAAAGAACATGCATAATCCGCATACCAGCAGTCTTGCCACTTCTTGTTGTCGGTAAATTCTCAACGCAAGAGATCGGATTACACTACCTACTAGTGCTAGTAGTCATCAGCAGTCGTTGCGATGGCCAAAGTTAGCCAACGAAACCCAGTCTACACTAAGACAGTCTAGCGAAAAGCAATCTCGGCACACACCCCAAGTCCTATGCAGCTCACCCCTACTATGTAATCCGTTGTTCCATTCCACCAGAAAACAAGTCATTTGCCTGGCCCTTCTAGCTCTGAAAATCAGTCAATAGGCCACCTAGTGTCGTTGGCTCAACAGACTAAAGCTGTGTGAGCACACCCCTCCGGGTTAATCTAATCAACAACCAGAAAGCCGAGGGCCTTAGCAGATCCTACGCTACTCTTGTCCCATATGACACTGTAACATATGATGCCTACACTATTACCACGCACGCAAGCCTACGAGTCCCTTCACCTACTGCGTATGCCTGGTAGGCGACAACTATAGAGTATGCGCTATACTATGCGGAAAACTACCTAGTACCTACACTAGTATGGTAAGTAGTATAGTGTTGTAGAGTGTGTGAAGGGGCGGCCAAAGATGCACCTGTGATGCACCTGTGGCGACCCTTTCCCTCTTTATCCTGAACCACGGCACCTTGACAGTACCCCTGAATAATATACTCAGTGGTTGTCGGTGAGCTACTCTCCACAGCCATGTACTTGGTATATCCTCATGAAGTCGTCCAGTATTATAACTGGATAGTACACTACCCCGAGCGACGTACGGCAAACTTACTATACGTACAACCAGTCTTTCTGAGTGCCGCCCCTACGTAGTATGTAGGTACGTAGTACGAGTATAATGAAGTGTCTTTTCTACTGACAGGGGCTCCGCATGGTCGGAAGCCCGTCAAATGGACACGGGTCTAGGGTTACCTTTGCAATGGAACCGCCGTCGGGTTAGAAGCGTCCTTAGCGTTACCGAGATATGTAGCGTGGTGGATCCTTGTATTTTTGGCAAAGAACGGCAAGCTATGGCCGCTTGAGTCGTGACCTGCACGCCCCCCCTGTGTCTCATGACACACCTCTTTTTTCTCATCGAGTCGGCAACCGGCGGCCAGTGCCTGCCTGGCAGTATTACGAGCAGACACAAGGGGTACAAACCAATAAGACAGAGCGATAGGTACACGGCCCCCGTTCTATTGTCATCCGTCCCAATGTTTGCACGCGCTCTACATAGTACTACTGGAGTGTAGTATACATACATAGTACCTACACTAGCACACAGGTCCCCGCCAACCCCTACCCTCCTTCCTTCCTTCGTCGTCCTACATTGCCATTGGGACGGAAAGATACTAGCACAGACTAGTATAGCAACAAGGCGTGCTGGGGGGCCTTGCATCCCGGCAAGGAATGTCTTTTGTCCTGGCGACTTGTTCCAAACTTCGTTCTTTCTCATCGACCGGGCTCAGTGTGGGGCTGCACGTTCTCTGTAGACTGGGAACGCTAGGAAACCTTGAATGCGAGGGCCATGAGAGTTGAAAGGCTTTTTGCAACCTCCCCTAGTCTAATCCACTACACCAACGCTACCATCGCAAAACCCGCCCGTCCCCTCCCCGGGCATGGCTCGTGGGCACAATGGACGAGGATCCTTTTCTGACCTACTACTAGTATAGTAGTATACGTAGTGTGGTGCACGCACGCCGTGTGCAGTATGCGTACTCCGTGCTCAGCAGAGCAATCTCATCTGATCCCTGCCGGAACCATGACGCAGAAAGAAATGTCCCGACGAACCGTCATACAGGTGAAGCAGGCACATGAGCACACGCTCAGTTACATGGACATGCCAAAGCGGCCAATGTCTCTAAAAACGTATTGCTTCTCGGCCCTACCACCCCAATATAATCCTCCTTGATGCCGCTTAGCCTTCAACGGCTCTTGCCCCAAGCTTCATCCAGTGTCTTCTTTATTATTGAGTCCTTGAGATCAAACATACAACATTCTTGGACTAGCTGCCTGTTCCAATCCCTTCTCTTTCCTCATCTTCAGTACATAACAACTCGCTCTGCCCACCTCAAAGCCTCTTGCCGCCTCTAACGCTTCCGTCCCTCTAGCACACACGATCCGCTTTTACTTTGATGAACGAATGTACAGACTGGATTAGCACGATCAACTGCTTCAGCCTGACTCTCGACAAAATGATGCCCTCTGTCTTCGGGGCAGATGGACTGCAGATCACACCGTCCACATATACAAACCAAACAACATTGGACAACTTCTCAGGGCAACAGCCAGGTTTCCCAGATGCATGCCGCAGGATATCTCGTCATCCCAATGGGCAAAGGACGCCAGGTACCATGAGAGTGGTGAAGCCCAGTAGTGCAAACAACAGCCCACAGAACATGATGGCTAGACGAAGGACGTTGATGAGCGATGGTAACATGGCTCGGCGGCGCCAACAAGCACTCGATCAAGCGATCCTGCAACAAATGCAAGATACATCACCATACTATACGAACCACCAAGACCCAGTTAAGCGGAATAGCCGTCCTGTAAGCTGGCATCCAAGCTCGCACATTCCAAATGCACAGCAGATGCATATGCAAATACCCCAGGTGGACTTCAACCAGTTTGCCATGGCCATGACGACGCCATATCACGCAAAGGAGTGTTTCACGGGCTATCAAAACCTACCGCCAACACCAGCAGCATACTCGGGGCATACCTCGCCAGCATCTGGCTACTCGCCGCTACTGCCTTATGGTCCAGTCCCTCAATATACTACCTTGCCAGGATACATAACCACCGACACGTCGGTTCCTGTACCGCACTTGGTATCAAGTTGCTTCAACACAAGTAGTAGTCCTGACGCCGCTGGAGAATTACCAGCCTACACAAGCCAGGCCCCTTACGACTGGAACACATATGCCTCTCATGGATTGCAGTCTTGCACGGCACCTCCGACTCCAGAAGAGTTTCGGGGGGTACATCAGCCACAATCGGTACCTTCAGAGGAATCGATACCATATCAACCGCTTGAAGACACCGAGAACGAAGAAGAGGAGGGCGAGATTTTATTTGGTATGGGTCTGTACGACTTACCAAGCAAGGCGGATACAGATCCAGAGCTGGATCACTATCGCACGACGACATCACAATTCCTGGACAGCACATACCGCAGTGGCAAAGGTTGGAAATTAGAAGAGGCTTGGGAACCGCCTGCCACGTATGATGAAGATGCCGAAGAGGACGCCGATGGCGAGGATCAGGAAGAGGGACCCAATCCTCCAGAGTCACCGCCAGCACGGCAGTCTTGGATATAAGGGTGACGCTCTGCATCACTGCTCTGCTATGCTCATGAAGACTTTGGCACAATTCCAGGGGGTCGATGTACACAAAACAGTAAAATATCTATAAGACAGCCTACCGTATGAGACTTTGTTTTGCAATAGGCAAAACCAGGGTTATACCGGGTATAGAGCTACGAAAAAAAATTAAGAAACTATGTTCCATCTGAAGTCCATGATTCTGTGATCATCCTTTGTGTTATTACTACAGAGTTGATAATAGCTCGCATAACCTTTGTTGTCCTTTAGGTACGGCCTATTTCTGGATTCTGCTAGCAGTATGCTTGCTGCTACTATTTGCACAATGAGCCGCGGCGGTTAGTGACGTTGATCAAGTTGACGATATACTGTGGGTGTATACATATCAGAATGAATACTAGTCCATATGTGGCGTAGTTCCGCATACGTGTGCATATATGTATCTTTGTATATCTTCCAGATCCTGAATAGGGCAAGGATTATGAGGTACTGCATGCCTACCATGTAGTGTACGTTAATTACTACGCTACTGCAGAGCCCTTGTCAGATCCTTGCTATTGTCAGTACCAATACTAGCCCTACTGGCGCGAGTACAGGAGTGGCAGGGATTGCTTTCCTTTGAGTCTGTTTCCTTATGACTAGAAGACTTCCAAACTACCCTTTTCTCTCTCTTTCTCCTTGAAGAAAAGCTGTGGGTCTAATGGAACCGATTCTGAGCCTACCTCTTACTAGTTAGGTACTCCCTTACCTCTCGATATTACTACCCAGCCCTTTTCAAGAGCTGGGTACAACCGGGATTGTGCTGCACGCTACTTCTGCACCCCTTCGTGATATTCTTCTCTTGATTCTGAATTTGTTTTCCCGCGCAGCCCCCCGGACCCTTGTCTTTTCTGGAACGCACTTCACATTAGGTACCTAGATACCCAATCCACACCACGCCACACCAATGAGTACGTTTGCAGTACGTACTGTAAGTGATACCTTAGGTATCTTCAAGGGCCACTATTTTATTCTTTCGTCTTCTTATTCAGGTGTCTAGAAAACATGTGGGGTCGTCCTTCACGTGCTGCTGTACTGGGTATTGTCATGGTCATGATTGATTGTAGCAGGTTTAACGATTACCTACGTAGGCTTAGTGTACATGCAGTTTCTGCTCAGCCTCGACTGGGTCTATCCTCACTGCAGTCACTTGGAAATTTATGAAAAGTTATGCATACGCAGACAACCCAGTAATAGTTCTGGCGTAAAAGGCTGGTCATACACCGCGAGTCTTTAACAGGTAATAAATCTGCTGGAACCCGTCTACACCGCCTGACAAAATAATCATCATTCACTACCTCTTCCAAGGCGAAATACTCATTGTTGGTTTCCGCCGCCGCTCGCCGCTTTATAATTACTAAGGCTAAGTCGGGGTTTTCCTCCTCTTGGTTGCAACATGTTTCATTTTTTGGTTGCCGGTAGGCATTCAAAGCTTCAATTTTTTCTATTTGTTCTCTCTTTCGTAATACATTACATTGTTCCGCCTAATCTGCTGTAAAGTCCTGCAACTACATTTTATAAGAATTAAAAATAATAAAGTCATCGAAAACTCTTGAAACGCGAACGTTAATTAACAAAGGATAGCCCAGATAGAAACGCCGTCAACCAGCCGTTCGAAGAGCGATGTAGCGCCGCAGAGACCTTGGGGTCTAATTTCAGTGACGTGTATTTCACAGACGCCGCAAGATCTTGGTTTCGAAGATCACCAAAAGTCTCCGGACCTTCGTTCACGAGATCGTCATCCAAACCCTCGAGAGGTTCAATGAAGTTGTGAACGTTGCTCGATCTTTTCTATCCTGCACTTCCGGTAGCCGCATGAGATGCTGGGCGCTGTCTACTACCCCATGATGTGGATGAAGATCTGGAGTATCCAGATGATGAAGGACATACTGACAACTAGAACGTGAAAGAGGATTTACTGATATTACTCGTTCTGTTGGGCCGTGGGGAGGATTGCATCCATTAGGCCGAAGGAGTTGCCTTACCGCACCTATGGAAAGCTCAACCGACCGGTCAAACAGATGACCCAACGGCTCGCCGATATAATCAGCAGCGCCAGCTAGCCTCCCTAAGAAGTAGCGTCCTTCATTGGCGTCCTTAACAAACAGGAGAAGGCAGGAGAACTATAGACGAAGAGTCACTTTTTCAAAGGTTGGACTGATAAACAGGATGTTTCTAAAAAGAACTTTTCAGAAAAGAAACCCCTACAGGGAACTACGCGAAGTTCATAAAAGGAGAAGTTCGATATCGAGCGTAGTTACCTAGCTTGGTAGTACAGGTATGTAAGGTTTACCAGCAAGACGACGAGTAAGAGGCAAAGATCTTGGTCCCAAGCAGAACTAACTTATCTGTACGATCATCGTGATCTTGACTCAGACGAGTTGGTAGCAATATACTATATTGAATGATTCGATGGTACTTCTGGTGTTGTACTACCCGTAGCTGGTGCTCGCGAGGTTATCGCTATCATCACCTACGGCATCCCCAGGGTGACGCCATCAACATTCTCAACAATAGCTGCTTGAGCCAGATCGTTACTACTACTAATACCGTGCCACTCGGGAATAAGGGGGAGCTCTACAAAACGAAAACCTACTCTAAGGGCGTTATCGACAAGAGTGTCAGCTTCCTACTCAACCACGCCCTAAAAGTCACTTTTTACTACTACCTAGGTACTTTGCGGGGGAATATACGAGAATACACTTACATATTAGCGGTATCCATCATGCCAGGTGCTCTCCTCTCTGCGGCCTGTTCCTGTTCCTATTCCTATTGCTGTTGCATACTATGTATGTGTTATATTGATGTGGTGTATTCCATTCAAGTTTCTACCTATCGTTACATGCTATGTCAGGTATGGTAGGGATGAATCCCACCAATACGTAACTATCTAAGTATACTAACGTATACATTCGGTGATTCTAATGCCGCTATTGGAACCCCGCGCACTGCCCGTCTCTCCCCCACTCTCTAGAGCCTAACGAGCCAGCCACGTTGAGACTGTGAACGACAAGCTCAGGCCAAACTCTAACGCCAGCTAAAATTGACCGCGAACCCCTGTTCACGAAAAGACACGGTAGGGGTCTATCCTGCAGTCACAATTTTGGGTTACTAGCGGCTAGTGGGTACTGTTGCATATTCACCAGCGGAAGAAACAAGTTCTAGCTGACAACTCGGTTAACTCTACTATCTACCAGGTCCATAGGTAGTATGGATGGATGGTAGCAAGCGAAACACCCATTTCATGAACTCGCATAATTCTATATATTCCGCCCTTGGCACTGTACCCACTAGAGAATCGGCAGGGATGGGGACAGCCCTTGCGTCGTTGACTTTGATCTTCTCCCTCTGCTGAGGCCTCTCGCGATCCCCTGCGGTTAATTATACCATTCAGGTCGCATCATGAAGCGCCTTACAGGGTCTGGCGCACGGTCAGCATCAAGCAGCAGGACGTCACCGGACCTTCGTGATGGATATACGACGCCCTCCTTTTCCGAAGAACTTTCGAGTCTATCACGCACTCGGAAGGAGGGCTTACGGATGGATATCCGAGGGAATACCTACAGTAGCTAAGCTCTTAATGACAAAAGGCTTTGCTAGCCTTGGGCACATCGTGATATCCGGGCCCACGTGGCTACTTTTTTTTTCTTATGCATGCAGCCACTGTACCAACACCGCGGACATGTGGGTTGAGAAATCAGTTGCAAAGAGAAGCCGGGGCAAACTCCCAAGCGTCATCCAACTAGTTGTACGCCCACCTCCCGATGACACCTCAAACAGTTGAGGGAGACGACACATCCCGCCACCGGACAAAGTGAGATTTGGCACAGCATACGGGTAGTAGTCATGCAGCACAGATCCCGACACTGCACTGCCGACCGCCACGCCAGCAGGCAAGAACAAATGATGATACATTTAGTTTACCAGAGTAGATCCATACAGGCATGCTAATACTCACAAGGACCCTCTCTCGCCTCTGCCGCCGCAGTCGAGAAGACCCTGGTATGGTACAATCTCCGAAGCGGAACTTTAGGCTCGAAACTCGAAACGCGAGATCAACAATGGCCACTGTAGGTCTTGGCTGTAGGTCTTGGTACGTACGGGTTTTCGGTTTGGTTTCCAGCAAACGAGTCGTGGCACATTTTAGGCGCTGGAGAGCAAAGGCTGGAACGTATCATAGAGCAATTCAGATGAGTTCATTCTGGAGACGCATATTGATATCGACCTTAGCGTAGGTTCGGCTAAGTGATTACCCAGGCAGTGTGTACAGAGTACTAGTACTATAATTGTGGTAGGTTATCCTTACGGAGTACTCATGACATGTAGGCTGATGAGTGCTACACATTACAGACGCTACGCCAGCATCGATGCAGTATCGTGGTTGTTAATGCAACTAGAATCAGATATGTGATTCGAGAATGAGAAGCGCTAAGATGTATGTATCTTTTCACCCTTTCGAGTAAACGTGTGTACTAGTATACAAGGAGGCTAGAGAAACAGCCACGTTATTGCTTGGTATTTACCTCTAATGGTATGCCGTGTCAATTACCTTCGGTACGTACTTTATGGTGTAGTACAACTAGTGCGCCCGGAGTGAGACCCAAATAGCGCCGTAGAGAATGTTGTACCGTTTTGTGGGGCATCTAGCAAAGTTCATTAGCCTCACGGCGATTCTTGGGGCTCAGCAACATTTTCAACATCCACAAATTTCACTCAGCCGGCTCTTCTCGATTACCTACTAGTAGGTACGCTGCAGTATACCTAGGTAAATACAGTTGTGCACAGTTTCTGCAGTGACGAGGAGTCTAACGCTAAGTTACTAAAGGAAACAATGAACAAAAGCGACTAAGACAACCAAACGTTCAAGATTTACCACCATCGGCACCTCCGTTCTCGAGTTTCGAGTTTCCTACTACGAATCTTGAGCCTCGACATTGGCGTCGTCTACCGGCGTCGAGTCTAACGTCCCATTGTGCATGCCACCATGGTTCAGTATATCCACACGCCCTGGCGAGACGAGGAAGAGCTCTTACGAGTCCGCCAGCAGTTTTATCCCTCCTCGTCACCATCATCCATCCACGCCAGCGCCAAGCCTAATACGCCTACAACGGCTCATCACAATCACAATCACATTCATGATCACCGTAACAGTAGTAAGTCGTGGAATGCCAACGCCGCCACCGCCCATCGCCGCCACCCTGTCTGCAACCCAGCCAGCGCTATGACGGGAGCCCCCGGCTGACGAACCCCGAGATGAGAATGCCGACGGTACGCACGCTGCCCTAGCCATCGTCCTCGATGCCGAGAGGCGGCAGCAACAAGCCGTCTCACGTGTTTCGATGTGGATGCAGCGCGGCGGCTGCCCCCACTTGGTTGAGTCGACGGCCCTCTTGACGGCCGCTATCCTCAGTGATCTCCACGAGTCCAGGACTAAGGCTAACTCATCTTCGTATGCTATCCGAGCCGCCTACTCGGCTGCGTTTAGTCGGTGTGTTCACTCTCATTCCCCGTTTTCATTTTCATTTTTTATTCCCCTCGTAAACCCCCACCTTCCCTGTTTTGCATTACACATTTGTTGAGGGTTGCCTTGCTCTCCTTCCTTTCATGGGTCGCTCTATGCCCATTGTCGGCGGTCTTCGGCACCGTACTCTTGGGGAGACGTAGTTAGCTGGTTGCCCGTCATATGAATGGCCCGCTTTTATGTGTCAAAGCTCCGAAATTCTTTTTTTAAAGCATTGAATGTTCCACTCT
Source organism: Xylaria sp. FL0064 (assembly GCA_022593225.1). NCBI lineage: Eukaryota > Fungi > Ascomycota > Sordariomycetes > Xylariales > Xylariaceae > Xylaria > Xylaria sp. FL0064. The sequence continues at coordinate 774,261 of JAJKLE010000012.1, read as the reverse complement.
GTCACTTGGAATGCAATTGATACAATTTGGTGTTTTACTTCTGTTCAAGTAGTCTCTGAGTTGAAGAACTCAATGGGTCCACTAACTGTATCCATCACAGATTTGTCACTGGTTTACTCGATGGTCAGCAAGACAAGCTCCGCAAAATAAGCATGTATTCGATAGCTAAGAATATCGGTCTACCAGCGACCTTTGTTGAGCTTAGACACCAAGCTACGCACGAGCAACTGCCCTCGCTAGCAAAGCTTAGGTCTGCCGCGAATAAGGCACTTGCATGGATCTGGAACTTCTACTGGAAAGACCTCGCCACAGTAAACAAAGGGAATTCGAAAGATGACAGCCCGTCAAACTCACAGAGGGACCAGCTTTTGAGATACTTACGGGAGCAAGACGAGACCTTGGAGACAATATTTCAAAAGGAACTGAAATCGTGGGAGGAGACGTCTTTACTGCAGACACTAGCAGACATTGCCGAGTCTTCAGAGGAACCCCAAGTCATATTACGAGCGCTTCAGCTTTCCCATACAGTACTTAATGGTGGCTCTCATATGCCGTCAAAAGTAGCATCAGAAACTCTCCGACAGACGAAGGACCTAGAAGCTGTGCGGGTCGAGCTCCAAACCTTGAATGAAGAGCTCGAGAATACCCGGGTACAGCGTGTAGAACGACCCCTCGAAGCGTCCGATGAGGTAGCGAACCAGTCAACAGGCTGGACTCGGTATCAAGGCACATGGACGCCAAAACCTATAGGAGTAGTGTAGCTATTAGTGATTATACACATGGTAAAGATAGGCGAGTTTGTGCATCAAGAAGCAACTACTTCAATGCATCTCGCTGAATTGGTATATTCAGGAATACCCCGTTAGTCCTCAACGGCGTCATTTACCTGGTCATAGCATGGCGTGTTGGATAGTAAGCTGTGAAGACATTGTTTTAAGCTGTTGATTTGATGCCCAGTCCCTGTGTCAATATTGTTGCCAACAAACCACAAGATCATCTATTGAACTCTGCTTCGATTTGAACCTTGGTGTATTTGGTGTTTGTGCCATCATTGTGTTGGCTTTCTATCTGGTTAGCACATTAGGTGACGTGAAGCATTATTAGAAATAGCATGTTCGACTTTCTTAATAAGGTCCAGAAAAAGGTAACCATAGGAGAAAAAATTGACGTTAGAAGACGAGAGTGCAAAAGATGACCGATTTGAAACATCCTAGTGATAATTTAAGAAGGAAAGTTATTATAGATCGCCATGGTATGCTATGGGATAAGTTTCGTATAAGTGATAACAATGTTGTTCTGCTTTAGGCTTGACCACCTGTCGGCGACACCGGCCAGCTGTAGGGGACGCACGAGCACCTTGCTCACGGCCCGTACCGAACAGTCGACGTCATAATGATTGAAGAAGCTCCTCATAGCCTCCCGCAGCTCTCATCTGATTGCTGCCCATAGCTAGTTGCATGCATCCGTGAGTAATTCAAGCAACCCCATTTGTCAGCCGGAACTATATGTGCATCCGCAGCAGATAAATATCGAAGACAAAGAGGGGCTCAGATTGAGACTGCTTATCTTTCCTCATGAATTTCATTGCGAGAGCCCCGTTAAGGTCATTAGCTTTGAAGACTACGAAATCTAGATCGTCGAGTGCAAATGTGAGTTCACCAGCCCATCACACCGGATACTTCGGAAACATATGATTGGGCAGGCGAGGCGATGTGGGAAGAGAGCACCGTGGGGGAAGAGGGGTGGAATGACATATTTTAGGTTGTCCCGCCAGGTCCTCGATCATCCAGCGACTAACAAGGAGGTATTCTTGGGTTTCTAGATCGCATTATCCCGCGCCATGCATATCCAGTCGATTCCTATGTGTGAGTATATCCATCTACCTAGAGAGTTGTCGAATGAACTACTCTTGGATCTACCCGGCCGAATCTTACTCCACAGGGGGCCGATGACCTTTGAAGCTTAAATAAACACATATGTGTCAAGAACTATAAGCCGCATCCAAACTAATAATAGCATCTTGCAGGGACGGGGAAGAGTGATAATTATGCGTATATCGTCGTTGATGATAAGTCCAAAGATGCCGTGATTATCGATCCCGCGAATCCCGAAGAGTAAGTAGCCGGGTGCCCAGAACCTTAACGCCCCTGCTTCACCTTCGCTCTTACCAACTAGGAAAGTCGTGAGCAGTATCTTATCCTTGACTGACATGCCTTTGTAGAGTTGCCCCTGTCTTGAGGGAGGCCACTCAAGCCGGCAAGTTCAAACTCACAGCTATTGTCAACACGCACCAGTAAGCCTTCATCATGCTGTCTTCATCTTATGTATGATCCTCTACTGATGCTTCCTCCAGTCACTGGGACCACGCAGGCGGCAACAAGAAGCTGTTAGCCGAGCTCGGTGTACCTAATCTTCCTATTATTGGTGGCAAAGATTGCGAGGGTGTCACGAAGACGCCTGCGAATGGCGAACCATGGAGCATCGGTAGCATCACTGTGAAAGGGCTCTATACACCATGCCACACCCAAGATAGCATCTGCTGGTTTGTGCAAGATGGCGACGATAAAGCTGTATTCACTGGAGATACACTGTTCCACGGTGGTAAGTCCGCATTTCGCCTCAGCCACGTCAAGGAGACCCGAGCGTGAGTGGCAGAAATATGAAATGACCGTCACTAAATCATATGGTTTGCAGGCTGTGGAAGGTTCTTCGAGGGTAATGCCGAAGAAATGCATACCGCCCTTAACAAGACTCTTGCCTCTCTGCCGGATGACACCAAGGTTTACGTGAGTTTATGCCTTGTCATATATCCCTCTGTATTCAGGATTGTAAGGCTGTGTATCTATAAATGCTAACCAAATGAACCATTACTATAGCCTGGACATGAGTACACTAAAGCAAATGTCAAATTTGGTATCTCGGTACTTCAGAACGCCGCGATCCAGAAGCTACAGTCGTTTGCTGAGAGCAACAAGGAGACGCAGGGAAAATTCACGATTGGAGATGAAAAGGCATGTCGTGTGCCCAGCCCCTTTAATGAAATACAAACTGACTTCTCATCCAGCAACACAATGTATTTATGAGAGTGGAGGTAAACATCCCGATTGCTACCATAAGCTAGCCGTTTGGAAACTGTGTCGTTGATTATCCCTTTTCACAGGACCCTGAGATCCAGAAGGCTACGGGCAAGACGGACCCCGTCGAGGTGATGGGTGCGCTACGAGAGATGAAGAATAACTTCAAGTGAGTAAGTACAACATGGCAGTTCTCTCGTTCATTGTGCATTGGCTAATTCACCTATAGGATACCTGCCGAGAGTAAAATTTAGGTATGAAAAGGAGGGATACCACCCAGGGAAATGAACACAGGGGGTTTCTCGATATGAATCAACGCACACAATTTCCCGGTTCAGTGCGTCTGAAATGACTTGTCACTGTCAAGCAACATGTAGCAAAGCCAGATAGCAAACATAATCTACTTTACCTTGGTGTTACCTCAACACCTCCACGTTCCGTAGTGCAAAATTGATTGCAATTAGGGTCAGATATCACTATATTAGGCGTGACTCATACTTGATGTACGTATACTCTAAGCTCCATATTGTGCAACCAGTAGGTATCCATAGACGCCGTCTAGGCCTAGTATTTCCGTATTTGATAGCGAAGGTCTGTCATACATACCCTTCCCTAGTACAGACTCGCCTCAGTGAGGGGCTTTTGATCAGAAACTCAGTGATCTGTCTACAATATCCCAAAGTGCCGTTGCCAGAAAACATCCCGCCTCGCGAAGTATTCCTATCATTTCTCACGGTATCATCACACTGACTGTCCCACGGCTGTGAGATGTCACAACACAACTCTTACTAAAATTATCTGCTACAGAGCAATTAATTGATATGAATGTTTGCCCGTGAATTTGTGTCGACGTAGGACCGGTCGGGGATCCGCACTCTTTGCTGAAAGGATCGGTTTGCACGTCGAGATGTTGATCGCCATACGAGGGGCCTGTCGAGTGTCAAACGCCGGAGTATTGTGACTTGTTATTTTCTTCGGCCGTTGGCGGGGTGTATGACGACGCCCTGGGAACTGAATTAGCACATGTACAACGGTCTGCTCCGGCGTCACTCCGAGACAGTAACATGAGAGGGGAACGAGCATCGATGTGATGCCGAAGGGACAGAATATAGCTCAAGGCTATATTGAACATAATCATGAAACATTCACATTACGTTCGTACCGGTAGGATATTTCACATGTTACCTGGGTAGGCAAAGTGATTTATCCCAGTAAAAGGTCGCATCTCGGCATTCACACCAAGCTACACAAGGTTTGCCGTAGATCTCAGTCTCTTCGAAGTTTGTCACGTGTGTAATTTATCAGAAGCTGTACAGTAACTAGGGACAGGTAAATCAAGCGCATCAATCTCTTTTGAAGGGGTGTCTGTATGTTATAAGGGAGCACCGATCTGTTATGAGCACGTCATGGGTAGAATTCGACATGTGGTAAAACGTAGGACAGTGTCACTAAACAACGTAGGCTCACCCAGAACCAGTTATGTAAGACATAACGTGAGATATAGCTCATTCTCGAAATGCCTTTCCCGCCATCGTTTGCACCAGTTTCTGAACAAGACACATGCAGGATTCTATATTGCAAGCACATATTTCGCTTCTAAAACTGGGCGACTGACGTGTATTAGTATGTAAGTGAACCAGAAGGTCGAAGATTGATCTGATTAGGTTGCTTAATCGATTTAGACTCAAAGCTCACGGCACGGTAAGGAGTCTGCTTACCTGCTTACATATCTACGACCCATGGCACCATACTGACCAAGTGGTTATAATTATGCACCTGACTCATTTCTTGACCTTGTTATCCTGGCCAACGTACACCAAGTTGACTTAGATCATACCCCCGTGCTCTATGCAATGAGTGGAAGTAGCTATCCATCTCACGCGGCTTGCCAAATGCAATTGAAACGTCTCTGCGGCTCGAAGTATTACTAGGTTATATGTTTAACAAGTTCCCTTCTGGAAGATCGTTACTTCGCTTCCAAGATGGTTGCATTTGTATAAGGCCGTTATGGGACCTATGTATGCAGAGAGCAGCTCAAGTTTTTCTTAAGCGTTCCTCATCCGGGTTTGGTAGGGAATCAAGAAAATGGACTTTGATAACATGACATAAATTCTATTCGTTTAATGTCCCGCTATGTAGCCCTCTTTTGATACTGATGTTCTTGCTGCCGTGTGCTCAGCCAGTGACCTCGAGTCTGCGTATAGCGGGGTGGTGTGTCGTTGTTTTCTCTCCATCCACGATATGTCCAGTCATGGGCAACAATCGCATTTACTTATACCCTATGTCCCTTTGGTTTGCATATAAACTCGTAGGTTGTATTTTGACATGACCTCTTGGGAAATAAAGCCATGCCATAATTTCTGGACCGATCTCCAAGGTTGGAAACAGTCATTGAAGCATGCTTCTGCAACCTCGGATATTATCATATCTACTGATTAGGTGCATTAGCGGATTCATAACGAATTAGCGACATATATTTATCTTATATCTTCAGGCTAGTCCTTGAATCTATCAATAGTCTGGGCGTTGGCTTCTGAGGGGAGCGAGATAAGGGGATCCGGTATCGGGAATGTCGGGAATATGTGACTACTCGGTCGGCTTTGGCCCCAGGAGCCAACACACTTTCAATACACCTCATCCCTATAACATAGATAACCATACGGTTCATTAGAAGGGAAAATTTAAAGATGCGGACTGCAGTGGCATGTGAAAGGTAATTGTGTAGATTTGAACGAGACAATTTTCTGTGGCGATTGTATTAATTGTGTCTTAGGTGTAGGTACGCATATCTCGCTTTTGCTAGTGGCAGCTATTCCCGAGCGGCATATCCCACAACGAAGATCATCGCTAATTTGCTCCTATGAAAAGGAGATCTAAAGTGAAATGCCACCATACGGGTGAATCTCCTTGCCGTGGATGTTTACGAAGCGGTAACTCAGACACCTGCGTTCTCACACCAACCACTATCACAGGCTCAACACCGAGGAGGAAGAAAACAGCCTCGCTGGCCTCTCCAAAGACCAAACCGGAGGCAAAGAAGCGTAGTGTAGCTATTAACATAGCGCCTACGAGCGACGAGCTCTCTAGTCACTTTGCGGGGTTAGACGCCAATGTCTTCGCGCAAGCTTTTGCCATTCTCCGGGTTCAGTTTCCCGAGTGTGGGTTCCTTCACCCGTCTGATCTGGACCGTATTTCCGATGATATATCTGACGACGACAAGCTGAGGCTCATAGCTATTCTTGCCGTCGGTTGCAGATACCTGGGCGAGGCTGCTGACCTGCATCGAGCTGACCATGTGGCTTTATTGACCCGGGAGCTACAATGCCGGATTACGGCCCCGCCGAGTCTGAGTTTGATCCAATGTTTCCTTATCATGGCGGTCTACGAATGGGGAGAGGGCGTCGGGTATAGTGCTTGGATGTACGCAGGCATTGCTGCGAGGATGGCACAAGTCTATCGGGCTACCAAGACGAGCGAGCGAGACTTGAAAGCAACTACGAACACACCCGTGCTGTCTGAAGTAGAGATTAGAACCATGTGGACGTACTTTGCGATAGACAAGTTGCTCAGCTGTGGTAAGCAGCGCCCGGCGATGATGAAGCCGGAAGATATCGAGGTTCGCATGCCACAGAGCGAGGAGGATTTCGTCTTTGGAGCAGAACCGCGTGAGGCACTTAGCTTTGAGGAACTTACGAGAGATGAATCCCTTCGCAAACGAACCTCTAGTGCTGGATTCCATTTTTGCATTCTTGGTGTGTATTACAACGTCCCCATACCTAGTTCCTAAATTCTCTCGTGTCATCCCATATGATCTATCAAGCCCTATTCTCGCTGAGATTGAAGGTTTAACCATCTAACATGTGTCTATGTTCGCAGTAAGGGGCCTTGATATTTGGCATAAAATACATAGTTGGATAGTAGATGGCGGTAGGAGGCAACCGCGAATGACAACACCAGAACACTGCCCCTGGAACCCAAGTTCACAGTGGGCGAAGATGAAAGAGCAGTTGCTAGCGTGGAGAGAAGATCAAGACCCAAGACTGAAGTATCCGGATAACAAAGTAGCGACTCACGTTCACTTTAGGCAAGGAGAAGTCTTTGCTTACATTAACCTGCTTTACTATCTCTGGTAAGTTCTTCTCATGCTTGATACGATACTATCTTCTGATAGACTTCGAAGTATCATATTCCTGCGCCGGGAATACATCGCCCTCCTGCCTATTGCCGAACGAGAGCCTCGCGGACCCATCGACCCGCCATTCTACTCAGAAGAGGCACCACCAGGGTGGTGGCGCCAGAACACGGACGAGCTCTTCGGAGCGGCGGCGCAGATATCATACATAATGCGAGATCTCAACAGTCTCGATATCGCACTGCACACGCCATTCACGGGGCTCTGTGTCTTCACGGCGGCGCTGATGAATAGATACGTCGTTACGTTCCCTAACATGCATCATCCGGAGGAGCGGGAGCTACGAAGACAGCTGGCAGAAGAGAACCTGGCGGATCTCGAGAAGATCGCAAAGCTGTGGAAGCTGGGAGAGGAATGGGTGCAGGTCATCGGGGCGGCACAGAATCTATACTACCGCGTGACAAGCAATTGCGCGCAGTCCGTCAGCCACTGCCGAAGCGACTACCCGCAGCTAGAGAAGTCGGTCAACTACGCGCCCATCGGCGGCCTGTACGGGCACGGACGCGATGATAGCTATCGACGTCCGGACATGCGCCTTAAGATTCGCGAGGTGGCCTCGCTGACGCATTCTCACCGCAGCGCGACGGGGGCTCGGGAGACCGCGGAACAGGTGCAAGATCATCCATCTGAGCAGTCGACCTCGGTAGACCCCTTTGCTTGGCAGGAGAACGCAGGCATCACCGGTGAAGACTGGCGTCTTTGGTCCTTCTGGGATGATCCTCATCTGCTGTCCTGGGACACATCGACCATAGGGCTCTGAAACGCCCGCGCGCTCCAACGGCGAAAATTACCTTGACTAACTACCTAGCCAACTACACTACTCTACCCTAAATAACAGACTCCGTGCACGCATCAGCCCGTCTCCCACTATACTAGTAGCACTAAAAGCATGGCATTTCCTCGATCTCGACACAAACAGCATCTATTTAGTGAGCTTCCGGGACGGGAAGGTAGGGGTTTGCACCCCAAGTAGTCTATCTGTTGTTGTAGTAGCGTATATATATATATAGCGTGTACTGTAGTCGAGAAGATCGCCGGCCGGGATCCCGGCGATCCTCTATACTACGCTAGCATTCTCGAGGGTAATATGACAAAGGAGCACGTTGCAACTTTCCTGATGGGCTAATTGATTAAGCCGAAGGAACTGCGCGCCCGAGAACGTGCCAGTCCGTCCCTCTGTTGCCAATCAACAGCGCACAAGCTCTTGCTGCCGTACTGCCGTATATGATTCAGGGGGATTGATCTTCATCATTTGATAGACGGGGTAGGTTCTGTCTACGGTACGTATGTCTGTTAAAAGAAGATCTTGACGTGTATAGCTGGACGGAGTGGACAACTTGAGAGGGTCCCAGATGCCAGCAAATTTGTTTACTACTGAGTATAGTATCTAATGGCATGTAACTAACTGCCTTATTTGGTTACGTCTCGGTGGACACATAAGGGGATAACTCTTCGGTGTCTACCGCACATAGAAGAGTATTATCTAAGCTGTTTTAGAAGTCGATCCTCCCGGCGCTAGCTTACATGTAGTGGTATACTGGCCGATATCTGTAAACCGGGCTGGTTCTGAATCCGAGCATCATCTACACTAGACAGGAACTTCATCCAGGAGGCCTTGGCATCCCATCTACTTCCAGAAAATCGTCGACCAGACTAGGACGAGCAGCAACCGCATCAGACGATCCATTCGGGGAAAATCTTGGGCCAGGTCTCTCGAGGATACTCCATATTCATGTTTCTCACAGGCTTGATGTCTATCCTATACTGTGGTCATCTCGAAATACTTGCCAAAAACAAGGAGGTTGCACGTCCGAATTGCTGGAGGAAACCTGATGGTGAGTCAGGGCGGCCCTAGCGACAGTTACATCGCTTCATCCCTCATATAACATAGAATGTTATAAAGAAGGGCCGTAACGGAAGTACGGCCCTCTGTGCTTAGAGATGGTTACCAAGGCTACGTCACAACAATTGGGCCAGTGTATGCTGGAGTATGGTCGGTGACCATGGCTGATACTTGGATTACCAGAGTCACTTGAAGATACCTTTGAAACTACAGGCAATTTGTTCATAACGTGCATAATGCCCAGACGGGTCTAGCGGGTGTGAACATAGCATAGAAAAAGCACGTAACGTAGATTTGAGCAGCCGCCGAAATACGGAGTAAAAGCTGCGGAGGCTAAAGAGCTTTTGCCGATAGATGGGACGGCACAGCCCTCGTACTCGCCTGTTAAAGTGCTTGCATATTGGCCTCGTGAGCATCATACATAGCGCTGTCTACCTGCTTACGCTACTACGGGGGGCGTCTATTCGCACAAAGCTCGTCCAACGTATCGTATCGTGCGGCGAGGGGCTCTGGAAGCATGAAGTTTTACATAGAGACTGGCTACGTATCTCGTATGGAATTTGCTTGCCTATTTTTCTAGAACGGCATTATGTTAGCCGGACCACACGTGTCTGTGCGGGAGCTCTAAGTCGTAGAATACATGTATGCGGGTAGTTTGAGATGAGCTTCAGCTTCGTCGGCTTAGGTTATCTTTGTTAATGCATGCATCGAATCGAGCTTCGGTTTCGTATGAACATCTGGAATGATTCGATTGATAGTCTGTACACGTAAGGATGGCTTCGTAATAGCCTCAAGAGCCTATCGTATCACGGTACCTGGCTGGGCTTTACATAGCATGAACATATGCCATGTTTCGGTGCTATAAGGCGTGGCATCAATAGTATAGAAGCAAGCATCATGGGGTATGGTTGTCCAATATTCAGTAATTTGTTTGCCTCAGCAAAGAAATAGAGCATCCTATCCTAGCTGGCGTGTGCTTTGCTTATCTTGTCCAGCTCATTCTCCCCCGGTCTTTCGAGCCCGGGGAACACGCCATTGCCAGAAGTGTTTGATCTTCCGGGTTGCCGTTTCGATGGGTTCCAAGACTCTTAGCACGGGGGTAGGCAGAGCGGGGGAGAGGGCGGGATGTTGATGAGTGTCTATATTCGATAAGCACAGGTTATATTTACTTGCGTCACCGCTCTCAATCCTTCTCCATCTATTTGGTAGATTTTGGAGACAACAGCCGCAAACGTAACACACCAACGGACCGACAGGTGATATATTCGACCTCCTACAGTAGTTGGCTACCTCCTACGGGAAAATTATATGGTAGCACCCTGCGGGCTGGTTGTAGTATATGCCTAGGCATCATCCGAGGGACGGCTGTGCAAGCCAACCTCGATCATGAACGCGCAATTCCACGTCCGGGGTATGATATAGCTACCCAGTAGTATATATAGATGTGTTGCAACGGTTGCAATTATTACTAATATACTGGATAGACAACAAGGGTGACGGGTAGTTACCATTGTCCAACCACCAGGGCTGTCGTCATGGTCAGCGTCGTCGTCCTCGATTAAACCAAAAAGCCCACGAACCATAATCTAGTGGCCTAAAGGGGCCCCCTCGTCTAGCGTACTGTAGGTCTAGTCGTCCCTGATTTGGACTCGGCCGAATGCTACGCTACCCTACCAACGAACGATAATAATACAGTATATGCAACGCAACTCGCTGACTTTAGCCAGGCCATTCGATTTTATTGAGGATTGTCTCAGGTTGAGCACACCGGTCCTCTGGCGATTCGCGCGTCCTGCTGCTCTATCCGCGCTTGATGTTACCGATGACCTGGTATGCAAAGAGAACGTCGCATATATATATTCTTGGAGCTTGCGTCATTCTCCCGGCGGCAGTTCTTCTATTACCTCGATGCTGCTAGTGTAGGTAGTGGAACGAGACTGGATAGATGATTTAGTACTCTCTTGCGCCGCAAGTGATCTGACTATCGTCTACTACATACCCTATGCATTGTGATTTGATTTTTTTCGTTCTTGCTTTGTCTCTTTGTTACCACATGTACTAGCGTAGCACTACAGGCTGGCTAGCTGCTGCGGCAAATTCTGCGCTTTCACCGCCAAGTTGCGAGATGCACAGTATTGGAATAACTTCCTAGGCAGAAATAACTATGAACAAGTAACAAGCCAAGAAGCCCCTTTAGCTAGACAAAATTTCATATCCCCCAGTAATGATCACGAAGCACTGTACTGATGATGGAAAAACTCCTATTCAGTATTCAAATTCTCAGTCCCCTAAAAATCCTTCTCCATGTGCTGAGTCTCGGTAACTACGGCCCTAAACCTAGTTAGAACCTTAGGTGTAGGTGACTCTGCAATAATGCAAGTAATCAATCGAGACTAAGCCGAAAGAGATATTTAACAACGTCTGCCTCCGTAAACGTTTCCAGATTAATTAGCCCTTGCTGGTCCTTGCTAGCTTATCCATTTCGGGTAATTCAAGATCTACCCTAGATATCTTCACAGACTAAACTGCTAGTGTGGACTAGCATCTAACTAAGATCGGGTTAGTGTAGACTACACGTTTCGCTATGAGTTCTTCGGTTGGTGCAAACGGTTCTTACACTAATATCTCGTCACGCAACGGTCTTTGAGGGGAAGATGACCAGTTCTTTTTCTCCCTCCATCTAACTCCTAGAGTAGTTTGTGCGTGTATGGCTCTCCCTTTCAGCTCGTAGATAGTGAGATAGATAGGAGGGATCTGTGTGGCGTATGCAACTACGGCAGGTATACGGCTCCTTCGTAGTAACTGCCGGTTCTGTCTTTTGCTTTCGTATGGGCAGAATATGGGGTTTGGGAGTTGGGAGTTGGTCAGTGCTGGACTAGTAGGAGCTCTTTCTACCTAAGTGCTTACCTACGCAGGTGCGATCAACAATGCAACTCCCGCCTCGAGCCTGCGCTTGGTGCAGTGCGTTGTTCAGAAGATTACTAAAGAATGGTGGGTGTCAGATGCATTTTGCCTACTTAGATAGGTAGTTACAGTAGTCCAAGATGCATGCATGACGAGTCCAGTACTAAAAGGGCAAGGCATACAGTTAGGTAGGTAGGTACCTGGGTATAGATGGCAAGAAAAGACTATTCTTTCTTTTACAGTAGGCACGGCACGTGTTCATTTCTTTGTTAACATTCCTGTTGATTCTGGCTTTTTGCTTCTATTAGTTTCGCGTACCTGACATCGGGAGGACCCTTATTGGGATGTCAGACCACTAAGGGATCCCAAATAGGGAAAATGCGCAGGCTATCAAGCGCAAATCTTGAACAAAAGGATGCCGATCTGCCTAGGTGTAGGCAAATTCCATACCTGGTTGGTCGCAAGGCCAGCCGATCCAATTCCTGCCCGGGCACTGATAACATCCCCTAAATGGACAGAATGGCTTGTTGCATCTAGAGGCAGGTATGTAGAGGATCAGCGACGCAAAAGGACTCCCTCCAAGAAAACACGTTACCTGTTCCTTGGAACTACTGCAGTCGAAGAGAGAAAAAAAAAAGACCGACCACTGTACTGCATCGTGTAAGGCACGGAAAACTCGTGCGCCAAACCGTATGCGCAACAGCAGCCCACACGCACACATAGACATTGCATCGCTAGCGCTGGGCAGTCGTGTCAACTAAGTGCGAAATACGTGCCTGCGTGTCTGTGACTACCTGTGTGTGTCGGTGGATTATCGTGTGCGTGTGATAGGACTCAGAGATACTACACTATAGGCTACGTTCACTAGGAGGAGCGCACCATCCCAGATTCCTGTATTGTGCCGTGCTGTATGAAGGAGTGCACGCCCGAAGCCAGGTTTCCAGGCCTCTTTCGTCCATATAGTGAGTGTGTAGTGTGTGAGGGCGCCCCCAACCAACCTCGTGTTGGAGAGAGAAGTCCCATCGTCCCGCCTTGTATTTCATTCCAAAAGGTTGAGAGAAAAGAAGTAATGACAGGAATTGCTCTTTAGCGCGCTGAGGGGGGCCGTGTTTCTTGGGCCCACGTTTTTCCAAATATGTCTTACTTGTAAAGTGTGGGCGCAAAGTATTACTTGCCTAAAGAATGGGTGTGGTGTGCACCGGCATGCCCGCGTGCAGCCAAGACACATACACATACATTCAATAAGTGTGTGGCATTCCAGCGCCTAGATATGCAACCGTAACCCCGAGGTGAGGCAGAAATCTCACTGGGCGTAGGAACGAAATCATGGGCGATAGATGCGACAAATACGGAGAAATGCGATACAGGATGCCTCACCTACCCTCCTCCAAAAGGGAGCGCCGACGAATGGTAAAAACAACAAAAACCAATAATTGCAAGGAGTGCCATATATATATCCTTTATGGCAAATATGTGACTGTAACAGATGTAGTAGCCGAGACTAATAGGAAGAAAGCGCCCCATGAGATCTTGAGATGTGAAACTACTCTTGTTGAAGATAGTGTTGCGGATGCTGCAGTGTTTCGTTTCGACCTGTCCAACCGCTGTGCCGGGTTTTGCTGTATCACCTCTAATGTAGGTACAGCACTCCAAACGCATGGGTTGGGGTGTTTCGGCGGGCGGGCGGCCTGCGACCCCTCGAGAATCCTTCCTGTTAAGCTTAATCCTCGGCGGGCACCAGCATAGATAGATAGATAGATAGATAGATACACTATGTATGACAGGTGGGATAAAACAACCAAACATCAAACGGAAACAATTTAGGTTTTGGAACCGACATTTACCACATGTGCGGTTCGACGTCACAGGTTGCATGCATAACGAAACAATTATCAAGAAGTACGGCCCTTTGTTGGACCACATTTGGTAGATTCTTGCAATGCATCGAGTTCTTGTCCTTCGCTAAGATGGTGATAGCACATATAGTCTAGCAACATGCAATATTAGGTACACGATCTCTGCTTCAGCTTGTCCCTCTTACATCAAGGTACATATCTCTCTGTAAGCGCCCGATTTGGGCGCGTAGTGATTCCGCTTGAATCCGGCGCCGGCTGTTATATAGCCTTTCTCCCAAAATGGGTCATCAGGTATCAATCAATTGCCGCCCATGTGTAGTGATCCACCCCTGTGAAAAAACCCCCAACCAAGCGCCGCCCGACCCGTTGTGTTTAAGTGAGTTCGCCGTGGTGTCACATGGCGCCATGTGGGAAAGGAAAAAAGAAGGAAAATTCTGCGCCGGTTCCCAGGAACGCCGATTGTATGATATCACCCGGTTTACCCACCTGTCCATGTGTAAACGCCCTAGGCCTCGTGGGCGCCTTTTCACCCCAAAGATAGAGTAGAGATAAGAGTATAGTGAGAACAAGTGACGTGAAAACTGAAAAGCGCGCAAAAGGTATTATACCCTTATCTTCATGCTTCGCCGACGGTTCATGTTTAAGCCGCTTAGTAGGCTCCGTTTCGCTGTGACGGGAGTAATCGGCGTTCCTGGTCGGCTTTCTACCGTTGGCGAATGCGCAACGGGTGAGGCAATAGCGGCAGCGGTGATAGAGTTTCTTCGTGCGACTCGGAGGATCTCATTGTAGGTCACTGGGGATTGCACAGTAGCTGGCGAAGCCGAATCTAGTTTGTTGGATTCCTGTGACTCCTGTGACGTGTTAAGGTTCGAGAGATTAAGACTGCTCATTGAGGCGTTGTTCTCGGCAGCAGCCTTTAAGTTCGGACGGCTTCGCTTCCTAGCCAGAGCAATAGATTTCTGGAAGCGTTGGAAAGCCCCAGTTGGAGTCCTCGGTACTCGAGACTGTGGTCCTGGAGGTGCGTTCGTTTCAATCGTTAAGATCGATTCACGTCTGGTGTATGGGCTTTCGCTAAAAGGATCCTGGCTGAGGAAGCTGGGGGATTCCTTGGGTAGGTCGCCGATGGACGCTAAGCTGATTTTCCTTGGTGGATAGTCTGGGCGGCTTCGAGTCGCATCCACTCCAAACGGCGATGACACCGAGCGCCCGAAGAATTCGGATTGCGGCCGCTTTACAGGAGACACTGACCTCCGATTATTTGCCAGCTCGACTACACAAGGTTTACCCACGAACACAACTGAGACGGCACGAGCCGTAATTTCTTGGCTCTTCCTCCTGACGGGTGACTTCTCGGACTCTTCGCTCGAGGACTCGTAGTCATCATCCGAGTACTCGTCGGCTGAAGACGAGGCGTCCTCTTCAGATGAGAGGTATACATTGTGTGGGCTGTTGAGGGACTTGGTAGCGGATTCGATAGAGTTGAGCTTCAGGCTATCAAGGAGCCGGGACGTTCTCAGGGTGTTTCGTTTCGGTATAGCGGGTGGCTCAATCATGACTTCCTTCGTCTTCATTTCCTTTGTATTTAGGATGGTTGCCTCTTCTATAAGGCACGGCTCATCATCCGTATCCACTAGCACCTCGAGGGGGTCTTCTCTAGGCGTGGACTTCGACTCGGCTAGTGATTGTTCCGTATGTACGTCGGCGATACTTTCCATTGAGGCGACCACCTCCTCTACTTTCACGTTTTGCCCATCGCGGGGGGTTGATTGCTCGACGAGAGACATGGTAAAATGCTGGCTGGCTTGAGAAAGGGAAAAAGGCACGACGGCTACCGCTAAGACAATGCGATCGAATTAACCACAAAAACAAGACGTTATAAGCATGTGCGTCGAGGCCAGCTCTCTGTCTTAGAATTGAAGAAAAGAGCACATCGTCATCCGGGATAACGACGGCGCTGAGGACTCGAGAATTTCTTGAACGGTAGGAGAGGAATCAAGGTATGGCGCCGGGGGGGAGGAGCATATACATACCTAGTACACATATACCCAACGGTTGTGGACGGAAAGCAGCGAGCTTGTACCCTTGTACCGTCGCAGAAGCAGGGGGGCTTGGGGGGCTGTCTCCTTTCCCCCTGAACCTGGGATGATGGGTGCAGGTGTGGGCCACCGCTTGGCACGCTATGGATTGCGCTGTGTGGGTTGCTTGCAGGGTTGAGGCGTGCTAGCGCAGGTGTTTGTCTGCTTTTGGCAAGACCCGGAGTCGTCAGTACTGTACGCAGTAGGTAGTGTAGAG
This sequence comes from Xylaria sp. FL0064, assembly GCA_022593225.1. NCBI lineage: Eukaryota > Fungi > Ascomycota > Sordariomycetes > Xylariales > Xylariaceae > Xylaria > Xylaria sp. FL0064. Next base: position 758,100 of record JAJKLE010000012.1, on the reverse strand, counting down.
GACGCTATCTGGGTGCGGACGGTACACTACGGGAGCTCGATAAATTAAGACAGAGCCGTAATCTGGAAAGAGCAGGTAGCGGCGGAAAGAGAGAATTGGCTAAGACAGTCTTTTCGTCGAACTTCTCGAGTGTTTCAAAGTAGACCAGGGTAGTTGCTACCTACCGAGATTCGCAATAGCGTGGATCGAAGTTCTAACGCTCTAAATATTAAGTAATTAAGTGGCTTGTCCTTTACCAACTGAAAGTCAAAGGACAAAGCTACCGCGTATAAGTATCTGTTTGTTTGACAATGAAAGTGAGCACGCGTCGAGAGATATATTGGTAGGAAATACCAAGGACCAGTAAAGGGTGAAAGTGGAATGTGGCGGAGGGAGTAGTTCGCGTTTTTAAACATCTCCGGGTCCAGATATTCCTGACGACTACCGGCCTAAGTTGTCATAGCCACCACCTTCTCGAGCCCGTATCTATTTCTGCCACCCACAGTGCCTTTTGATATCCTTGGAGAAGAAAAGTGTAGTTAGTGACACGGTATACGGTTTGTACACTACATATCGCCAATCCTCAGGCCAACAGGTGACGCATTGTCCCCGGCTTTAGGATTGTAGGAATGGACTTCGCACCTAACACTTGACAACGAGTAAATATATCATGTGGCTACGCACCGTTACCTGACTACTTGGGCAACAAAGAAGAGCATTTACACTACCTACTTTGTTGGTAACCAACTAAGGACAGGGCACAACAAGATAACGCACAGTGTTGAAGACGGATTTGAAGATCAATCCTCCACACATCCTCGTGACGACTAAATCTGCTAACAATGAATACTGAGCTTACAGACGATTCCATTTGCATCAGTAAATGTGCTCGTCAACTGTGGCAACTAGTTAGTGCGGCACAACTAAAAGGTTGGAATATACGCGTAGTGTAGACGGGTTCAATGCTGATTGGCTTCCGATCGAAGCCCGCCTCGAATGAACCTCTCCCAACGAGCGAAGAGAAACCCGAAAACCGATTACTTCGAATACCTACCTACCTACCTACCTAACCCAACCAACAGGACAGGCAGGGATCGCAAGCATCACAAACCATGATGACGCATCACGGCGGTTGATGGACGCGGATGTCATGCGAGGGACTCAGAGACGTCCGACCCCAAGGGGAAGTCCATCTTAATATCCCCATACCCTCTCTATATTACACAATCGTGTGCGGGCTCAGTATCGCCGGCTGATATTACAATCCGCCAATCAGCTGCTGTCTTTGCCAGCCGTTCTATAGTGTATACCCACAATAACAGCCGACGACGTGCGAATGCTCTCTCGACGGCGAATCTTTTCTATTGTAGATCCGGAGCAAGTTATCGCATAATGCTGACGGCGTATAGTCGAGATGCGCGCCAGCCGTCCCATCAGAATTGTCTATAGCACCGTTACCTTATTTGTACGGAGAAGCACGGCAGCACCAAGCCTTTCTAGACTGCCAATGAAGCAAGACATTACAAAGAAGTGTCAATAAATCCACCATTGCAACTCCCATGATGACCCCCATTGATCGCCGTAGACCAAAGAAGGGCCGGAAAGGACGATGAGTCGAAACGGGCTCAAGTGGTCAGGTGGAAGATACCAATAGCAAGGGAAGATGCGTGCCAACCATCACACCGGACTGTTGGAGAATGCGAACCTCGACTAGCCAGTTGCAGGTGTCGCCGACAGTCCTGGTGATTGATTGGACCATATCAAATCCAGTCCCTCTTGGCTACCGGTATATTTGACAATACCAACAGGATAATAGACATGTCTCCGAACCACACCACCCATCACCTCTGGTTGCACTGCTTGAACGTTTTCTTTTATGCGTTCTGCAGGTAATAAACCACTACTCCGCGTTTTCCTAACGACTCCTCCGGAGACCCCTAGTACATACGCACCTATCAACGATGATATATCGGTTTTTTCTTCCATGATCACTCCGGACTTCGTTTCGAGGTCAGCATTTCTTGGCACTTGTCATTTCTTACTGTTGCCGCTACCAGTGACTGCTCTGTTCGTTACCCCGGAATCGCTCTACATACCATGCCGACCTGTATCTTTGTCATCAATGACGAGATAGTGGTGGCAACATTTTCGTCGTCCAAATCAACGGGCGCCATGGCAGACTCCGTTCGCAACAGGCGGTATCGGCCCCAAACACATCTGATATGGTGTGCCGCAAGCGTCCAGCTGAGGTGCAAGATCTGGGTTGTCTCACATGGAGGGAGTCTTACAGTATTAACCCGATGTCAGTATTAGTTGAACGCCGATAAAATACGACTATGCATTACCTAGAATACTTGATTCTACAATTACCTGTGATCCCACCCCACAGCCGTTATCAAGAACACTACCTAAACCTAGACCCATCTATGCGCTCACTAGACAAGCCTGTGTGACCTCGACCCCCTGGCGCAGCTAGCTTAACAGGCATGCAGAGGTATAATAGTAGTATGTTTTTGACAGACCGTTTTTTCCAACCCTACTACTTTATCCCATCTTTCCCCGAAATACTCTCGGCTTAATAATACCCTATATATGCTGCAAGTATGTTCACTCTAGTAACTCCAGTGTCTGCGCATGAGAGACCGTTTAGCTATCTAAGAATAGATACCATCAGTGCGCATCTGCGACCGTACATTCTATACATGTATGCACGTGTACAGTATGAGCTGTGCCCCATCCAATAACAGGGCTTGAAATCCCAGCCGCTTTCCGAAAGAGGCTAATATTGTTTCCGTGCAGCTACCTAGGTACTTATCCTAAAAAATCCGTTTCTATAATTGCATCACTAATCCGGGGCATTGGTTCAAGGGTCCATCCAGGCTGTGTTTGTCGTCAGCTTGCTTGTTTACCAAATTGTACTGATGATCAAATTCGAGCAATCATGACCATCGTCTTCTGAGCCGTATAGTGGTCTCAGTCAAAGTGAATCAACAAGTCTAGGTAGTATGCGTGCTCAAGTAGAGCTCAAGGATTCAACACTTGTATTCGCTTGGCATCCTTCTTCAGCTTTGTCGAGCACTACGACGTCAGATAATGAAACGCGAGATAGAAAATATGGAACAGCATTGAATACCGCGTATAGCTAGAGCAGGTGCCTATTAGCACGCGGGTAGTGTACATTGTACGTCGCAGACTTTTTATTTTAATGATAAACCCACCTGAATGTACAAGTCATAATCTCGTCTAAATTGGTTTGTTGAGGGAGGAACCAGGTGGAAATTCCAGGCGACAAATCACACTATAATTTCCTGACTCATCAAACACTGAAAGACATTAATTATGATAGATATGATAGGGGTAAATTCGTCCCCCAAATTGCCCCATATTCAATGGCCAGTTCATACTGTAAAGCTGTGAGGCTCAAAGTTGATTTGTGTTGTCTAATTACGCACTTACATAATGAAACTTCCTCTCGAGGGCACGATAGGTGTACACAATTGTGCATGCATCGAGGGATGGAGAATGGGCTCCGCCCGGGATTCGACATTTGGAATCTTGCAAGCAAGACTGTGCACGTTCAGCGCAGGGAGCTTTTCGCTGACCTACCACGCCCCGACGCGGATGAGCTGAGATCCGGTGGACGAGACAATCGCGCGGCTATTATCTGACTGACTGACGTCGTACGACATCTCATCGCCCTCAACACTTCTACTAGGTATAACTGGCTCTCGGTGTCGGTTTTCAAAAGGCTGTGAACTACGCATACCTACCAATTATGTAACGTGCTAAATTCATCTGCAGCGAGGCCGTGAGACCCGAAACCCGAGCGATACTTTTCTGCGGCTCTGGAGATGCTGCCTCTCTTTCCTGATCTTATCCTGCCAATAATACCACCTAACCTAGGTAGCCTATGGTCATGGAGTCGACAGTGCTCAGGTAAGCAAGCCATGCTGCACGTCGCCTACGGCTCGAGTTCAATCAATCAATGTCCGGAAGTCCGGCCGCTCCCACTTCGCGTAGGACACAATTGGCGGCCAAAAACCAGAAGTTCCAGTCGCGCACTTCATGCCGCGATTCCCTGGGCGCCGTCGACCAACCTGTCATGCGAGGCCAATCCCTATACATTAATTCAGAGATCCAGACCACCCCCGTTCGGCGTTCCGTAGCGGCACGTTGCACCGGAGGATTGGACCGTCGCATGGAGTTACGCAACGCGTATGTGTACGTAACGCTCTGTGTCTTACGCAACGCTGCGTGGTGTAGATCGTGACAGCTTCCTCCGAAGATAGCCCATGCGATACAACATGCGTAGGACCCTTGGAGATCCAATCCTTCTGTAAACACTTAGCAGGGGTACGACATCGTAGCTATGAAACATTCTTCCCCAGGGTATACAGGCACGGCATATCGAGACATCGTCTGACATGCTCAAGCAGGTGAGATAGTTGGGGCAAGCTCAGGGTAGCTTCTTCCCCCACTGCTTACATTGAACACAGCCTCATCCTTCTCCATCCATCCTCTCTGGTCTGTTTATCAGCCGTAGCTACGTAATTGCATTTAGACGGGCAGGTAGCTGCAGTGACTTAGTACAAATGGACCGCACAGACGCAGTACAGATTCCGCCGCACGAGGCATCAGCAAGTATAAAAAAAGCCCGGACGGGGAAAATTAACGCCATCAACACCTTCGCTTCTCAACATGAAACGAAACATCGCTGGACCGGCTGCCTAATCAGGCATCTCGCCTGTGTGAGCGAGGTAGGTGATCACAACGTCGATTAAGGTCTACCCTCCTTTCTAATTCGCGAGACACTGTAAGCAGCGATCTCTTCGATGGTGATCACCGTATATTCTATGTCGCATCGACTTATTGACGACGCACGCCCGGCGCGATCCAAGATGGTCGGCCCATTCGTGTTGAGGGATCGTGTGTAGATAATTCGTCGTCCACCGGGAGCAAATCGGTACAGACGGCGTAGCCGTATTGAGCCGCAACGTAGCATGTGAGATACAACAATGTACTATACTGGGCAGGTGATGCCAGAGAAGCTTCTTGACAGCCTGGCCTTTTGTTACCAACGTAAGGCTACCGACAGGCTGCTGGCCTCCATGCGGCCTTCACGGGGCGACCAACGCCTAACCAGCTCAGCTATAGAGAGGCCAAGAGGCATGAGTCGTACCCCATAGGCTACAAGTCTGCGCCGCGAACCTGCGCCAGATTCCGAGCTTCTCAGCTGGGCTTCTAAAGTAGAGTATGGTGATTGATGGTACTAACCGTAGACTTTGCGAACATGACCTGCACAGTATGCACCACGCAGGAACGAAAAAGAGCCTCTGCGCGTGATGTAAATGCGGTTCTAAGGCACAGGAGCCACATCTCCACGACTCTGCTTGAACATCTTTGAGCCGCGCCCCAGAGGCGCGAGGCTATCCCTGTCCACCGATCCAACCGTATTTCTATCTTCGGCACGACTTGCACACATGACTTCTTGAAAACGCCTGTGCCTCATCGCTAGCACGCCTAACAGATACTATGCAATCCTATGTTTCGAGTATCGAAATCCTCTTACTTAATAGTTGGTGGCGCTCCTGTCTCTAGTTCGTGGCGTAGATAATCTACGTCACGGAAGCGCTAGAAGTGGCAAAGAATCACGAAAAATGGTTCACTAGATATCTATCGCTTCTTGATGCTATTTCTTCAGACCTGATCATCGCACCCACTAGACATGAGTCATGACCGTGGGACCGTTGGCTCGATCAAGCTACGGAGCGCTTGTCTCATCCTGCCTCTCGTATCGCTTTCTTGCGCTCAGCGATCTATTGTATAAATTGACTCTGTAGGATTGTGCCGTCTCCGGTTTTTTCTATCTTAAGCTGCTATGTTGGGTGAAGGCTATCTATTTTAATAGTATTCGGTATGCGAGTCTTCATGGTGATATGAATACTTCTTCAGGAATGTTAGTCCCAGACGGGATGACCGTTCATGTACTTTATGTGTAATCATCTTTCTACAGCATGGACGGTACTGCAACAAAAACGACCGCCATACGAAAAGTCGCTATGAATGATGCACGTTGGGAGTTCTGGACGATACTGTTGAAGTGAGGTGCCCTTATTAGAATGGAGAGTCGTCCTTACGACCAGTTTCCTCATTTTTGACTTGACAACTCGAGAATGAGTATATGGTCTAACTTTGTCGCGAGCTGAAATCTGAGTGCGCGAAGTCGTATCATGTTATTCGCATCCAACTTAAGGTTTATTGATCCATATACTAAATGAAGGCAAGAATACATAAGCCACATCTTGAGTACCGAACATCCAATCATGCCAAACTGCAACTATATAGTTCCATCCAATACAATGATGACAGTTGAAGACACATCTTATGATCTGCACACCTGAACAAATATTTCGTATATTTCAAGCGCTACTAAGGCCAACCGAGCTCGCAGCACACGGAGTGCTGGCTGCCTTACGAGCGTTTATTGTAAATATCATACCACTTTGCTTAAAGGATGGAGTAGTGCAGTTGGCATGTATATAACATTGCGTCTTATCTATTCATTCTCATCTCGTAGTACGGAGTGTTTAATCAGATGTACCAATCCAGCTACCTGATTACAGCAGCGCGCTATCATAGGCATATGATGGTACTGCTGTTATTCGAATCTTCACAGTAGCTGAGTCACCTCTATGATTCTCAATACGAACAGTCGAGATGCGAGCGGACTTCCTCGACTGCTCATGTGACCCTGGCACATCGATATGAACGTCATGACTCCAGCAGCTCCAGTCCTCTAGTGTTTCAAGGTCAATCCGTGTGGACCAGTCCATATTCGCAGGAAGCAGATTTCTCTGGGTTGGGCCGGCCGATGGAGCCGTGTGCATGGCTTTCTCCTTCAACAAAAACTCTATGACGGATACAGAGTCTGTCAAGGAGACCAGAAACTTGCCGCTTGAAACGAAGGAGGGTGGGTGAGAAAATAAAACAATGTTTGACCGAGGATTAGCTGCTGTAAAAAGCACTACAAAGGTGTCTTTTCCAAAGCGGCAATGAATGTGGGCGGCGGAGTGGTCCGCAAATCTTTTTACAGCAAAAGGGGGGTATACACTGTTGAGTACGTACCCAAGCTCGTCCAAAGCCGAGTAGAGCAATTGGGGAATGGTTGAAGCGTTGGGAGGGTAAGGTAGCGGACTGTTGCCGATGTAGATACGTTTGCGGGAGCCATGTCGGTCGAAGTCGATTGGAATCAACAAAGGCTGGGAAGATCGATAGTATGTTTGACCGTGTTGATCATCCCCTCGTTGACTCAATACAAGAGCCAACTGGGAAATATTAGTTTTGGACACATCTTGACAATTCAGAAGCCCCAATACGACTTTGGACCGATGGTCAATCTCTACCAGTGGCAATTCAATGTGAAGTCCAGCATTCGTCAATGAAAAATGTCGAGAAGTGGACTTCCCTGCAAGAGGAATCTCCTGGAATCCATTTGTACACCCTGCATATGCAAACGGCGATCTCGGTAATAGAGGTAGCCCACAATTTAGAGGGGTCAAGCCATACCAAGAAGCTAGCAAGCCATGAGAATTTGACTTCTTAATAAGTTCCTCAAGCAGACGGGGGAAGGCGCTGGAGCCTTCTCCGTAGAGTAGAGGCATATTAATACCTAGAAGGCCAAGAAGACAATATGCCATGTCTTCTTGTCGAGAAGTTTGCCGTCTGGCTGCCCACGATAATCTCGTGGGCACGTCTGTAGTCTTCCATGTGTCCTTGTCGATGCCTGTGAAATGATGTAGGATCTTCCATACAAAACGGTCTGACATGATACCATATACCGTATACTTGTAAGGAGGTTTGCGATGGAAGAGAGACGGAAAGTTGCTGGGCTCGATCTTCTGCCAAGCTGAGTCGAATAGTCTAATGGGGCTCGCGGCTAGAAATTCTTGCAAGGTCCATCCTCTAGTGAGCCATCTGGCTCTGCTAAATGCTTCCTCGATGTCTTCACCGGGCTTTGAAGGCGGTACATCGGCCAGATACACATAGCATACAGCGGCCCTTTGGTACCAATCGAACATAGAGTTGATTGCTGTCTTGTGAGCTTCGCCTATCATGTTTGATACTGATGCTTTGGGGTTTAAATACCTTCAGAAAGCCCGGCACTGCTGGATTTATCAATACAACAAGTGTCGACCCATATCCATTTGAGACGGTCTACGGCTGCTAATAAGCATGTTTGGTGAATCTTGGTATATCCGCGTTTTTTCTTGTGGGATGGATGTTGAAGATCTTGAAAGGTCACCTCTTCCTCTCCCCACGTATGAGACAGAATGGCATAATCAGGAATTTCTTCTCCAAAAAAATCTTGGAGCTGGCGAGTCTTCACGTTGAGAAGACGCATAGTTAGCACGAATAAGACCTTGAGTTGGGATGGATTTCGACATATAATTAAGTAGGGCTGATATCAGCGTACCGAGCTGAGGAGATGAAGGAGGTGGGATGTCATGTGAACAGCTGAACTGAGCTGAAATCTAAAGTGGTGGCAGTTCCTCTCTACAAATGGGGCACTGCAGCCTAAATCTCATCCAGCCTTCTAAGCATGCGCTGTGAAAAATATGTCGGCATGGTGTCACCATATACATACGCCTTGCGAAGACGCCTGCTACCCCACCAGCCGTCGGATCATCTTCGCCAGCCTTGACAACGGGAACCTCGAGAACTTCTCGGCAAATGGCGCAGTCTATTACATGAATGTTCGTCCGTTTTTTGTCTTTACCGTCATCTCCTGATTTCACGCGCTCAATGACCGGGCTATTCGGCATAGAAACGAGGCCAATTGGTAGACCACCTGCTTCGATGTTGTCCTCCCTTAAGACTGGATGATACTCCCATGCCTCTGGCATCCAGCCCTTTGGTAATCCAAATCGAGGACCAAGAACGGATTGGCCTACGAGAATCCATATCTGAGCCCAAACCCACCCTGTCAGGATAGTAAAAGCGGTCCAATCCGGCTCTGCAAATGCAAAGTTCTCTGGCCACACATAAAAGTAAGCAATGGGAAGCAGGCGTAGAATAGACTGTCCCACGACAAATTGCCACGAGAGAGCTCGTCTGCAGTTTCGGTAGACATTGCGATATATCTGTGGTATCCACATTGATAGATACGCAAAGGCGACGATATTGAAGTATGCGACACGTATCGAGGGCCGCCATGTGACAGCAGCAAGACTGAAAAAGAGGATACAGATGCCAATAAAGACGAAACGGCCAAAAATCGTACTAATAGGTGTCCCACTATTTTGGACACTTGCTGCAGGTGTCCCAGCCGTAGCAGGTGCAGGTAGAGTGGCGTTATTTGCACTGGCGTTGTTGACTTCGGCTATTTCAGCATCGATATCCTGATCAGAAGGTATAATGATCGGAGGAGACGCAGCCCGTTCCCTGCTAGTGGGGATACTATTTGGTATTGTAGTTGAACGGTCTGAAGGCTGCTGCGGTCTCGGCGCATTAGCTAAAGGAGGATTCTGTCTCCCCCTGTCGCGATCTTGTCGCCGCCATTCGGGTTCCTGAACTTTGTAAATCTCCGAGACGAAGAATACGCCTATAGTCATGGAGAGGAAAGAAACACAGGTCACAACGAGAGAGGGTAGTAACGTGTTTGAAGCGGATAAGCTCCAGGCAGCGGAGCCAGCAAAGACAATACCGTCGGCAAGCAGCATTACACTACCGGTATAAAAGCTGACGCGACCAAGCGTCGAAGGGGTTGATGTTTCCCTCATTTGTAATTTGAGTAACTGGACTTGTATGAATATCACAAATGCAAGCCCTAGAAGCCAACTGCTAACGCTGTGCAAAAAGACCTCCTGCTTGACGCCCGTGAGGTGTTCTCCATCTGCAGGAGCGTATGCTGGAGGCCCCTTGCTCTCGAGGAAAAACGCGCAATCGGGAGAGTAAAGCACCGCAGACATCTGCAGCGGCGGTGCGGACCTATGGGGCGTTCCTTGGGGGAATCGTAATTCATTTTCGATATTGTGAATTGCCTTAACGATGTTTTCCGGCCCTGTGAGACTAGGCTGAACTTGGAGTATGTCATGATCTATTGGATGAATCTGAATGTAAAGGAGATATTCGCAGTGAGGAGCTGGATTCCACACTTCAGCGGGCGCATCTATGCTGGATGCCCAAGGATCGGACTGATCAGTAAAGGCTCGCCTCTCCTTCCTATCTAATGTGCTGCCCAAGGTTCTATTCAATAGAGCCTGACTGGATTCGAAAAACTCTGGCCTTGTAGTGAGATGAGGAAGGCCGAAGATGCCGGCGTACTTGTCGCTGGTAGTGGTGAATAGCAGCACCCCTGTCCGAGGCCAATGGACACCGTGGAGGCGCATTTCCCAGCTATTACCGGTTCCATCGATATCTTCAATGGTGACCGTCGTGGAGACAGGGCGAGCTTGGACTTCGGTCTCATGGAAGATCTTCATATCCAGCTGTTCAGGTTCTGTCGCGGCATCTTCAGGCTCATCGATCCGCACGAGTATCTTGCCCTCGCGGCCGGTGAGATTCCTGCTCCAGTCGGAGTTCAAGCCGTTCCACGCTACATCAGGGCTAATGTTGGTGAGATTGTAGCTTGAGTGTGTTCTCGAGACGGATGCGTTGGAGCGCTCCCACAAACCACGGACAACACCAGTGGCATTTTGCCAGACGGGCTCCTGGGTCTCGGGGATGCCCACAGCGTTGCGACTCCATTCCTCGCAGCGACTCTTGAAGCGGCCGAGGTCCTCCCAGGCAAAGTTGTCTTCCTCCCGGAACCCCGTCAGGTTCAGATACTTGTGCTCAGTCTCGGGAGGCTCATCGAGAAGCCGGGGTGCAAAGTCACCCCATGCTGTACTGTTAAGGACGGCATGAGCTGCGCGCTGGTGCGCAATACGGTTGCGAACCTGCGCTGGGCCGGCGATGAGTCCCGGGCCTGAGTCGGGGCTGGAGGCGAGCCAGAACAGGAGGAAGATCAGGAAGAAGACGCGCGCGTTATCCTGAGCATGCGGCATGGCAATTTCGAGTTTCCATCACGTCACTGCGCCGACATGTCGATTGAGTTTATGCGAGGGCCAGGGTTTGTAGGCTCTCGGACCAGTAAAATGTTTCTTCGAGAAGGCAAAGGAAAGTTTATGCTACAACCTGCGGTCTCTACACAGATGTCATCATGCGTATTATAAATAAGAGGGTAGCAACTTTGATGATTTGATGGCAGTTGGGTAGGTACGTTGCCAGGAGCACGCTAAGAATCAAGGGTACCTACAGTGGGTCCGGAAAAGTCCCGTCCACACCTGCTCTTTTCAAATACTACCTACCTACGGAATGGTCTCGACGGAAAGTACAATCTATATCTAACCTCAAAGCTAAACTCTAAGAAGAAAAGAATTCGTCTGGAGAATCGATATGTCTTCCGTAATCTAATTTCCTATAAACGCGGTTATGTATAAGTACCTAGGTAGTAAGTGTGGGACTGAAACAAACGAAGGGACGGAGTTCCAACGAGCTAGAACCCCACTATAATCTGAAGCGCGCTCTCTAGCGTACATCTGGTGTGCATACCTAGCACGGCTACCTACGTATTTTGTACTCAACTTCACCAGATAGAAATCATCGCCTACTACGATCACAAGCACGACGGGAAAATGTCGTCAAAGAAAGAAGAGGAAAAAGCGACCAACGACACCGGCAATGTAATTCCGCGTCCTCTTCCCCGTGTAGTGTGCTGGTGGCCGTCGGCTAGCTAACGCTTGAATCCTAGAGTGCAGACGAGCTGACCACCGTCGTGGAGGAGCTACTGAATTCCCTTTCCAACAAATTCACAACCGTATCGAGCGAGATATTCGCAAAGAGTACGTGTACCGCATACGCGCGACTCCTTAATCACGCTGCGATACTAATTTAGTCGTGTGCAGTGGACGAGATGTCGCGTCGTCTAGACAACCTCGAAGCCGCCCTCCGAGCCAACGAGGAGAAGGCCCCCGGTTCACCATCGAAAACTTAATCACGAAAATGACTACATCATCGATGTATCACGGCGTTATATTATTACTATGATCAAGCGTACGGCGTTTCTTGGAGTTGGGGCGCGCGGGGCAAACAAGAAAGGGAGACGGGTGGCAATTTTACACAATGACGCGATTATCCCACGTAGTAGACTCAATTGGTATTCCTCCTGGTCAAAACAATACTGCTTTAAAGCTCTTCCTTGCCAACGACCTTCTCAACGACCTGGTCAATGTATTTCTTCAGGATGTTGGACTTGCTCTGAAGCTCGTCCAACTTGGAGGGGGCGAGACCGCCTTTCTTGATAATGTTGTCTAGACGTGCCGACTCCTTGGCTACCCAGCCTTCATTCTGGGCGAGCTTGTCGAACACCTTGATGTAGTATTCGGCATACTTGTACTCGGCGTCTTTGGTCAGACCCTCAACAGCCTTCTTGGCCTCGGCTGCCAGCTCAGCAAGCTTGCCGGTGCCGGCTGAGTACTTGAGTGCGATGTGGTTCAGGACGTCGATGGTACCAGCCGTCGCGTCAAGGCCGCCACCGGGAACGCGGTGAGTGCCAGTCTTCGAGTTGAGGAACTCGAGGAGTTCGGCCTCACTTCGACCGCCGTTGTAGTTCTCAGGTTCGGTTGAGCCCTTGGGGAAGAACTTGATCGTGGGATATGACGTGACATCGTTCTCTTTCGCTGTAGCCTTGCTGTTGTCTGCTTCGGCGTCGACCTTGGCAATAACGACATCGGGTTCATTGATGAAGTCCTCAGCGACGGTCTCCCAGACTGGGGCCAAGTTCTTGCAATCTAGATTGGAATTAGCGAGTCTTTCTGAAGTGGTTACCAGCCACATATCACTTACGTCCACACCAAGGGGCCGTGAATGCTACCAGCACATTCTTATCACCACCAATGGTCTTCTTGAAGGTCGCATCTGTCAACATCTCTACCTGACTAGGCAATTGCAACACCTTCTTAGCCTTCGCACCAGTCTTCTCGGCGATGAACTTGGTCAGACTCTCTAGGTCCCTTCCACCATTGTATTCTTCTGGCTTATCGCTCTTGCCATCAAACCATTTTAACGTAGGGAAGCCCTGGATGCCGAACCTCTTTCCAAGAGATTTCTCGGCATCTGCATCGACTTTGGCGATCTGAATGTCATTGGAGGAAGCAAAAGCCTGGCCCAATTCCTCGTAGACGGGAGCGAGCTTCTTGCAGTGCCCGCACCAAGGGGCGAAGAATTCGACGAGCGTAGGCTTGCCGGACTTGAGGACGACCTTGTCGAAGTTGTCGGGAATGAGATCGAGGACAGCCGACTTGGCTGCGACCGCGGCGGTCAGACCGGCGAGCACGAAGCTCTTGAGTAAAACCATGGTCACTTGAGCTCACAATATGGGAAAAAATATGATTATAAGGCTGGAGGCTTTGTATTATCGTTTGTAATGTAGAAGTTAGTTTCGTCAGTTCGACGATGAAAGCTGTTCTTCACTCTTATTTTTGGCTGTTCATGGTTACTAAGAGGGGGCTTTGAAATCAGGACTAAAGATGCCACATTTGCCATTGTGCGTCACAGCAGAAGCAGCTTTAGCTTTGACCGGCAGGGATCTGCTCTACACCGCACTAAGGCCATCTACCTAATTAGGTAGTGTAGCATGCCACTCTCAGCTCAACCTCTTATCGATAATAGCTACCAGAACAGCATGCCGGTTATTTGTAAAGGCTGTATGGAGTTTCTTCGAGCAAGCGGCACAAGAATTAGACAGAAACAGAAAAGCAGCGGATAAAACTAAAGGTCCGACAGAACCTAGAAACCTCTCTAGGAGTGTGCATAACTCAAAAGGTCCTTTTTGATCGGAGAGATTCCTCTATATACGATATACACTAAGAGATCCTCTACCTTTCTCTGAAGTAAGGATCACGAAAGGGAAAGTGGAATACACGATTGAACTTTTAATTTGTAAGGTAGTTTGTTCTTCATTTAATTTATTCATTCATACTGTACATTGCAAGCGTTTAAGACGACGAAAGTCGAAATTGGAGAGGAGATGGAACGAGCCTTGGTGAATATAGACAGTGTATATGGCCCAGGAATCTCATTTCGTTTGTTGTACAGATTGCCTTCCCATCTCTCCCATATACATAATGTGGCGTGAACTCCTTGTTTTCCCTACGCCCCCGTGGTAAACAAAAGCGGAAGTCGACCGCCGGCTCGTTCTAGACCCTCATACAATGTAATAATTCATCTAATGCATTCGTCCTCGGATCTCTTATTCAATAATGCGGGTTATGATACCAGTGGCGACAGTCCGGCCACCCTCGCGGACGTTGACACGCTGACCAGCCTCAACGGCGATAGGTTGGTGCAGGTGAGCAACCATTTCAACGTTGTCACCGGGCATGACCATGCGCGATTTGTCCTCAACGTCGTCGGGGAAGAAGAGAGCACTGGACTCATCGGCGGTACGCAGGTACATTTGAGGTCGGTAGTTCTCGTGGAAACCAGTGTGACGACCGCCTTCCTCCTTGGTCAGGACGTACATGGAGATCATGAACTTGGTGTGAGCCTTGACAGAGCCGGGTTTAACGACGACCATACCACGCCTGACATCCTCACGGCGGATACCACGCAGGAGAAGACCCGAATTATCACCAGCGCGAGACTCATCGCATGACTTCTTGAACGTCTCGATATCGGTAACCTTGGTCTTGATAATCTCACCACCCTTACCGATTAACTCGACTTCTGAGTCCTTCTTCAGGGTACCACGCTCTACACGACCAGAGGCGACAGTTCCACGACCAGCGATGGAGAAGACGTCTTCCACGGACATTAAGAAAGGCTTGTCGAGGTCACGCTCGGGGGTTGGGATCCACGTGTCCACGGCATCGAGCAGCTCATCAATTTTCTGGGTACCAATATCGTCACGCTTGCCCTCCAGAGCCATGAGGGCAGAGCCCATGATAACGGGAGTCTCCTCGCCCTCAAACCCGTAGTGAGTGAGAAGCTCACGCATCTCCATCTCGACGAGTTCCAACATTTCCGGGTCATCAATGGCGTCGATCTTGTTGACGAAGACGACAATCCTCTGGACACCGACCTGGCGGGCCAGCAGCAAATGTTCTCGGGTTTGGGGCATCTGTCCGTCGGAAGCGGCGACGACGATAATGGCGCCATCCATATTGGCGGCACCAGTAATCATGTTCTTGATGTAATCGGCGTGACCGGGGCAGTCGACGTGGGAGTAATGGCGCTTTTCTGTAGAGTATTCAATGTGTGCCGTCGAAATTGTAATACCACGCTTTCGCTCTTCAGGGGCCTTGTCAATCGAGCCATATTCTAAGAAGTTGGCCAGGCCCTTGTCGGCCTGTCTCTTGGTGATAGCGGCAGATAGAGTTGTCTATCGGTCTCAGCGTTAGCTCTATGATGCTGCGGTGGGGGTTTCGAAGTGAAGTGCTCGGACGTGCGCATTCGTACCTTGCCGTGATCGACGTGACCAATGGTACCAATGTTGACGTGCGGCTTCGTTCTCTCGAAAACCGCATATGACCGGGTGAGGTTAAGACGGCCAGCAAAGTCTAACGGGTTGGCAGCGCTGCCGGGTCTGAGACAATGGCGCGAAGCGCGCAAAAAAGGCGCAATTGTCCTGAGAGCAGCAGGCATTTTGATTAGAGGCCGTCAAGGCTAAATGAATAACACCAGAAAACAGAACAAATGAAGGAACTCTAAAGGGGAGAAGAGAGGGAGGGAGTTGAATGGCGGCTATTGAAGATGGGGATAAATTATCGCCAATAGCCTTAGCTTTATCAGTTGGTCAAAAGCTTCTGACAGCTGCTACACCCAGAAAAATTTCGCCGTGGATGCTTAGCTTGCGCGCAGGTGGGTCTAAGGTGCACGATAAGATAACGATCCTTTTTCCTGGCCACCCAACTCGCGTGTTACTCGTAGACCTTTGAGTCTATTTAAGCCAATGCTCACGATACCTTAAATTTACCCAGGCAGTGACCATGACAGAGAACGGTGATGAAAACTCAAAATATGCCGCCGTTTATCTATCGTTCATTTCTTAGCGCATAATCTCAAGAGCTATCTTTGTCATTTCCCCCCGATGGAGGGTTATGATGATTCATAGATGGCTGAGAGCTAAGCCGCTTCGTTCGATAAGATACATCTTCAACGGATTGTCGTGGTCAAGCTGCTGAGACAAAGTGGAGGTGAAAAACTGAGCCCGCAATTCCTCATAAGCTTTCCTTTGGCTTTTATTTACCACCAGCTTATACGGCGAATCCTCCGCTTCATAGCCTAGAGATGTCCAAGGTCTGTCGAAGCACTTACATGTGGGCCATTCACCTTCGTTGCCCGAATCGGATTTAAACTTGGGAGGTGGTGGGACAATGCCCTCGTTGAGATATGCTCGGAGGTGAGCTATAGTACAACTCGAAGGACACGAGAGAGAGCAGTGACCAATTCCATCTTGCTCAATGACGCTCGCGTTCGCGAATTTCCGGGTCATGTCAAGCGCATGGCCTAGTGGTGTGACTGGGTCGAGAGTGTTGGAGAGGAAGAGAATAGGGAAGCTCGTCTCTATGGGCGCAGGTTTATGGGCAGGGTGATCATGCCATGGCATAGAGGGCACTTTGCTCTTGATCCCCCATCCATTACAGCCAAGATTCGGTTCTGCACCAAACCACTGCGAGTAAGAATTAGCTTATGAGTTATTCACAGCGGTCCGGCCGGGTCAAACCCACAACATCGGCAAACCATGAATAGGATGCTGCCTTCTCAAATCGGTCCCGGAGCCCAGTTACGTTCTCATTCAGCTTATACCGTTTATCGCCGCATGCTATTCCCCTCATAGCGTCATCTGGCCAGAGGGGAAGTGTCAGGTTCCCGCAAAGAGTCGCCATGCCCGCGCCTTGCACTATTTCTCCCAATCTACCATTGAAGGCATGATCCAGCAGTTCGGCGATCACGGGGAAGCCAACGATGGGCGCGTATAAGCCTCCGAAAAATATCGACTTTTTCACGTCACTGGCTGTGACCAGAGCGGGAAGGCTCGTATCAGGAAGAACCACAGTGGCAGGTTGTTGTTTAAGCATCGACAGCGTCTCCTCAAATCGCTTCCTGACATCCTCTGGGCCATCTCCGGCGCGGTAAAAGCTACACGCAGTACCTGCCTCAGCACAGTAGACAAAGAATCTATCCCAAATAGCGTCGGCATCAGTAGTGCTTGTTTCCCAATTTGGATTAACGTAGCGGTCGGCATGTACGACGCCGTCTAGGATGAGTCTTCCCACTTTGTCAGGAAACATGGAAGCAAAAGTAGCTCCAAGAAATGTGCCATAGGAGAACCCCCAATATAAGAGTTTCCCTTGTAGACTGCTTTTGCTCTTTTCGTCATCGCTCAGCTGAGGAGCGATTTCTGGTTGCACATCTTGGACTGCTTGACTACTCGTCCTCCATTCGTCCCAGGCTTCGACGATTGATAGCATGTCTCGCGCGCTGTTCGGTGTACCTATATGACGAAAGATGCTACCGTCGCCGTCAGCTTCGTCCACTTGCAGGCACAGCTTAGCAACTGCTTTTGTCCGAGCGTCCAACATAGTCAAAGCTACATCGCTAGAGTTCGTCAAGCCAACCCCTTGTGCGCCGAGGAGCCAAGTGAGTCTATTCATATACGCGACGTTACGTCCCAAGACGCCATTAGGACTATTTGGCGATGCGAAACAGTCGGCTTTGGGGGTGGAAGCTCCCACGCCGCGTGGATCAAAACCAATGACATCGTGTTGATCGCCTGCCAAGAGCTGAAGGCTAGTCGCCCTCGCCTGGGCGAACACGACTCCGCTACCTCCTGGGCCGCCTGGGTTGATGAGGAGAGGAGTCTCACCATATGTTGACGGATCTTGTGTGCGGCCTGCCCCAGGCAGCATGAACAAGGCGAGATGCACCTTGGGGTTTTTAGTAGACTCATTCAATGGACGAGTGTAGTCCATGGGGACAGTGAGCCTCGCGCATTGAAACTTGGGACCGTAGATTCCAAAGCATGGCTGCCATCTGAGCTTCTCGCTCGGCTCAATCTAATCACATGCATGTTAGTCAGTTCATACAATGTCACAAGTCCCGGTGCGACCAGATGATACACACATCGAGCCATTCGGTCCATAATTCGGTGCTCTCTGAACTAGAATCCTCGTTTAAAGCATGGTCGTGAAAATGCCCTTGGGATCGCGCTCGAAAGGTGAGGCTACAGTAGAAAACAAGCGCAAACAGGATGTAGATAAATCTCCTATTCCTTAGGTACTGCCTTAATCTTGATTGCCGTGGTCGTGCATCTGGACATAACAAGGGGTCAACAAGAGAGCCTTTCTCTCCCTTAAAACGTGAAACTTGACCAGGTTCAATCTGCTCCATTTTCGCATTGTATGTGCTACGAGGAAGAGGTCAAATTGTCAAGACGAGATGTGACGAATTGTTGGAGGTGAGAGCGGGGATCTCTAGGTAACAGCCGAGACGTGGGATGCTGTTCGATCGCTTATAATCCTACAGTACAGCTTACAGGTCGACGATCGGCGATGTATGATAGGTGATTTAAGCGGGAGAGTCTCGTACGTGGCTTACCTTTAATCGCTCTTCTCATTAATACACAGAGTTTGAACGTTTTGGATTACAAGTTGGAGGCAATTGACAGTAGGTAGCTTATCAGGTAATGTACCTAATCACTTACCATTCGCTCATCATGATCTCAATAACATGCCTCAAGTTTCAACGTTTGTCCTTCATGGGTGCTTCCAACATGTTCCCAATTTCATTATCAATACAATGTTATTGATCCGACACCCAGGTTCTCCTTGAAAATCATTTTTCATGTTAGAATGAGCGCTTTTCACTCAAATGATGACAACATCATGTTGTCTCCTCTCGCTCGTAAAACTTCGACCAAAGCCTCGAGGGAAGGTCTCGTTTGAAACATGCGCCTAAGCCGTCTCCGATATTAGGAAGATCAATTTCCATCTTCCACCTTTGAGACTTTACCCGCCAAGAGAAGCGTCCGAACAAGCTACGACGCACGTCAAATTCATCCGACCTTAGTTGCCCCCCATGCGAGAACAACTTTAGCGTCTAAATATAACATATCACCGCCAAACATGACATGTCTCCTCGTAATATACATGTGTCATGACATATACAAAACGGCCCAGCTACCTTTCTCTCGTCAGCGGGAGTAGGAGCTATGATAGATCAAACGTGACGATGCGGAGGTATACAACAATTCCAGGCCGTGAATAGGCACTTCAATCTGTCGGTGCTAAGCTTCATCTTAATGTTGGTACTAATGCTCCTCCGCGGGCATGTTTAGTGCCTGATACTGGAGGCTCAAACAACAATAGAAGCGTTGCAAAACACTCCGGCCCTTGGCTGAACAAAGACTCAAAGGCGATATAGACGCGGAATGTGCCCTTGGCACTGGGCATACACAGAGCTTAGCAATTTCGAATCGTCAAGACGAACTTGGCGGCATCTTGGCGGGTCTCAAGACAGACTGACCCACTCGCAAGTGTGATACATGCGTCTCACACGCTCTATACCAGATCTCTCATCACTTCCTTTTCACTGACTGCCTCGCCGCATTGACGGATTTGCAGTGCTTGGCAGCCTCAGCCAAGGGTTCGTGGCCGCGCAGTTGCCCCGAAGGTCGTCAACAAGAGCAGTGTTTCCAGCCGAGTGGGCCAATCAACATGTTGCAAAACGATCTGATCTAGTCCAGAGTCTGCTCAAAATCAGAGGCAATGCAGGGCGATCTCTATCCTTCCACGCACGCCTTGTCAAGGATATTCTTGGGCGGTATATGGAGCACGCTTGGCAGGTCCCCAACACCGTTTCTGTTGTTACCATGGTAGTTGAAGTCCCGGCTTGGCGTATCTCTCCCTGTCTGGGGTTGACGAAGCCGTCGCCATATATGAAGACTGTCGTTGGCCTACGATATTGGTTTTCTCCTCTTCAGCTGCGCTCAACTCTTCAATTCAGTCATTTAGTTTTCGGTCTCTTCTTGCTTCTGTTACTTACAGATTAATTTTCCTTTCTCCCGCTAGTCGTCGCTGGTCGTTATTCTTATACTACACACTATTTGACATCTTTCCATAAAAGAAGATTGTCCAGATACAGAACCCGAAACAACTTCAAAATGGTTAACTACCGAACGATTGCCGTTGCCGGCTTTTTGGCCAGTGTTAATGGACTTCCCCTGAACATTAATCTGGGTGCTTATTCACCAGCCTTGTGAGTCGATGATCGAGGATACAGGATTCTGACAATAGAGTTGGCCGCTAATCTATCTACAGGGTAGTCGGCGATGGTGAAATTTCATTTGGTGGAGGCCAAGATGTAACAAATCTGCTGAACGCTTTGGAGGGAGCCGCCGTCACTAGTGCTACGGCCAACGGTGAGGCCACGAATGGTGCTGCCCAAGATATCCAAGCTCTAGCAGCTCCCTCCGACTCGACCCCTGCCGATAACGCCGTAGCTGCGCAAGCAACTACAACAGCCGTTGCAACTCCGATTGCAACCCCTGAGGCGACCGCATCGGCTGCGGACCCCAGCTTACAGCAGCAAGGTAGCTTGCAACTTTCTTGCACGAGGAATGGAACAAAGCTGACTCGTACTATAGCTGAGCAAACTACAGGTCTTCAGGGCATGGGCAAGGAGATCGCCCCCCGCAAAGGAACAGAGCAAGCAAAGGCCAAACGAGATCTCCAAGGTTTCGATCGGGCCCTCACCTTTGCTGAGGCCGCTCTGACCAAGGGACCCGTAATCCAGCTCGGCACTGGCGAAGGCGGTGCTGGTGTCGGTATCATCGTCGACAACCGTCCAGATGCTGCTGCCCCCGGCGAGAACGCAGCTAAGCGCGACGAGACATCGCAGCCCCGCCGACGAACCAAGGTAACTCGGATGTATCTGAAGCGAGGTATCCCCACTGGTAAGTCCAAAGAAAACCACGACGAAGCACATAGCCAGGCATAAGCTAATATTATAAAGTTATACAGAGTTCTCCTGATTTTGAAACTCGTGCCATTAAATCCATTCCCGCCTCGAGCTTGCCAGCACTCTCCAAGCGAGACAGCGCCGATACCATTGACGCTATCAACCTTAACATCCAGGGCGATGAAGGAGTGACAATGACATTCGTCGAGACGACAGATGGCAGTGACGACGATGACGATGAGGTGCAAGAAGTCGTAACCTCGGAGTGAAGGATATAATATCTAATAACACACCCCACCCTCATATCCTACAACTGTTGCTCGCTCTGGCAATCCCTCAACTACACCGCTCACAAAGACTGGCTATCTTACAGGGTCAGTTTTGTACCAATCATCATCATTATCATCACTTTTACGGATCGGGTTGTGCCCGTGATTTCAAAAGAGGCGCAATGGGCGTGCGAGTAATTATTGGTTCACATCACTTCCGGCGTTCTGGTAAACAAGGGCGAAATGAAGTTCTTCAGACGATGCATTGGTTCTGGTGCTAAAGCGGAAGGGTGTAGAGGGATCGGTCAAACCTCTAGATAGCGTCTTGTATGTATGTAGTAGAGTACAAACAACTAGCCACGACCAATAACATTAGCTCAAGATCGAGACCGAAACAAAATCGCCCGATAATTTTTTTAAGTCTGTTATCTACGTAACCAACGACTGGAACTACAAAAGCTGCCATGCGAAGCCTAGAAGCTTTGAGTACGCCTGAATTCTGTGTCTGAGTATCGCCGGATGAATAGCATATTGGCACTAAGAGTGATGGACAACTTAGTACGCGCGATGCGCTGCTGGACTGATCATCATCGCCAAGTCGAACAGCGAATGAGCCTCCCACGCTACGTAGCTTAGGAGATGAAACCGAATCGGAATTTTTATCCCGCCCCCTCGTGGTTGACATGCATGATTTGCGGGAAACTGTTGTTGGCATATCACATCACATTATGACACTCACTCGCCCACCCCTGGTAGCCAGAGTGATCTGCATGCGTACGCGTACAGGAGCTGCAGGAGGTAGGGAGTACGGTTACTTTGATGTATATCGACTATGTACAGAGCCTCTTTCTAGTATATCTTCACGTGCCGACTCACGAATTACTGATATGTACTGACTTGCAAGCAGCAGACTTGATGTGATTGTCAACTTGAGATGGATAACAAGTCTTCCGCCAAGAATTTAGAAGCACCTATCTACACTTCTGAAATGGACACTTCCATACAGAATTCAAATAATACCAGAAAACACTTGCTGTGGTTGAAGCAGCTGCATTGAAGCTAAAGAATCCTGGGGTCGCAAGGCCAGCAGCCAAGTACCGAACGTTTCAACTTCAAGAAACAACACCAAGTTCGAGACAACCCCTGCCAAGCCCCAGCCGCCGGGTCCAAGACTTATAGTATATCGGAGACTGCATTATGATATATCGCCCACCGATATCCCCTGTCGATAGCGGGAAGTATTTACGTGCCGTGCGTGTGTGATACAGCCAAGATAAAGCCCCAGCTGAGGACGTGACGCAACGTCCGAATAGACTTGTGTTAAGTTCAGACACAACGAAGGCTTGCGCGGCTCCAACAAGATGATGCCCTTAGCGGATTGAGAAGGGAATTTGGGGGTTCTTGATTGTTTTGCCTATTTTGTGTCTTGGCTTGTGCTTCGAATCCAGACACTGTCTCACTCGTGAGATCTCGAGGAGATGGCGGCTTTGGCGGCCTTGTGCTTTGGAATCTTATTTCGTCCACCGCTAGGGACGTGATTAGTTTCCCTTGAAGGCGCGAGTAGAACGAAGAAAGGCTGTGCACATAGTGACACTGGGCGTCAGATACAATAATGTGGTTGAAAGATACGTCAAACCGGCCAAGAATACCATGTCTTCTGAGTTTTTGGGTTGCCCTAGGCTTACTTTCAAAAGCAATACCTACCGCAATGTCTTCACGAATGGTTCGTGTCACGCGGGACTTAAGTATATTCAGAAGCCCTCAAGCTTTATTCACGAAGTGATTGAAGTCGAGTTCCATATATAATAAGTAACCCACTACTTACCCCACTTCTTAAATCCCTCGTTCTTCTGTTTCTGCCGCGTATTCCAGCCCAACTTACCACTGATGCTGTTGACCCAATCCTCGCTGCGTCTCCCTTGAGGCTGGACACTAGCGAACGGGAAACGGCTGGCGCTGATAGTCACGTAGTCGCCTGGCTGCAGCTCGACGCGCCTCCGCCCGTCGAAGCTCGCCCAGCTGCTAGTGCGCGCATCGTACGGTACGCCGAGACGCAGCACAATTGTGTCTGGCAAAATGATTGGTCGGAACGAAAGCGTATGTGCGCATATCGCCGCCAGAAGCATTACTGGGTTCTCCGGGTGACACAGAGACCCGCCGGCCGCAAGATTGTACGCCGTTGATCCCGTGGGCGTCGACACGCAGATTCCGTCCGCTAGGACAGAGGTAAAATGCTCGTCGTCTCCAAAAACCTCCAAGTTTGCCAATGCTACGATAAACTTGTCAGAAAAAAAAAAAGATCGAAGCCTCGTTAATACAAGTTTAGACTTACTTGGATTCGGCCCTCGGTCTACCACTATCTCGTTAAGGACCTCATAGGTGCCGTCCGGTTTATGGGTATGGTCATCCTCTTTCTCTTCGCCAATAAGCTCTTCTACCAGATCACGCCTCGGCGGCATGCTATTGCCGTTTGTCTTCTGGTTCGTATCTAGCGAGCTCTTCCTCTCTTGACTCCTCATTACCGTAGCTTCAAACCGCAGACGTAAGCTCACAGTGACGCCAACTGTAAATGCCGTATCCAAAGACTGCTGATACTCATTGAAATCGAACTTGGTAAGGAACCCAAGGCTTCCAAGCGCGAAACTCAGCACAGGCGGTACTATTCTTTGAAAGAGCCAACTTGCGTACAGGACTGTCCCATCGCCGCCGAGGGTGATGATAAAGTCGAAAGTATGGGGTCTCCTCCGACATATTTCTTCCGTCCAAACGCGTACCCGTCGACCTATGGCCTCTGTGGCTATCTCCTCATCCAACTCTCCCGCCTCGATGTATTCTGACCGAAGCTCCTCTATCAGCCCAGGTAGATTGAATTGCTTGTTCTCTTTCAGTATGTCCTCGATATAAATAGTATACCGCACGCTTCTGTCTTTGCTTAAGAGCCACCTAGCCAGCTCCCTCGTTTTCGGTATTAGATCTTCGTCGTACACTTTGGTCAAGAGGAAGATATGTTCCGCCTTAAATTTCAGACGTGCGGTTCCTAACCGCCTGCTCAATTCCCTCACGCCCCAGGCCATTTCCGTGAGCTGCTTTTTCGTGAGCAGCCGACTATGGATGCCTTCATGATCCAGCCCGGCCAGGTCCAGCTCGGACTTCGTCTTGGTGACCTCCGTCTTCCATTCCTTCTCGTCGAGTTGGCCAGATGCGGCACTGCTGTCACTGTCCGGGTCTACGATGGACATTCTTTCGGACCTCTTGCTCTTCCTCATGTTGTTCCCTTTCGGCTCGACGTACGAATGTAATCCAATCTCGTCGGAGACGTCCTCGTGAGCGGTGTTGAAACGATTGTAGGCGGAAGCATGCCTGTTGGAAGCGCCATCGAGTTTATGGCATTCGAGAAACTGGTGGACTAGACAGTCGGAGGAGAAGGGCTTCTTTGAATAACGGCTTGCCAGATGTGGGTAGACATGCTCGGACGGGACCAGAGAGCTCTTTCTTCGATACGGGCTCGCGGGGTCGAAGGTAACCTATCAATTATAATTGTTAGGTGCTTCCTCCATTTCCGGCACGATTTCTTTGAGTCGACTTACCTCAACTTTGCGCAGGTCGTCATCGCTCGCGTGAGAAGGGGTATCTTCGTAGTGAACTTGTTTACCGTGGCTTCCGATACTCCCATCTTCACGGAGAGCAGGATCAGAAGCAACAGCGTGAAGTTGGTGATCCTCCATGTTGATTGCAGGTATGTTATACGAATCGGTACCGAAACCTTCGTAGGTACTTGAAGGGAGTAACCTAATTATTCCTCGAATGGCGCAGTGTCTTGTAGTATATGAATTAGTAAGTGCCGTTTCTATATAAAAACTGAGTTCATAGTTGAAAATTACGTAGGTAGGCAGTCTATAATCATGGCCGTACTTCGGTCAGGGACAATGAATGTACTACCTAGTAAGTGTAGTTGACGATCTACTGTCTACCTCATAGGTACTTCAGCCGCAAGCTTGTATGGTGGCGTCAGCATTTGGTCGCTTAGTGAGGGACAGAGCTGTGCCCCTCCTATGGCGGGGTAGGTCTATGATTAGGTAGTACGGAGTATACCTACTAGGTAGGTTAGGCAATGTTCAGCCTAGCGTGGAGTCCTACAAGAGTCCCCGCGTCACTGATTACTGATTGAGGGCATCTTCTGTAGCCTCTACGTGCCTGGACATACACAGAGCTGAAAGCCTTGCCCGAAGGGCGGTCTCAGCAATACATAGTCAGTTACGTGCCTAGGTAGGTAGGTAGCAATTATAACTCGAATACTCTTACATAAACCACAAGGGGGCGCTTTAGATATCCCGAACAGAACCCGAAGTGAAATCCCTCTACACTACATCGGTCTTTTATTCAGATCCCTGTTCGACTTTTCTCAATGTAGATCTCACCGCAGAAACTTCGAAAAGAACCTGGCAATGATTAAGGCAGACTTTACAATTGCCAACTTCGATACTCGGTGTGGTAAAATTCGAATACCACGTACGGAGTTTTCATGTTAGTGTAACACTTCCGCGGTTTCTGGTACTCAACGCGAATTGTGGTAAATGACTTTCTATGACGCCGAGTTGCCGTCTTTTCTCCGCAAGCCTAAGTAAGTGTCTAGTCGCCGCTATCGCGCGGGGTTCGAGCTTAAATTCTTTTATTTGTTCGCTTCCCTACCCATAGCTGAAGTCTACCTAGGTAGCGCCACTATTCCACTATTCCACTGATCCACTAACCGTCATAGTAATTACCTATTAGATGGCAATTTCAAGCAGTCTCAGGTAGTTTAAATAGCGTTCATTTTGATAGACCGTTGCCATTCACCTTACGAAAATCAAGGCGAATCGTGTCACTCTTCCTTGACAGTCGTATAAACCAAAATACCAGGTAGCTCATACACATCCACTAATCCGAAAGCATACCTATAATCTTCTGTTCAACATATATCCCTAGCAAGATGTCTGACCGTGTTGCTACCCTCGATGTGAGTAACTGTTGCCATGCACACCCATCTGTTCTCCGCTGACTCTCATCACAGTCGACCCTGGTTGACCGGCTACCAGCCTATTCAAAGGCGCTTTTCGACGCCAAAGCTGAGAAGAAACTAAATTTCGAGACCATTGCGAAGGAACTCGGTCGCGGTGAAGTCGCCGTAGCTGCTCTCTTCTACGGCCAGGCCTCGGCCTCCGAAGAGGATGTCGAGAAGCTGTCACACTTGCTAGGCGTACCCAAGGCAGCCCTTGAGCCTTCAATGGGGGGTTTTCCCGACCGTGGCCGCGCTGGACCCATGCCCCCCGTGGAGCCCCTGATCTACCGGCTGTACGAGATTGTGCAGAACTACGGGTACGCGTTCAAGGCCATTATGAATGAGAAGTTCGGCGACGGTATCATGAGCGCCATTGCATTTTCTTCGAAAGTTGACAAGGAGGTGGACAGCGATGGTGTTACGTAAGTGACTTGTCTTCCGTGATATCGATGAGATGAAGTTAGTCTAACGGAGAAACAGCTGGGTGAACATCACGCTCAGGGGCAAGTGGTAAGTCGACTCAGACAATACGGCTATTCATTCCCTGCGAAGTCTTCTGCTAACAAAATTACAGGCTGCCTTATAGCCGATTCTAAGAAATCCTAGGTTTTCAACTGGTTCTCAGTCTCGAAGCGATAGCAACGTATATGTGGTAGCAACAGAGGGACAGAGGAATGACAATTCATCGGATACACTCGTTACAAATGTACATTATATTGGGTATATTGCCCTTCGTACTATTGCCAGAGGCACAGTGAACTAGGTATAGAATCAACTCTATTACTGCGTGCCTTTTTGACCAGCTTCTCTCGACCCCTTTCGTTTACATAACCTAGATGTACTGGTCTAGAAGGCTCCACGCTAGCACACAAGGTTTGTGCCAGCGACGATAAGGTGTCCTTTCAAAGTGAGTCCAGCGAGGTATATATTAATATTTAACTCGAAGGTCTAGTAGTATTATGACACCAGTGGCCGGTTTGTTAAAGGCCTAGCGAAGCATCTCTACTCAATATTGTTACTCAGCGTCAACAGCGTCGTCAGCGCCTGTATCATTACTCTGCATCGTTAGGTCTCGGGGGTTCGATTCCCTCGGTGGCCAATATATTTTTTCAGTCTTTTTCATACCACCATCTTTAATCTTCTCTTTTAGTACTGTATTTGGTGCGCTCGAAGATCTTGGTACAATATGGTCACGCTAATCTGCAAGCAGAAAATCTGGGAGAAGATTCAAGTTTTAAGCTGCGGAACCGATTCGCTTGAGTGGTGTGCGTGGGTGATCACCAACGCCGATCTTACAGCGATAACTATGGCGGGTCAATACGTGACGCCTTAGAGTGGTAAAGATTGATAAAGATTGAGAACGGGATATAATGGACATGATCCATCAATTTATACATGTGAGAGAATATGCAGCCGACTGGTATGCTTTCTAAACGTTCGGATACGTTACTCATATTTCGAGTGCTAAATAGCTAACACACTGGAGTTCCTTATTTCTCTCCATCAGCTCCGCAAGGCCACGTACATTATCTCTTCACTCAAGTGCTCCATACCCGGGGCTACGCAGCCAAAAGTTCACATCGACACCGGCTTGACATCCACAGAAGGTACCAAGCTCGTCGACGGGGCCAAGCTCGAGCCCATCCTCCAGATGGACAGCCTCAATCAAGTCCGCGATATCCTTATTACCGATAGATGTCGGCGCGGTGTTCTTGACGAATAAGGCGCAATTTCCCTGCGCGCGGAGCACGTGCCAGTCGTCTTCGTCGTCGGCGTTGGTGGTGGCCTTCAGAATCCAGATGCCGTTGTGCTCGCTTGCCCAGCGGCCGATCTCGAGACAGTCAAGCATGTCCGCCGGATGTGTGAGATTGCCCTTGTGGTGCTCCTCGCTCGAGCACCTGTTGAATCCGCCCTGCTCCGTAGTGCCAGGGGCGAAAGGAGGTTTGTCGAAGTGCTTCGATATCGCGGTATTGGGGGCGGCGAAGACTGCTAGAGGCATCGCGAGGAGAGTGAAGAGCTTCATCATGGCTTGAGTGAGCATTGTGGGCTAGGTTTGGGAGGGACAAGGAGATTGGCTGTTGAATTGAGCAAATGACTCGTAATGAAAGTAGTCGAGAAGGTCTGTCGGGGTGGTGACGGTAAACTGTGGTATCTGGAAACTCAAGGCAAGAAGCAGCCGAGACCTCAGGGCGGAGGGTGGTAACTACTTGTGTGCCTGTACCACTGCACTTGTTTCAGACGACGAAGCTGGGACCCCATCGTCGATTCCTCGTGGTTTGCTAGGTACCCAGGAAAGGGCAAACCTCTGATTCCAAGACTTGTGCGAAGTGTTTATGATTAGCGTTTCACGCATCCGCTGTGTCGGGAGCTGCGCGCACCTGAAGGGGATATTCATGTGCGGACGTACTAAAAAGGAACATAGTATTTACGGTTGTGGTTGATACAAAACGAACAAACACCAAGAAATGCCGAGATATGTGCCTGTCCGTGAACTGTATATATGCATAGTGAACTACCCCTATGTGATGAGGAGGGTGCTAGCAAGATGGCACAAGAGTTGAAGCGTGACCTATCTTGTTGAACATTAACTCAATATGAAACTAGGTGACACACGAACTCATTAAACTTGATATGATTAGTGACGCATATAAGTATATTTCGCACTACATTGTGACATGTTATTTGCCTGAGGGTGGTGAGGCCAGATGAGATAACAAAGACAACATCAAACTCCTCCTTGTGAATTCGAATGAGACGTCTTACGCTCCGTCAGTGATACTGCCGGTCCCTTTTCGGGTTTGTTCCTCCAGTACGGCTCTACCCCCATCTCCCTAAACCTCCTCCCCTCATACTTGCTCGTTGCAAGCCAATTGCTTACGAACATCGCCAAGACGACCAAAAATATTCCCAGTGCTAATCCCACAGGCGCGATGATGCTAAAGACAGTGAAGCCGTAGCTGAAATTCACAAACGCCGTGCTCTCGACTAGCCTGTCCACGCTGAATCCCACCTGCAGGGACGATAATATGAGCACAACGTATCCCAATATTGTCGCTAGGATGGCGAAGTTATCGGCGATGAGGTCCGAGTAGTCTGAGTGGCCGGTTACTTTGGAGTAGCCGCGGAAGACAGACCCTTTAAATCGATACACTGTATTCAACCGACCAAGACGGAGTTCACCGTACCAGTATCGTGGATTCACCAGTGCCATGTCGTGGTCCTGTAGCACCTCCTGAACCACGCACTTCCATCCCGCCCATGTGAGAGAAGAAGGAACCAAGCCCTTCTCCTGAGCCAAGCGAAAGTCGCTTTCGTATGCGAGTAGCGCAGTGTACGAGAAGAGGAAACCTCGTGCACATTGTGCAAGTTTGGCATCTTGTAGAATATGGGATGCCCAGAATTGGGTATCTAGGAGCCACGAGGGTAGAGGCTTCAGAAAGATGCGTTTACCCGACCATAACAGATGGAGCTCTGGGTTCTCTGTTATGGTGATGTCCCTAGATATGGCGACCTGGTGATGGAGCGGACGCGGTGGCATTGGACGGCCACATACCCATAGCCAGTCTTGAACGTTATTTATCCTATTGACAAGGAGCTCGGAGCTCAGGAACTCTGTGCCCGCTTGCGGCACAATAATCTGATCCTTCTTCGTACGGTGCGCTGCTGGTAGGTAAGAGGCGAAGTCTTCTCGTACATCCTGTTGCCCTGATGAATCCCCAAGCTCAGGGGTGGTAAAGGGCAGACGAAGCCTATCCATTGGCGATAATCTTTATGGTGTTGGAGACAGGCTCGATGAGTACCCAGGCAACTGTTATTCGTGCCTCAAAGTTATTGTGGTAAATTATAAAGTCCGCCATATTTAATACAGTCTATATTAAGGTCTACCAAGACCATCGTATACTAGTCTAGTGTAGTACACTATGTTGGGATACCATAACCCCTTGTTAGGGCTGAGTGGAACAAATCATGGGCTTCGACTTGCTATACTGCGTTTGGTCGGCGCTAGCAGGTATACTAATTTCCCAGCTATTTTTGGTACATTATGTAATTCAGCCAAGACCGAGGATGGCCTCAGCACGCGGCGTTTGTTGAGTAATACCTTTGCCGTTGTAGGATTAATAAAGTAAACGTGTATGGATTTGCATGTTCTTATCTGAGGGCAGTACAATAGTATATCGGCAATCGTAAGATGGAAGAAATTCTTCGAGCTGTTCAGCCTGATCCCGCCTAGGCATTATTCCCGTCAGAATCCAGACTGCAATCTTCATGAGGGATTCGGGCTTTAGGGGTTGTCTAACGCATTCTGGAATATGTCCTCAGAAACATGATCCACTTCTCTGCAACTTTGGCCCCCTAGCGAAATTGGGAATGACAACAGTTAACTACCCTTGCTTTACTAACTTAGCCTCATTATGCAGCAGGGGGTATAGTAGGGTGTAGTGCATAGATTGGGCTGCAGACGATGCAAGAGCTGCTATTGTAATACCTAGACATTCTGGTTCACACGGCTAGTGCAGTTTAGCGTATACTAGACAACATGGTTGCATGCATCCTTCACAGGGAAAAGAAGTTGTTGGGGGCCGTAATATTGCTTAGAATTATTATTATTATAGTGCATTGTGAACATGACGGCCAGGACCGTCTCACCGTAGTTAGGCCATTCATTACAACTCATGTATACATAACGAATGATGTCCTCAAAAGACCGGTCGGAACCTGAATCTTTGGGCTTCTTTGCAGATCGGGTTCAGCATAGTCATGTCTCTCCAGCGCTCCGCGACGCGGAAGGCCGGTTCTGGCCCCGCGAAGGAGAAGAAAGACTACAGTATCGCTGAGCAGGCCATGAAGACGCTATACCCTCTTGACAATAATGTGGTGCCTGAGATAGAGTAAGCGCTCAGTCAACCCAAAGTTGTTATTTAGTTACTCTAACAGTGTGTTTTCAGTATTGTGCTCGTACCCGGCTTGGGTGCTCACCCAGAGGAGAGCTGGAAGTCGGAAAGCACCAAGTTCAACTGGACTACTGAAGCTCTCATTAGAGATTTTCCTAAATCACGGGTACTACTATACAAGTACCAGTCGGCATGGACGGGTTCATTGAAAGTGAAACAGTTTATGGCCAACATTGCCATGGCTATGCTCATAAGTCTTCAGAGCGAGCGGAAAGTACGTGGTAGTCTCGCTCAGGATGCTGTAACATGGCCTTGCTAACAGACTGACCCTAGAAATGCCAACGGCGACCTATTGTCTTCATTGGTCATAGTAGTAAGTGTCCTTTAGCGTTATCTTCTTCCTTTGATTACTCGATCGGTATAAGTTTTTTAGGCCCCGGGGAAAAGAAGGAAAAGACGAGAGCGACAACGGAATTCAATATCATGATTACTGACCATGAGTATCGCAGTGGGTGGTCTGGTGATAGCTAAAGCAGTCATCCTTGCCGATCAACGCCGAGATAAGTTCCCAGTCATGTTCGAGGCAATTGCAGGTGCGACATTCTTCGGAACACCTTTTGGCGGCGCCCCCGTCGCTTCGGCAGCAGCAATGTACGCTTACGCAGCCGAGAAAATCGGCCAAGCAACGTCTTCCAAGCTATTGGACTTGATGAAAGAGGGTGACGAGGGCTTGCGCGAATTGAAGCATGAATTTAGTGAGTAGCTCTTTAGTCGGTTTCTGCTCGAGGAACTTCAACCCTATGATGGGGTCACATCCGAGCCCGTTAACGATAATAGCTACTGACTCTGTGTGCTATAGTGCGTCTCGTAGGGAAAATAAGCCCGAAGATCGAGCTTTTCTGCTTCTATGAGGAGCAGCCTACAGATTTCTCGAAAATCGCGGGCCTGGCCTCTCTTTTTGGCCTGACAAAAGCCGTCATTCCAAAACAATACGCTGAGTTTGTCAGCCGAGATTCAGCAACATTGCCCGGCGTTGATGAATTAGGACTCGCCTGTAACCATCGTGATCTAGTCAAATTCGATGGACACAAAGATTTAAGATGGAGCCAGTTTGTCCGCGATCCTCTGAGGAGGGTTATTCATGGAGCTCAACTCATTGTGAAGAATCGTCTAAACTCGGTGCGTGATGTTGACCAGGATATGATCAACAAGATAAGTGAGTGATTCCCAGTGCTGCCTTCTAGTTTCGATGGTGTCGGACTGGGGAGCCCCAATCGAGGTCAGAATCATGATTATAGAAACCTCCCAGGACTCCCAAATAATCGGTGGAACAACATTTGCTGACACTGAGCAATGTAGTGGGGGCCCTTGAAGGTGCTCAGGTTCAGAGAAAGCGGAGCACGCTTCGACAAACTTTCGCGCCATCGTCTTGGATAACCACCGAGACTGAGTACATACAATGGCTAGCAGAAGACCAGAAAGCTCCGGAGACAGAGCAAACCAGAAATCGAGATTCTCTATGGATTCGTGGCCCGGAAGGAAGAGGCAAGACTAGTGCCTCCATGGCAGCCGTCGAAGAAATTGAAGCCCGTGTTGTCAACAACCCAGAAAACGCCGACGAAGATCCCGTTCTACTTGCGTACTTTTTCTGCGACACAACGGTGGACTACAACACTGCCGAAGACGTTCTTAAGAGTCTTATTAAGCAGTTGATCAGTCAACAAGTGACGCTGGCTCCCTACGCTAAACAATTTGTTAAGAAGGCAGTGAACGAGGGGGCTAAGTCACAGCAAGCACGGGTGGCGGTCGAAAATCTGTGGCAGACGCTCCAGGATATGCTGACTGACGAGTTCATCGGCAGAAAGG
Organism: Xylaria sp. FL0064; assembly: GCA_022593225.1. NCBI lineage: Eukaryota > Fungi > Ascomycota > Sordariomycetes > Xylariales > Xylariaceae > Xylaria > Xylaria sp. FL0064. Next base: position 725,056 of record JAJKLE010000012.1, on the reverse strand, counting down.
TCATATTTGTGTTGAACAACATCCACTGCTTACCGGAAGATTCAGACTCGACGATCAAATTCATGAACTACCTCAACGCCGAAACCCAAAGTCTGAACAGCGATGATACAAAACGCGTTCCAACGAGATGGTTTATAACAAGTAGAGAGGCGCATAATGTAGAGCAAGCACTGAAGAGCGACAGCGTTCGACTTGTCGACCTAGAAGACGAGAAGTACGGGGATCAAGTACAGAACGCTCTAAGAAAAATCGCCAAGGAGAAAGTCTCCACGCTTGAACAAGAGAAAAGATACAATAAAGCGCTGGCTTATTTCGTTAGCAGCTTGATCGGGAGGCGAGCGCAGAACACGCAATGGATCGACATCACATGTATTCAGCTTCAGGAGTTGCCACCAACGCCCAGTGACCTACCAGTTCGCCGTGCTCTGAAAACTATGCCCCAGGACCTGAAAAGTCTACTGAACAAATCCTGGCTACGAGTCTTTAAATCTAACGAGCAAGAAGCCGAGAAGATCGAGGAGATGCTCCGTGCTCTTGTCCTCACATATGAAGACCCAACTGCGGACGAACTCGGTATTCTCGCCGGCTTTGGCTCAAGCGAGGAAGAAAAAGCCGAGCTCCATGGGTTGATAGAAAAGTGTAAGCCGCTGTTGTCAATGAAAAATGACACTGTGGGCTTTATGAACAATGTCGTCAAGGGTCACCTGCTTGAAAATGCCAAGGAGCTGCTTAGGCTTTCACAGGAAGAGATTAAGTGGCAGCATGGAGTACTTGCTCTCCGTTCCTTTTCTCATCTGAAAGAACGCTACGACGTATCGATGCCCGAGCAGTCTGAGAAGTCAACAGAGACCGAAGGTACAGGCGGGACTCCACAACAAACGACGGGAGACGAGGTTAATGGGCACGAGGAGAGTGGGAAAGAGGACGATGCCGGGGACGAAGACGGCGATGAAGACGAGGACGATGAGAACAGCGACGAAGAAGACGATGAAGAGAATGAAGAAAGTGACGAAGGGGACGATGAGGAAGACTCTGATGAAGACGAAGAAGAGGCTGTGGAGGAAGAGGTTTCAGTTGCTGATTTAATGGCTTTGCCCTATATGATCAAGTATTGGTTGAGGCATGCTTCCAAAGCCACACAAGAAATTGCCGAGGACTTGAGCTTAGAGACGGACTTTTGGAAATCCGATTCCCATATCCGCCGCGGATGGCTCAAGGAGTATTGCAAACTAATGCCTACTTTCGAGGGGTTCGATGAAACGACACTTACGGGTTTACATATTGCAGCTGCGATAGGATTCAGGCAGCTCGTGGCGGCACTTTTACGCAATGGCGACATCGAGAATTCTGAGATCAAAGTTCGCGACTCTCTGATCAACACCCCTCTACACTTTGCCGCACATTTTGGACGACCTAAGATCGTCGAGGAACTTCTTAACCGAGGCGCCCCCATCGATGACGGAACCGATGTCAACGAGCAAACGCCGTTACATATGGCTGCTTTCGGCGGCCATATCGAGGTCATGAGAAAGCTTATTTTGAGAGGAGCAAACCCCAATGCCACCGCCCTTGAGATTGGGCCCGTGGTCAATGCTGCGATATGTTCTGGAAACCGAGCTGCCGTGGAGTTGCTGGTTGAGCAGGGCGTTTCATTAACTGTAGATGCTGAAGACATTGATCCGCCACTTGCCCTAGCAGCACTATTATCAGACGCCTCTATGTTTGAATATCTGATTCAGCAATATGCAGATAAGTTGCCGGCCGTAGAGTACTCAAAGGCGCTAGTAAAGGCAGCGGAGGCAGGAAAATTGGAGGCTCTGAACAAGTTATTAGAATTCGAACACGATGGGTCATTCTTCCAAAAGGCGCTCGACGCAGCCGTTGACGAATGGAACTGGGATGTTGTCAATACACTACTCCAGAGACGCCCCGGTTTGGATTGCAACAAGCTGTTCTTCACAGCTGCGACTTGTTCGGAACCGCAGGATAAGATGCTTGACGTTGCTTGGGAATATGCAAATGGATCGATAACCTCTCAAACGCTGAGTGACTCGCTCTATCATGCTACTGATAGAGAAAAGGACACAACAGTGGAACTACTTCTGAATAAGTTTCATGCCGATGCAAATGCAACGGGCGAAGAGTAAGCCATCCCTTTAAACTCGTTCTACAACATATTATCAAGCTAACCGCCGCAGATATGGAAATGCACTGACAGCGGCGGCTTATGACGGCATCATGCACATCGTGGAGATGATTCTAGATGCTGGCGCCGATGTCAATGCACCAGAGGGTTATGCTATTCAAGCCGCCGCGACACAAGGCCATTATGAAGTTGTCCAAGAACTTCTTAAGCGAGGAGCCGACGTGAATGCCTGTGCAAAAAATGAGAATTTTAGCGAAGGAACCGCACTGCAAGGTGCCATTGAATACGGCCAGACGGAAATCGTCCGCCTCTTGCTCGAGTCCGGGGCTGATCCCAACCATGGTGCTGGAGAATGCTCACCACCAATTATCGCTGCGGCAAGAGGTGCCGAGGTAGAAATTCTCGATTTACTCATCAAGGCAAAGCCCAAAATAGATGTCTTTGGAGGGCCTGATACGTCAACACCGCTGATCTATGCTGCTGGTTACATGCCTGTACCCTCGATAGAACAGCTTCTCGCCGCAGGTGCCGATGTCAACCTAGCCGATAATGACGGTGACACTGCGCTTATTATCGCTTCAGTTAGAGGCGATGTGGACGCAGTCAGATGCCTACTCGAGCACGGTGCTGACATAATGCAGTCGAGCTCGCGCAACGGTAATGCTCTCCAAGCAGCACTGGAAGCAGGAGATATGGATTGTCTGGGGGTGCTAATCAAATACGCCTCGGTGATATTCGGAGCCCTGAAAAAATCAGTAGACTCAGGGAATCCGGATGTGACCAGTGTCATCCGCTCAGCGACTAGCACTAACCAGGGTCTCAACTACGACGACGAGCCTGAAACGAGCACGCGGAGGTTAGACCACGCTGAAGCAAATGGTGAGATCGATACATCTAGAAGATCGGTCAGCCAGCAAGGCAATGAAAACAACGCCAATGGCGAAGATGCTGAAGTCCCTAGAGGCGTTGAGGTCAACGGTTCAGAGGGCCTCAGCAGCAATCATGATGATGAGGGAAACGAGAGCACTGGGATCAACATTCTGACGAATGCCATATCTGCGGGATTATCAGTACTCAGTAACGACAATGCTGAGGATACCGACGACAGCTCTGATACCGACGATGACAATGATCAGAACGAGGACGCCGGTATCGATTCTGATGAGTTCCAAAGTGAGGATGCCACTGAAGTCCCTACTGATGACGATGCTACTGATGTCGCATCGTCGATAAATGAGGACAGGAACGAAGCAGATGAGGATTCTGTGGCTCGTGTCGACTCTGACATTCCGGATGCTCTCACTCAACTGTCGGACGAGCTTCAATCTGTGCTGGGTAATCAGATCTCGCTGTTCAGCCAGTATCATAAACCTACCGAGGATGATACCCCCCCGGACGGTCACGAAGCCGCGACTTCGACGCCGGGGACACAGGAACAGGGTGTGACAGGGCCGCTGGATCGGGAGTCAGCAGTAAGAGCAAGCGAGTCGCTACCAAGGCCGGCCGAATTACCTGCTCAAAGCTTCGTTAAGCGAAAGCCTGCACCGCTAGCTTCACGGCAGGACCAGACACCTTCTCCGAAGACAGTAGACGCTGGATATCAGGCACCACCCCCGAATGCTGATTATGAGGCTCGCACACCTACAGCTCCGTATCATCCAGCCCAGAACGGGTCGCAGTATCACCATCATGTCCAAGTGTCTACTTCGTCCTCAAGCACCATGGCACAGCAAGTACCGCCGTCGCTGTCGGTGCCATATCAGAGCACATACCAATCTTACCAGGCCAGTCAGCCCTCGCAAGCCGCACCCGTGGCGATGACTAGCTATCCACCGCAACAACAGCAGCAGACACAGTACCAGGGTCAATCTCTCTATGATGGCTCGCAGTACGGTAGACCTGAGGCACGCTATGCCGGTCAGCAACCGGCCTATGCTGCCTACCACCCCAACGTTTACCAACAGCAGCAGCAGCACGCGTATACAACTGAGCAGATGCAAGCGTACCAAAACCAAGCTTACGACGAACAATATCGAAACTACTACGCCAGTCTAAAGGCGGCACAGCAACAACAGCAACAACAGCAGCAGCAGCAGCAAGCGAACGAGCAGGCGATGTGGGATGGTGATCGGCCAACTCTGAAACCGCAACGATCGTCTTTCTTCACAGGCGGAATGAAGAACACGCTTGGCAAAGCCAAGGTCGTTGGTAATGGGCTTTTGAATCGGAAAAATACACCTTAGGTGAAAGGAAATACGGCTGGGAAAATGTACGGACTTAATAGGCGTGTTGTATAGCACTTTGTATTTGTTGGACATTGTCATTGGGAATAAGGCTGCATTGGTTGTATGAGTACTGGGTGTAGAACCAGGGTTCTATCGCAACTGAACCCAATATAGATAATTCAAGGTCAACTAAATATACTTCAAATGACCTGAAGATGCTTCAGTAGACTACATATGTAAAGATGAAGGTGAAGGTGAAGGTGAAGGTACTGTGAGGTAGTTTCTAAGTACTGTAAGTGGCATATGACTGGATGGGAAAAGCGGGGCTTAACTGGATAATCGTTCTTATCGCTTATCTGGGACCCAAAAAATAGTTCAGACTGAATGCTATCGCAACCTTGGAGCAGAAAAAAGTTCCAACTGACCTTACGATACTTTCCTATTTCTCGAGTTCTTCCAATCGCCCATAAGCCAGACCCAAGGATGGGTAGAAGCAAGCTGAAGACTGCTCTGAAGGCAGAGAAGGGAATTGACATTAAGAAATTAAAAGAGAAGAGGAGACTGAAAGAGCGAGCGAAAACTAAGGCGAAGCACATTGGTTCCCACGGCGGGGCAAAAAAGATCCCTGAGGACGACGAAGAGGAAGAGGAAGATGACGAAGATGTTGAAGGAGGTGCCCTCGTAGCAGATAACGATGCTGAGGATAGCGAAGAAGATGACAGCGCCGAAGAGGAAGACGCGCCCGCCATTGACTTAGCCGCGCTAGACGAAAGCAGCGACGATTCTTCCGTCGACTTCGAGGAGAAAATAGAGCGACCGAAAAAACCCAAGCAGATCAGGACCAATGACACAACTGCCACGCCCAAGGTCAGCAAAAAAACTGCCGAGGACGAGGACGAAGACGAAGATGAAGAAGGTGAGGACGAGGAGGACGAGGAGATCGATTGGGCAGACCTGCCGCCTGAGGAGCGAGAAGACCTCGTCCCGCGCACGCGCATAAACATCAACAACACGACCGGCCTCCTAAACACACTAAAACGCTTCGCGATAACAACAGACGATAGCGCGACGTTCGCCTCGCATCAGAGCCTGTCAAGCAAAGAGCCCACGGCGGACGTGATCGGCGAGGACCTGATGGACGACATCAAGCGGGAACTGGCCTTCTACGCGCAGGCCCTCGATGCCGCGAAACGGGGACGCACCCTACTTAAGTCCGAGGGCGTGCCCTTTTCGCGCCCTACTGACTATTTCGCTGAGATGGTCAAGGACGACGGCCACATGGAGAAGGTCAAGGCGAAGCTCATTGAGGAAGCCTCTGCCAAGAAGGCCTCGGCCGAAGCGCGCAAGCTGCGTGATCTGAAGAAGTTCGGCAAACAAGTACAGGTCGCGAAGTTGCAGGAGCGGCAGAAGGCGAAGAAGGAGACACTTGAAAAGATCAAGACCCTCAAGCGGAGTACGTATTTTTCTTTTATGTCCCTTTAATTGTTCCGCTACACTACAAATCCAGCCACCGTCTTACTACTCTTCCTCCCATTTTCTATACCTCTTCTATCTATAATCAAAGTACCAAGTTTGAAAAAATCCGCCTGCTAACATTCCCTTCCTAAATCTAGAGCGATCAGAAACAGGCGGCGCTGACCTCGGCACAAACGAGGCGGATATGTTCGACGTGGGCATCGACAACGAACTAAAGCAGTACAGCGGTGCCCAGCGTGGCGGTGAGCGCGGAGCAAGGGGTGGACCAGGCGCCAAGCGGCAAAAGAAGAATGAGAAGTACGGCTTCGGTGGCAAGAAAAAATACTCCAAGTCCGGCGACGCTACGAGTTCCGGCGACCTTAGCGGCTTCAGCGTTAAGCGCATGAAGGGTGGTGCTAAGGGGAAGACGCCCAAGACGGCGCGCTTGGGCAAAAGTAGGCGGAAGGCTGGCGCGGGCAAGCGGTGAGACAGGTAGCACTCTGAGGTAGGCGGATGAATGGGAAATTAGTAAATAGAAATAATCAATGGCGGCGTGCAAAAAATCTTGTACTTGGAGGTTTTAATGCTTCATTGGCCTGTGAGATGTGAGTAAGGGAATATGAGACTTATTAAGGGGTAACTCTATAGTAACTCTTATTATTCCACCATAAGAGATAATTCACGTCCAAATCAAAAACTCATGATAAGAATCGATTTCGACACATTGTAGATAAAGTCATACTTGATCACGATAATCTTTAATACAAGTTCAGATGTCGTTATAGTATATTGCTTGTGTGGGTATGTACTAACAATGCCACTGAGTCTGAGGCCACTACTTCCGCTTCGATATCCTCTTCAGCGCTCTCATTTCCTTCTTCATTCTTTAGAAAGCAATGTCAGTAAAAAGTCTTTTGACAGCATATTTCGTGGTTAGAGAGAACGTACCTAGCATCCACAATTTTATACCGACCTTTCACGCCCTAGAAGTCATGTGTCAGTAACTGCTGATAGTGAGGGTTTCGAAAGCACCCAGAAATATGAGATTAACAGGAGCAAGAGCTTCAAGCAGGCAATTCTCGGTCTTGAGACACATGAGAAGAAGTTAGAGTGCTTACCTTAGGTCGACCTTGAATACCGCGATTCACACCCTTGGCTACTACCACCTTCACCGACCGTTTGGGAGCCTTTTTCTTGGCCTTGGATATCAATTTCGCGATACCCTCAGCCTTCTCTTTCTCTGTCATGCCCTCCTCATTGGCCAAGAGATCAGACTTCTTTTTGAGCTTCTCGAGTCGCTGGGCAGCCTTGAATTTCTTCCTTGCTTGAGCTTCTCTCACCTAACATGATACATTAGCTTCGGACCTCTAGGGGGGTTACACCGAGGGGAGCGCAATCTTACTTTCTTGATAGGTCTAGCGTTCAGGGCCCTCAGCTTTTCCTTGATTGCCTGTGCTGCCTCCTTCGTAATCGGCTTTTGCTTCCTTTCATGCTTGCCCTCATCCTCTATGAACCATTCAGGCAGGCCGTCGCGGTCTCGGAAAGCATACTTATCGAAATTCTCGTCTATTAAGTCGTGTTTGGTTTTTTTCCCAGTAGCGAGATTCTGCGCCAACATCATGGCTTCAGCTGTTATGATATCGATGTCTTGATCCTGGTCAGAAGCTAAACCTTGATGGGATTATGTTGCGACTTACTAGGCCTGCCGTCTGAACGACGATGATCATCTTCCCATCCATCGTCTTCTTGATTATGGTCTTCCTCATCCTGGGCTTGCTTCTTTGCGTTGCGTTTCGAAACTGTCTTAGAGGTCTTTTCGGATACTGTGCGTTCAATTTCGAGTTTGCCTGCTACTGGTGCATCCGCCAAGTCTTCATCTTCTTCCCTTGCAGGGGAGTCGGAGTCAGACTGTTCAAAGCCTGGTATGTCCTTGAAAATGTCCTGGTTAAAAAACTTTGTAGCCCGTTTAGAAAGACCGGCGTCCCTTTTTGTACCATCAAGATCCGTAAGTAATTGCCGGGGTGCTTCGTCATCCTCGTTATCATCAGACTCATCAGACTCATCACTTTGTTCGACTACATCGTCATCACTCGACTCCTGTTCGTCGCCCGATACACCTTCCCAATCTCCATCTTCCTCTTGCTTCCGACGCTTCAATCTAGCTTCGTAATTGCGTCTCCTTTCTTGGTATGTGTCCCATTGCTGATCGAGCTGTTGCTCAAGGGCGTCATTCAGATCGTCAGACTCATCATCGGTGTCGCCAGAAGACCCAATACCACTATCTTGATCTTTCTTCGGCCGCTCGGTCAAGACCGCCATACGGCCCTTGGCAATTTTGCTGACGACCTTGTCTTTCTCGAGTGCCTTGAGCTGGAACATGCCTTCTTGCCCAGCGGCACTTTCTAGTCCAAGGTCCATAGGAGCTGTCATATGCATCTGAAGCCGTTGAATTTCTTTCGTTTTCCTTTCGTTTTCCTTCCTCTTTTCCCGTTTTCTCTTAGCGGCCTCTTTGTCTTTCATGGCCTGTAAGTCTTCCTGAATCCTCAATTCCTCATCCATTGATTCCACTTCTGCAACCTCTTCTGCGGCGACAACGGGCTGCGATGTCTTTTTAGTAGGGAGGCCAAAAGCCTCACGAGCCACCAATCTCCATTTTAAAATCTTCTTGAACTCTGATCTGCCCAATACCTTCAGATCTGAACAATACTGCCGGATCTCAGGTGTAGTGGCGGGCATCTTATTTAAGGCGGCAAGCGATAATGAAGGTTCCAGAGTCTCTAGTACAAGGCGGTTGGTATTCGCTAATATCGAAATTGGGTCTGTGCTTTCCACAAACTCCGAAGCCAAGACCTCCTTATACAGAGTATGATCGCCCTCTTCATAACCACCTCGTTTGCGCTTATTTAATTCAGGTTTGTATACGCGAGCCTCGTCTGTATTAACTTTTTCGTTCAAGTCGGCAAACGCTGTCCTTGGATCCAAAAAGCGGGGGTCCAGATGCTTGGGAGCTTTGAACCCTCGGCAAACGCAGAAAATCTCAGCACTGACATTTCTCGAGGACGGCGGTTTAGTGGCATCGACTTGATTGAAAAGCTGGCCGAAGATCCATAGTAGTTGGTTATACTGGGCTGATCGAAATACCTTAGTAACAAATGTGCCTCCTTCGACCAAAAATTCGGTCGCCAGTTTCAAACTCATGAGCGTCAACTCTGCCTGATTGAACGAGTCCTGAATCCACGCAGTTCCGACGTTGGGAGCGCCATCATGCAGAACAATATCTGCTTTCCAAGTTTTCAAGTGCCTACGAAGTTCGGCGCGGCAAACTTGTGAGGTGATGTCTGACTGAAAGGCAATGACGCCTGGGATAGGCTTGATGGGGGAGAGATCTACACCCACGATCAAAGAGCCTTTCGGCATCGCCTCCGCGGCGACCTGGCACCATGATCCGGGAGCAGCGCAGAGATCTATACACACTCTGCTGTTTTGAAGAAACCCAAACTTCTTGTTAAGCTGGAGCAACTTAAAGGCTGCTCGAGCCCTATAACCCTTCTCTTTGGCCAGGCGATAGTACTTGTCCAGCCGGCCTTTGCCGGTTTTCTTTTGAAAACCCATGATGTGAAGTGAGCGGGTTAGCTGTCGTGGAGGGGGAGCATTGATAGGTACGATTCCTTTGCGATAGTAGGTTGAATGAAGTACCAAAGAAATTTCCCAGAACTTTTGTTATCGATAGGAGGCACCCCTGTCTGCTCCAGCTGGTACAATGCCCGCAGCTGCAAGGGGCCAAGCAAACTCAAAGTGCCCCACGTTCGCGCTAGGGAGCCGCTAGAGGGCAGCTAGAGGGCGGCTAGAGCACAGTGCTAGAGCGCTCCTGTAAAACGTCATAGCTCCCTAATTGCAGGCGCTCATTGGGCGGCCAGGGATCGTCGTGTAAAGTGGTTCGCGTCTTTTCGCGGCGTGTTCAGTGCCACGCATTTTACACGCTCCGGCAGACTCGCCTCAGGTCTTCCTCCTTTCCCCGCCACTCTCCGTGTATATTAGAATATTCCATTGTGTGTGTGTTTGATTACTTTCCCGGTCTTCGTTCAAGATATATTATTGGTCTTATTTCGGGATTCGAATGCAAGTACTCTCTTGACTGAAGCACGTGGGGACAGATACCGGTACGGCTCTGGACTGGCAGTTTTATAAGGGAGAGGGAGAGGAACAGCAAGAGCCAGCATGAACAGAACAGTACAGGACAACATGATGAGTTCACCGATGCCTAACGAGAACCCTCATTTTCTTTCACCGCCTAGACAGCGGAGTGGGAAAGAGCGGAAGGATCCATCGATTACACCTAGGAAGTTTAAGCGGTTCTTCACGCCTCGGTCATCACGGGTCCCTTCGCAGCTCAGCCCAGCACGCAAGGCCCTTCGGGACCTCGGAGCGTCCACCGTCAACCAGCGATATCAGGCCCCGGCTTTGTCCAGCCCGCTGAAGCCTCTCTTCGAAGAAGATCTCCAGGACGAGGAATCAGAGCCTCCATCTTGCAGACTATCGAAGCGGAGGAAGATACAACACACCCCCGACTCGTCACCAATTCGACCTTCACCGGTTACAGTCTCTCATAGCTTCGAAGCAGGTCTTCTCAGCCCCATCCGGTCCCTTGCCTCTAGCCAGGAAATTTGTGAAGAAACGGACGACGATTGTAGTGACGATGATGTGTCGACGCCGTCACATCCACCTAAGCGGCTGCTGCCTTTATCTAACCGCGGCTTAGCTGGCCAGCTTGCACAGCGAGAGCTTGGAGGTCTACCCCGGGCTGGGCATGCCTACATGTCATATCCCGCAGCCGATTGGAGAATTGACACCGCCGACTTCTATAGTCGGCCAGATGATGTTCATACCTGCATCAGTCACGAAGGACACGGGCAATGCATTCCTTTCTGTACCGCTACATGTCACCGAAGCGGTATTACTGCAGTTGGAGACGAAGAAGGTCGCGTACGACTCCTCGATTCCTCGAGCGATTCATCTGAGCCTTTCAGCAGTATCCACCTCTCATTTACGGCACACACCAACGCTATTATCGACCTTAATTTCTCCGAGGACGACTATCTACTTGCTACTGCGTCTGGGGATCAGACCGGCCAGGTCATTGATATGATGACGCAATCGCCTGTGGCTTACCTCGGGCAGCATACAGCTTCACTAAAACAGATCCGCTTCCAACCGGGACAGTCGAATAGCAGCGTTCTGGCCACATCCTCCCGTGACGGCAGCGTCCAGATCTGGGATTTACGGTGTAGTCGTCCAGTACAGGACTTTCAACCCTCCGAAACCAGGAATACAAATCTATCTTTCCGCCTACCTCCACCAAAACGTGGTTGTGCTATCAACAGTTTTTATCATGCACATGCACGTACATCACGCCAGCTTCGGCAATCTGCATCGATAGGTCCCGGCGATACTCCCTCTCGCCGTGAGATACCAAGTCGCTCGAATGACGTATCCGTGACCACGCTACAGTTTCTACCGGCGGGACAGGAGCACCTCTTGCTGACGGCATGTGAAGCCGATGCATCCATCAAGTTGTGGGACATCCGATCTATCCACTCATCACGAAATAAAGTACCATCACCCTTGTCCGCAACAGCTCCTCCGGAGTCACACGGCCAATGGCGACCGTTCGGTATTTCCTCTCTCGCACTTGGCACAGATGCTTCCAGGCTGTATGCACTATGCAAAGATAACACTGTCTACGCATATTCAACAGCCCATCTGATCTTGGGCCACGCACCAGAACTCTCCTGCCGGAACGGAGAGCCGCCCAGGCGAAGACATAATGCTGTCACACAGCAGGGTCTTGGCCCACTGTACGGATTCCGGCATGCTTCGTTTCACGCAACAAGCTTTTACGTCAAATGTGCTGTTAGACCCGCACGAGACGGCAGGAGTGAACTTCTTGCCGTTGGAAGCAATGATAGCTGTGCGGTGCTATTCCCTACTCAGGAGCGTTATTTCCAGGATGAGCTCTCGGGCATGATGAGCAACATGAGTCTCGACAACTCAACAATTGCCACAACGGCAGGTGCAGCGCCGTCCACTAGCACTAAGAGGTCGGCGGCCGGCGTTCGGGGACCACTGTTTCGCACAAATAGTGCGACGAGTCTCTCTGCGCGCCCGAAAGATAGCATCCCTATCATTCGCACGGGCACCCCGCTGGTGCGCGGTCACGAGCGTGAAGTCGGCTCTGTCGCATGGACGAATGAGGGGAAACTCGTCACCGTGGGCGACGATTATTATATAAGGTGCTGGAGCGAGGACCGCCAGCAAGCCGCGGACTTACGCACCGGTGGCGAGACAGGGGGCAGACGTTGGGCATGCGGATGGGCGGAAACTGGAGGTGATTGGGATATATCTGACGACGACGAGGACTAAGTCCTTCTGTTAAACATGGACAATTTGAAGGTCGACTTGGAACTGGTTAATGATCAGGCATGTCGATCGGGGCAGTGAATCACCCTTACGAAACATTGTTGGTTTTATATCAAGCATTGCATGTATGAGCGTAGCGACTCTGCTTGTATTTTCTTGCCTGTCTTTTTGTTGACTTGTTTGATCCTTGTGTTGCAAATCTCTTAGGATTTGGCAAGATTCCCCTATTGGCTTTAAGAGGCGAGATGGCAAGGCGTTAAGGATAGAAGGCAAGCCTGTATGAGAATACCCAGTGGCGCTATACCCCAATATAAGTTTTGTGATTCATCTTGATTACATTATCTCGACTACATTCTACGCTATCATGACTTGAAAGGAGTCTCTCCTATAATATCTTGTTGATGTATTCTATACACCACAGCAATGCGTGTAAGTTGGCTTCATTGTGAATTGTAATTATATTAGTACCTAAGTACTATAATGTCTACATCCCACAACCGTGTCGATGATGGAGGATATGTAGTATCTCCGTATTACTATGATCAACCTACTTCTGTTCCAACCGTACGAGTTAAGCTAACCAGAAGCCCTTCTAAGAATCCATATAAAATATTATATTATGACATGTATTGTCAAGTAGCGAAACTCATCTTTCTCGCTAACGGGCTCTGGATAGAGTGACATACGAATCTTAAAGTGCAAGAACCAGCCAATGAGGCGGAACGAGGGATAGTATCGCCGAATAAATAGGAATTATTACCCAGAAAGGTACCGCATTCTCCTATTTCGCAGCTCGTTTCCATGGTGATTCGCCCCTCGCCCTCATTAGTCCGCGGCATGGGAGCATGCTTTGCATATGCTTATGTTAGATTTCAGCTGCTATACACGAAAAGCGCCTCTGCGTGGTGAAATATCAGTCGATAATCGACGCTTGGTGCTCAGTGTGGGCATCCTCGAATATATGGCGTGGATGGCTGTGAATGCGAATTGTCGGCAGAGAGAGGTTACCGAAAAGGGGGTATTCGCTGATGTTTTGATTCTCCCGAACCGAAGAGAATCATGATAAAATGTTGTTTACTCAGTCGCTTGTGGATAGGTGCTGCTAAGTAAAGTTGTTTGTTGATTAGTGAGATTACCGCTATCAACGCTGCGACCTATGCTTAATCCATCTATGCAAGGCGAGTGAAGATAATGTGACTGAAGATATATTGTGTACGTTTGAAGATGGAAAGTTCGTTCTTGCTGCTCCTTGCACGCTCTACTTATAGCTCTGAGAAGGATAGCAATGTCCGCCTCCCGGTTGCAAAGTCGAGCGCAGGGGATAGATGGTGAGGTGAGCACTTTCTGCCAGGAGCTGAACGAAGTGGGCAAGGAGCCCCAGCCCGAGAGCGCCATCATCTGAGCCGTATCATATGAAGTTTTCCCCAGGAGCGGGTATAGCGGGAGGAATAGCCATCGCAATAGCCTCTGCCTTTGAGGTAGGCAAAGGGGCTATATTCGGTCCGCCGCCTTGCGAATCAGTGGGTTCTAGACCTCGCTTCATCATCTTTCCCAACACAGTAACGAGGTCACAGGCATCTTGGAACATCTCATCATCCATGCCCTCTGAGGCCTCGTAGACTTCCGCAATCGTGTCTTTGGCTAATCTTCGACTTCCTTCCTCATCATGCAAGCACTCATAAAGAAATGCTGAATACTCGGTTTTGGCAGATAGCCTTAAAGAATGTGACCCCCATAGAAGACTATCGGCTAGAGCTACGGCTTGTTTGAAGTATTCATGGGCTGTAGGCCTGTAGTCTACCAACGGCATCAGAAACGTTCCCGCCGGTTCGGGAAGTCTTGGTCCGAAGCCCGGTGGAGGCCCTACCGAACCACCTTCCATCGGATGTGTTGGCTGCATGGATGACCGTCCTGTTTCAAAGACAGTGTCGCTTCTGTCGATCCCTTTACCTTTGTCAAGTCGTGGTATCGATGAAATCCCCGGATTTGGAGTGTTAATGCCAGTTGTGGATATCGGTGGATTGTTGTGAAAAAGCACAAATACGTGGTAAAACGAGGCTCGCAGTTTGAACGCAAGCACTTTTAGTTCGCCGTGATCTCCTACCATGGGGAGGACATATTGCTCGAGCATAATTAGGCCTTCTCGCGAAAGCCAGATGAGATGGTGATGTAAGTTGGATGTCTGTGTTGCTCGCGAATTATCTAGTTTGAGCTGCTTCCGTGCTTTCGCAGTCTGCTCTGTCAAGTTGATATGAAGACCTAAGATCTTGAATAGCATAGATGCGAGTAACGCATTGTTAGGTTCGACTTGTTTTGCCAGATTGCCGAGAAATTTCCTATCTACCTCAGACGAAGCCATTGAGAATATCTAAGTCTTAAAATCACTGTTAGCTCCTGGAGTACATAAAATCAAAATCGAACAAGGCTCATGTGGTGTGGCAGAGGGTAACGTGAAGATCTCAAAAATCAACAACTCCATTCGCAAGTTCCTAAGCCCTTTCCATCCCGAGGTAGACGGGATAATCTAAGTTATAAAAAAGACAGAAGGGGGAAGTGGATGCAATAATAGATGTGAGAGCAGAGGTCTCGCTATTGAGGAAAGAGCCATACCTGAATAGACTGGAACACCTTTTCTACCAGCGTCAACCCAACGCTACCAAATTCTTAACAAATATCCCGCCACTCAGATTCTAGTAATGGTAATAAAGTAACCCAATGGCGGTCGTTTTCCTAGAGCGAAGCAATGACAAACGAGAGATGTCATGTATTGAGAAGATGAAGTTCAGATCCGCGAGTAGAGTAGTAAGCAAGGTACCCTAGGTATGCTTAACGCCGAGCCAAAATTAAGTGAGTGAGTCCTATAAGCAGCGCGTCTGATCATGAACACAGAGGCAACCGTTGATAGACAGACTTGTCACGTCAATTGGTTGTTGTAATTATTGCGAAATCAGTTTTGTGGCGAGGGAGAATGCTCGACTAACGCCACAAAATGACAGGTGTATCAAGGTTAAGCAATATTAAACATTCGAAATTACAAGCGCACTAGGGTCACACGAGTTAGATGTACATACTCTTCAGGCAATATCCGCAACAGTGCGTGGACACCGACTCCCGCGGGGGATATACTGACCAATATGATACACGAAGAGAGATACAGGATGAAACAACTCAATTGAAAAGCCAGTGTGCAGAAGCCGGGGAGGCTCAAAGGCGAGGTCGTCAGCGCAAACAGAGGACACGGCTGGTGTGAGGTTGGGGCTGATGAGGGTGGATGAGATTCGGGGAAACACTTTCAAGATCGCGAAGCATTTCGGCGTCAGTCGTTTCGAAAAGGCGATTGATAATGCTACGATAACGGAAGGGTATATAGCAGCTCTACACAGCGCGAGGGAGCTGCTAGGATAGAGGGCGAGCAATCTCAGACCAATTGCTGTCGAAAAGACCGTGGCGAAGCGGACTGGCAGTGTTCGGTTCGGGACTTGTGTGGAGTCGCCAAACACGGACGGCGCGTCTGACGACCGAGGCGTTGTCAGACCCGCGATGTTTTAGTTGTTCTCTCCAAGCGGCCGCGGCAGAGGTGCTAGGGCTAGTGAAGTCGTACTCTCAGTATGGGTGAGACGCCGAAGAAGCAATTGATGTGGGAGCCATGTTCATGTCTTGATGCAGATAATGAGAAAACGCGTCTTGAAAAATAGGGAAACAAAAAAATAGAAAATAAGATACAATTGGAAATAGGGTATGTCAGCAGGCTAGCTAGGCGTGTAGGTGGTGCAAGCGTGTTAGATCCCTTATGTACTTTATGTATGTAGTAGTTGTATGCAGGTCTCAAGGCAGGCCGCATATGAGGTTACCTATACCAAACAAGTAGGCATGAGAGTGTTGAAGGAATAGCAGAGAAGACTCTGGAGAGTTTGTGGATCAAGTCGGGACCAATGTATCTAGCCCAATCCGATGCAAAACCCGGCAGCGTTCGCGCGAGGCAAACAATGCTGGAGAACTACCAGACGGGAAACAGCACGTTCGAGGACGGCACATCAACATGCGCTCGAGGCAGGATCTTGGGTAAGTATGGGATATACGGGGAGGCAGATACTGTAGGATAGCAAACCAGAGCCAGTGACGACAGGAAATCCACATGAACTACTGCACAGAGAGTTGAAGATCCACCGTGGTCGTCAACAACCACGAGGAAAACAAACCAGGAGATGCGGGTAGTAGTATGCGGCTAGATGGGCATGCAACGCTGTAACACTTGTTTGGAGTAGAATAATATGTACTGCAGATAGTACCAAACCAGGTAGGTTTGGGGAAGTGTATCTGACACTGAATGAAAGAACGAAGGAACGAATGAGTACTGTTAACGAGCGAATGGGAACGGGTTGGGACGATGCAGGCTAGCCGTGATGCAAGATGAGTTGTTCAGTTTCCAGAACTCGTGGGTGAGAGAGCCTGGCGAGGCAGCCCTTTGGGTCAGCCGCTTAGGTACCCAGGTAGACTCGAAGCCGAGCAGGCGCATGCTGACGGCAGTAGGTACAGTAGGAGCGAACGGGACAAGATGCTTGTCTTAGTCCGCGGTGCATACAGTACAACAGTGTACTAGCAGATCTAATTCGGGACGATTGGACAGAACAGGTACTTACACGCAAAGAACCGAATCTCAATTTGTATGTCGGAAGAACGAGTGACTGAGATTTGGTAAAAGGTAAGTAAAGATAGGTAGTATCTTACTGACTGTAAGTGAACGAGAATTAAATGGTAAGACTTTCAAAAAAGAGCCCGGGAAGAAAAACGCGACCAATGGGAAAAGGGGAAATGAGTATTTCGAAGTAGCATAATTACATACTGGTGTCTTCAGTAAGTACCTGTGATACAGCACCTTGTAGGAAACGTGGTGCAGGTAGATACCTCACAGTGACTTGGCCGGTGTAGACTACCTACCGTAGTAGATGAGACAACGGCCAGGAGGACAATTAACACGGAAACCACCGAAAATAAGGCCCCCTGATCAAAGTTGTTAAAACCAGCCCTGGTTTTCTTCCATTTTAAGATCGCCCTGGTTCCTCTCGGGCGAAGGCGGCCCACCGACACCAGGGTACAGGGGTTTGTTTGATCCTTCTACTCGGGGCGCGTGTACAAATTGGGAATATCTGTACAATTGGTGTCTTTTGCATGTCCTTTCTATCTCTCAACGAGGACGGCCTCTATTTAGCCAATCTCATGCTTATACTAGTGCCATGGAACGAGTCTTCAGCTCCAGTCATAGCCAAGAATAACCAACGTCATCTTCCTAGAACGGAGCCACGTTTGAATTACGTAGTAGTATACTTTTCTTTGTAAGTCCAAAAGCGCGCTGAAGCTCTAGTGTGAGCATCTGGAAACCTGCAGGAAGGTCGTCGTCCTCTGAGAACGTCCCTGTGCTCCGAAGTCGAGATGCGTTTACTCGCGAGAAGGCAGACTAAGTGTATAGATATAGTGTTGTAAATATATCGGTAGGCAGAGAGGTAAATCTTATCTACCGGCATCAAGAGCTGTGCAAGCTACATTATCTAGGGAGCGAAGAACCACGCGACTGGGACATTAATTGGACCAATCAAATAAGACATGGACGGTTATATTTTCCTTGTCTCTCCCAGCCACCTGATTTTTTAAGCCTAGTGCTACAACTTACGCAAGAATACGCAGGACAGCTGGTTTAGGCCGACGTCGTCAGGTGGCAGAAGTCCACTAAGAACAGCACTAATATAGTATAGTGTCAATTTTCAACTGACCTTGCACGACCTACAGTCCTCCACCATGATGCATCGACTCCCTAGGCCGGGCATCTAAGTGGCTGTCTCACGCACCCGTCGAGCCGGCTTCACCGCCAGATTCCTGCTTCCTGTACGATGATGATGGGCGTGCGGGCACGCGTTGCCACACTCTGCAGATATTGGAGACTGTGAGAGGCGACGCGGGCATCGACTGGAACTTGACTCCTTTCGCTGGGGAAAATGTGGTGGGGGAAAGGGGGTGGCCGCATGTGACGAGGCCAAACCAAGCAGCACTCGATGCTACCGATAATAACTACTGAGTAAATAACACGACCAACCTGCCGTGCTGCTTCCTACATATGTATCTATACTATATCTGCTACTGCCTACGCTATATACCGCGCTGCGTAGCGGAAAGTCAGACTACGGTATGTAGGGTAGGTACTGGTAGTCTAGCAAGTCGACTGTCGACTTGGCATCTCTGAGTCCACAGCCTTCACCGAAATCCCGTCCCTATCTGCTTAGATGGCGGGCATGCCGTGTCGAGACTGTCAATCATGTCAAAGCTCAACCCATCCTGTCTCGATTGTTTCATATCCTCGAGCAGCATTACCCGAGCTATGATTGGACGTCGAGTTCAGATAATGCATACTCCCACTGAGATACGTAGGTACTGTCCAACTTCATCACGTGGAAGTTAGTACGTTGGCGCAAAGAACCTAGATGAAGGATCACTTCCAACGCTCCTATGTAAAGATGCCGAGTGCAATAATATTCCTAGTCTCACGCGCGAGTAACGTACCTAGCTGCAGAGTGCGGCAAGGAATGGTGGCAAGTGTAAACAAACCCAAGTAACGCGTCTAACATCTGCCAAAGCCGAGACTCTGTTCGATCCGTGAAAATCCCATTCGTGGTACACCAGGGTCGCGTTCCACCAGAGAGCTCAGTAGAGAAAAAGATTCTTACGTAACCAACAGAGTAATCAACGTATCCCCCGTCGAGACGACAAGACATTCTATACAAAATTGCTTGAGAGGAAACTCTAGATAAACACATGGATCTAGACCTATCGTGCCTTCAAGTATGCTGCAGTGTAGCTCACATATCCCAGTCATCTAGAGACTCATAATTCTTTCCTTTTGGGGGGGGCGCAAGACTAGTATAAAGGGATGCGATGAGCTAGTATGTCGGCGCTGAAGTATGGAGTATTACCATTTAATTAAAACTGAACAACCAGGACTTTCACCTACGGTCTTTTGTAGGGGGCGTTGAAATGCATGTCTATTCACGGAATATGCGCCGTGTCCTATAAGACCAGTCTGTTGAGAGAGTGCATATCCCCAGATCTGCTATTCACAATGCTTTAGTGAGCGACTCCAAAAATCAAATTGTCAGAATCGCGTAAATATGCTTTTATTCCAGCGAAACTGCCATCTGAAAACAAATGGTATGTAGCATAGTGACGAGTCTCCGCCGTCCGTTGCCCCATCATTTCTCCTTTCTCCTCAAAACGTCCTAGGTCCGAAAAATAGGATATTGAGACCCATGAGCGCCAGTTTTCCATTCCCTATGAATAGCCCTACCTACCAGCCAGCCGTCCATGTAGATGCCATGTAAATGATGACCTTCTTAAACCCAATCCCTATTCCCCCGCATCGTCAATATTAAGTACTTTGAAGCGACCTATGTAAGATGCTATCGTCATATATCATATACGCGCGCCGATGATTGCGGCGCCCCATAGACAAAGCCCAATGAATATATACAAAGAACGTGATGTTTCCTTTTTGGCTTTCAATGCAAGGTTAGTCGGCTAACAGCACTTAAAGTGAGCCTGGGGTTTAGCCCGAAGAGACGAAGGTCCCTTACGCCTCCGACTACTCGCGGCCGGGACGCCGTTGCCGGGTTCCGCGACATCTTCAGTTTCGAAGCGTTCCTGGCCGACGGTAATGACTTTGATGACGTTACTAAGCCCGACGACGATGCTAGAACTGCCGACATTAGCCATGGGGCCCAGGTGGGTCACAAAAAGGTGCCCGTCGTCTTCAGCATCCACACATAGTGGTGCAGTCTCCCACGTATCCTGTTTTCCCCCAAAGTGTGAGAACATCCAGACCTCCCAGTCATCGTGGGCCTGTTGCGACGGAGTCATCGGGTGGTGGGTGTGACGGCGATGCCGGAGTCCGCTAGATTGTGATGAGGGTGGCGGGTAACTATGAGGATATTTCTCGGGAATTTTCCTTCTGACCCCTACCATGATCCCAGATGGTAGGGCCAGCCAGATGCCGGGATTTTTGATAATGCGTCTTGTTTCTTTGGCTCGCCTCCATGGACAACAGGTCTTCCGTGAAGGCGACTCTGGGTCGCAGAAGCAGAGAGATTCCTCTTCATTCTGCGGACTGTACGTCTGCACAACCAAATCGCGAGTATACGCATTAAGGTACGCAATTGTAAAGCTCCACAAAGCAACAGAACCGCATCGCATGCGCCTAGGTCTTGAGTGGAAAGCCTTTAGGCTTTTGGGCTGTATGGGGTCCACTTTAAACGTATAAATCGCCCGAAGAGTCTGTGCATCTACTAGGTCGACTGTTTGAGACCGAATAATAAGGAAGAAACTCAATTCTGGCAGTGCTTGAATTGAAATGAATTCCCGCTCTTTGATAGACTGATACGGGCCAACATTGATGGCACTCGATACCCAGTCGTATCCTTCTTGAGTTATGAGGTGAACTTGACCTTCTCTAGTCGACGTCATGATCTTCGGAGGAAATGCTTTCGATGGTGTTAGTTGGTATGAGGGCTAGAATTTAGATAAGGTTGGAAAGACTTACCTTTCTCAGCAAGAGCATCAACAGAAGCAACAGCACTCTCTTCTGGTATCACGTAGCTGCTAGATTCTCCGAGCTCAGGCCTTAATTCAGTGACGACTCCGTCACGACGGACCAGGATCAAGGAAGGGATAGCGGAACAGTCATCGCTCCCGAAGAAGAAAACTTCAGGTTTGTGTCGATAAGGATCAACCTGGATCGAGGGCCCCCATCGAAGGTCAGCCAGGTTCCATAATAACACACGATCGATGGTTAATAGAGCAAGCCAATGGGACTCATCCTCAATGCAAATAGCTAGAATCGGGAAGGGTATCGGAGGCGAGTTCTTTTCTCCACCTAAAACATAATTGTAGCCGCCGTCTTTAATATTCCAGACTCGGATGACTCGGTCGAGGCCTACTGACACGAGATGGCCAGCAGACGAGGCTGTCAACAAGGCAACGTCGAGGTGATGCCCTCCATGCAAAGTCTTAACACTAAGGAGCGAATCTTGGGGAGCTCCGGCATTTTCGGTTTCGGACAGCTGGTCCCATAGCAAATAATTCATCAGGAGCCGCACAAGAGCGGTAACGAGAAGGACTGTGACTAGGAAAGGAGTAAGTTGATTCCGTGCGAAATCATAGATTGCGGGTGAAAGCAGGGGCTCTTGGGCCGATGGCATTCGGTCGGATCCCTTGAGCACAAATATATATGGGTCAAATACCCGCGCAGTATAACTGTAAGCGGCAGGTCTGATGATGTTAATGACTTCACGAGCAGTTTCATGATCTTGTAATCGAAGCCATGAAGTTGGACTCCTTGCTTGATGCACCTCGACAAGGAGGGATGATTGAGCTGGGTCTACATCAGTATTCTTGCGTGTAGCTCGGATAAGCCTGCGAAGTATCTTGGTCGCGCTTTCATTCTCAAAGAAATGCCATTGCGCGATAAGGACAAATCCGACCATAACCGCGGTGCCTGCTATGCGTGTCGACATGGCGATCTTCCCTTGAAGCATAGTATCTAGCCATGCCTGACGCGGGTGATTATCGTTAGAGCGCCGATGGGACCTGATAGAGGCCTTGGCTAGGGCATCACTAAGTTCGGTTCGCCGCACATCAACGCTGAGTACGGCTAAAAAGAACGTCGATAGGTAGAAGAAATCGAATACTATCGCGATGGCTGCAAAGGTGCAAAATGCAGAAACTCCCGAGGTTACTATTCGTGAAAGACCGTACAATATGAGCAGATTTTGGCCAACACTCGCCAGTGCGATAGGGGCTGTTTCGCCGAAGGCGTGGCCAATTCTAGTACTCGTATTGTCTTCGGAAGGGGTGAGTATGACGGCATTGATGAGCCGAAATATGTTCTCCAGACTCATAGAGAATATGACTACTGGGTAGCCAAGTCGCGGTATTTTAGAGAGGTCAATCTTGAATATGGCACAAATAGTGAAACTCGATATGATAGCGAGAGCGATCTGCACCACAACAGTGACCATTAACCCGACTTTGGATTTAACAGCGCGTAGTTTAGATAAGCTGAAGAGGAAGTATATTAGGACAAGCGAGTAAGCAGAACCCAGCAGGATGGCATCTACTTTGGACATGAGGCGAAATTGGAATTCATATAGTTGACTCGGTCTTCCCTCATGTGGTGTGATGACTTTCCATTTATGTGTCATGCTGTTAGCAAGGGCTTGTACCTTTTCCTGCCAGATAGAGCCGACAGGAGAGTCTCGACGGTGGATCAGAGTAATAACCAATGCGTCTGCAGCGACTAGTCGGCGGTCTTCGAACCGTTTTCCGCTAAAGACGATCGAGTGCCTCAAAGTGACGTTAACTGAAGTGGGCTGATTCTTTCTCTGGTTTACCGTGCCGAGTATATCTTGATCTCGCTCGATGAGGTCGGACGAGCAAGACCAATATTGCAAGGGTGAGTGAAAAAACCACGATTCATTGGTCAGACCGTTAATAACATGTAAGGAATCGCGCTGCTTAAACGTGAGATACTTGCTTGCTTCTGCAGGTCTTTCCAGGCTACCGGGGCTCTGGCGCGGGTTGAAGTCGATGGTCGGGCCAAGAAGCTCATCCTGTAACTCGAGAGCTCCGAGTAAGACGTCTTTCTCGAGAGCCTGAAAGTAACTCCCATGGACCCATATAGATCGCATGATAACATCGGGCTCACAAGGAGTCTTCTCATCGACGAGATGAGCGTCTGTCCAGACATGGTGCGGAAGGCTGGACGCGCCATTGGTGAAGTCTGTGGTATATAGGAACGGAAATGGGTATATGAGAACAGCGGCGACAGCAACAGATATTAACAACGTGCTCAGGACATGGCTGGCGGCATATCTACCGTATCGCGCGAAAGCATTACGTAGTGGGTGGCTCGGATCTAGCACGGGCGCTTCGGTGGTTCTTCATTTACAAAGAGTCAACGACGATTGATTGAGGCAGTTGGGAGGAGAGCGCCGGCAACATACCCTCGGAACGGATAAAGGAGGTACCAAATCATCCTTTCAACGTGTACACTCGGCGACTAAGGCAAAGTCTCCAATTATGGACCGACTGACGGCCGTGCAGCGAAGGCAGAATAAAGATAGAGGCAGGCAGCCTTCGCATAGACTCGAATCGCGCATAGTGTGTGGGTTCGCTACGGGTTTGGAAATCAAGTCGATGAGGCGCATAAGACAAGACGGTGCAGAGCGAAGTCGAAGGCTTGGTCCGACACACAACACAGAGCACAAAGTGATGAAGACAACCGGTGAGCCAGTCAAGTGGGCATCGCGGACAGGGAAGTCTTTCGGGTACCTAGGTAAGACAGGTAAGGTAAGGCAGGCAGGTAAACCGTCCAGTGGGTAAAGTAGGATGTGATAGCAGGTAGATGGTAGGTGGTAGGTAGACTACTATGCGTACTATTACTAGACTTTGCTGCGGCGGCGGCGGCGGCGGCGAAAAGGAATGCGGGACAATGAGGAGGACCCAGATTGTTCACCAGCACGGTCTCAGCCAGTGGTGTACAGTCCAGTAGTAGTGGCACTAGTACAGTAGGAGGTGAGTTCTCAGTCCCACGGTCCACGGTCCACGGTCATAAAGGCATTGATCGATTGCTTGGTATCGGTATGCTTTAGGTAGGTCTGTGAGGACTGGTTACGTGGGTGCAGGGAACCCCCCGTGTCAGAAACAAGACGGTCGAGGCAAGCCAACAAGGTGCTTCGTGTAGCACATTCGCTCACATTCGCTGCTGTGGGGGACGCCAGACTAGAGCACCATGACACAATGCAGCACCTCCGTTGAGCTTTGGGCTGAAGAATCGTCGGGTCCAGAGCGACGCCAATGTTACCTACGGTACTGGATTTGCAGGCTTGCGGGTGCTGGCGCCACGAGCCAGTGGAAAGGGCACACCTCTAGTGCACCTAAATAGGCGGGCGGGCTGCTGCTGCTGCGGTCCCCGGCGCTACCTGGGTACGTACTTCGAGTCGACCGGCTATGAAGTGGGAGGCGGCCGGGACAGGGGAGGAAAAAACAAAGAAGGCAAATATTAGCCCGATTAAGCGAAGAAAAAAAAATGCGATGGAATTGCGCAGATGGGGATGGGGGGTTAGGAATGGGCAAATTTTGAGGGTTTCTTCTTTTCAGCTCTCTCACTGAGGGGCTGATCGTTGTGTTATTTAAAGTGGTATCAGTAATTAATCGAGCGATGATGAAAGACACCGCCAAAGCTAGCGAAAGAGCTTCAAATGGGGGGTTGAGGAGTTCTCTTGGTAGCGATTGACTGGACTGTCTCGGTCGGGGCCCCATGCCGCATGTTCCGTTGGGTCTTTTGTGGGCTCTTCTAGCCTAGGTAGGCTAGTGCTCGGTGGTGCGCTGTAACCATGGTGGTTAGGTACCTAGTAAGAGAGAGTTCGAACTTAGGTGTCCGATTATAGGGGCTTTCAACCCTGACCACGCACCCTAGTATCTGACTTGCTGAGTTGACGTTAGTAGGTACATATATATCTACTTACTCTTATACATGCTAGGGGTATCTAGCCATCTCAGCACCCATCTCAGTTATCCCTCTTCAAGCGCTCCGCCAGATGCATCTGAGCGCCGACTGTAAACTGGGTCGATGATTGCAACCAGATGATTCCAATAGTTAGAGTAGACACTCTTATTCGAAACAAGTGATTGGTTGTTGGTGTTTTATGGTATCCTTTGAGGTGGATCGTCGATGCACTAAGTCAAGGGAGGACTTGCCGAAAGCAGCAGTCTTCCATCCACCGAGGTCCAGATCTCTGTCGTCCACCATCATCCATCTACCCTCACTGTGGGCAGAGCAGCAGCATAGCGACGGGAACAGGCAGCGTCGGCCATGAGATCAGTAAAACCGAACCCTGTATTTTTGTACCGACATCCCTTCTGGCCTACCACGTCTGGGCAGGATCATGATGTGGTATAGGTATTCTGTCGGTGCCCGCCATGGCTATGCCAGCTATGCATCGCCAACTAATAGCTGGCTGGTGCTGTGCTCCCGCTTTTTGGACAAGCGCCCGTTCCTCAGCACACTCACTCGCTCGCCCGCTCACACTCACACTTACACACACATAATCGCAAGGGTTACGTGCCGAGGAGCAGCCAACCGTTTGGATGTTCCGTCCATGTGTGGCGAGCCCTGCCTATCCGGAATTCGGCCTGTTGCATCGATGCGGTGACTCTCTGTGCATACTTTATACAGCTCCCCTCGATGGTCTGCTAGGCAGCTCACTGGGCGTCCATTCACAGCACTTATGCAGCTCCGACCGGCTGGGATGTTGCGATGTGCTGGAATGGTTGTAAAGGAAGCATATGCACCAAGATCTACACGCGACTCCTGAGGTAGGTTGTTCAGTGTTTAGATAAGATAGTCGTTTGTGGTCAGCGAAATTGTTGTGGAATGGCGTGAATAGGGGACGCAGTGGTAGAAAAGGCAGCCGTTGGGAGACGGTGAGCAAATATATGTGATTCCCGTCCTCCGCCCCTGATGACAGTTCCATTCAACAAGAGGCCGTTCGGTGCCTGATCAGCCCACTGGAAATTTCTAGCCGCACTGCTTTGCAAGGTCAGCTCCGTCAAGGTGTCGGCATCGTGGTCGGATCAGCTCACTTTAAGGCATCATGACCCAGCGCGTTGGTTTCCATTGGCTGTGTGCTCCCATTCAGGCGTGGTGCATGACAGGGTTATAATTCCCCGACCGATTGACCTTTCTCCATTTGTAACTTCAGGGGACGTTTGCCTGACCGACGATCATGTTTATTGCGGCAGGCAGCATAAGGATCCGAACAGTCTTGTAATAGTATATGCCCACATAAGATTGTGACCAGATTGGCCGATTAGAGGATCTCACGGCTCGGTGTGGTCCTTGGGTCCAGGGCGGGCAGATCCGTCGTTAGGCGAAGTAGCGAACTCCAACTCGTTGACGGAGGAACTTAGTGTTGTGAGTAGGGCAGACTGACTCGCTGCAGCCGGGTCCGATCCTAATCGCTAACCTAGAACAGTGGGGGGAGGGGAACAAGTTGCTTGATCCCTCGATAAACCAGGACACCAATGTATACGAGATGGAAGCTCGCAAGCCCGAAGACTCGATCGTGGGGCTTCTCACCACTTATAATGAGCTCAACTCGTCGCGTATCGAGGAACTAGACGAGGAGCCAAGCCCCCTGGAGTTTATGCGCTATGTAGCGCGCAACACCCCTTTTGTCGTGCGGCGCGGTGCACAGGACTGGACTGCTACGCGAACATGGGACGCTGCGTACTTGTGCTCAACGTTGGCTGGCCACAAGGTCAATGTAGCCGTTACGCCGTACGGAAATGCAGACGCCCCCACGCTCGATGGCCGAGGATGTACCGTATTTGCGAAGCCGCACGAGGAAGACCAGGAGTTCGGCGAATTTCTCGAATTTTGTGAGTAAATCACGAAGTCATTTTCCTCTTGGTGACTCTTCGGGGTAAAAAGACACCTCCCGAGCCAATGGCATGCCCTCAATGCATCTCGCAGCTCCGAAACACTGCTAGGTCTAGTCTACCTTTGGAAATGGCTGTTACTGACCGAGAGTGTTGGTAGTGATGCGACAGGAAAGATCAGGTTCACCTCACGATGAGCCCGAAGCCGGAAAACGAGATGAAGTACGATATGCGCAAACACGTGAGTCTCTACGCTTATGTTTAACAAAAGCCCCTGAAACCCGGTATTGAAGAGAACTCAGAAAATGACAATCTACGCCACGAATATATTACGCTCTTTTCGCAGGTAGAAAAGAGTATAGCATTTGCGCGAATTGCACTGGAACGGGATCCAGATGCCATCAACATGTGGATCGGCAATTCGCGCTCCGTGACGGCATTACACCGTGACAACTACGAAAACATCTACGTTCAGGTCGCGGGGCGTAAGCACTTCGTTCTCCTACCCCCGCTCTTCCAGCCTTGCATCAACGAGCAAGATCTCGAGCCAGCTACATATGTCCGCGCCCAGAACGAGGAAGGGGAGAGTCTTGAGCTGCGTATGGACGAAACAGCAGACGAGAATGGGGACGGAGCACCAAAAGTCCCTTTTGCTACCTGGGATCCCGATAGACCCGAAATGCATGCGACGCCGTACTCGCCTCTCGCTGAACCCGTGCGTGTTTCGCTCGAACCTGGAGACATGCTCTATCTCCCAGCTATGTGGTAAGATTCTAGAAAGCCATGTGTTTCTTGAAAAGGGGGGTGCTAGTCGTTGCAGGTGTCTCTGGTAACCCATAGAACTGTTCGTTGACCAGTCTGCCAAGGTACCATAAAGTATCACAGTCGTGTTCAAAAGATGGAATTTGCGTCGCTATTAATTATTGGTAAGTGCTCGCCTCGATTTTCTCTGTACGACCATAATTAATGGATCGCCTACAGGTATGATATGGAGTTTAGTGGGCCACTATATTCAATTTGCTCGTTTGTCCGCAACGTGAGCCGGAAAGGTGTCAGCTCATGACCATTGCTAGAACGCAAAGCATATCTGTAGGAGTCAAAGCCATCGGGACTGTCTAACAAGCAGAGAAATAGGTAAGATAATTCTTATTTTAAGTCAGGCTATTACTATCTGTCAGCCCTTGATTTTGGTCGAGTCGACTCATACCATACAAACAAAATCATGTCCTATCCATTCATTTCAATGTCAACTCATGGAAACAACTACTACCTACTCCAGACACCGAGGCTTGCCAAACACAGAAACATGCTACGTACAGTCTTCTCTCTCTCTCCAGCTTGCCGCCAATGCTGACAGAGTGAGGGCATTAAACATTGATCTCGATTCCGACTCGGCTTCGCTGACTCTCATCTAAGAATCGCTCCTTATCGTCACCAATCTTGCGTCTGAACAGAGACAGGTCTTTGAGCAAGTCTTGCATGAAATCTTGCATATCATTCGCCTTCTCCTCGTAAGTCTCAGACTCGTACCCGTCGTCCTCGCCATCATCATCGTAGTACGCCTCGTCGACAAGGCTCTGTCGCTTGCTATCCCCTGCAACACCCTTCTCGTCTGCCACTTCCACTCCATTTTCTTTGTCAGCCTCTGGATCGTCGAGACCTTCGAGCTCCGAAGACCGCGGCTGTACGACGACTTCGGGGATCGGATTCTTCAAACTGTCGAGCGCGAGCTTAAGGTGCAGACGCAGTGCCTCGTTTTCAGTTTGAAGGCTGCGAATTTTGCCTTCAGCTACGAGACTGCGCTCTTCCATCATGCGCTGCATAGCGATTACTCTGTTCTGGTATTCTTCAAGACGTTCCTCGCTTTCACGGGCGTTCTTCTCTCGCTGTCGCGAATCCGACACAGAAAGTTGCAGCAAGCGAATCTCCTCGGCCATGGCAGTAATCTGTGCGTCTCGTTCCGCCGTACTGATGTGATCCTGGTTAACCACCGCACGTGTGCGAATCCTCTTGGCTTGGTCTGCATAACGCAGCGTGGATAAGGTCTCCTCATAATCGGAGGGTGCGATACACGCGATCATTGCCGTCTTGCTGTTTCCACCGAGAGAGTCCTTGAGAAGCCAAGTCAAAATAGAGTCTCGATATGGCACAATGTCCCTGCTCCTTTTCCCGGGCCTGCTTGCCTTGGGATCCACCAATGCTGCAATCACTCGTCCCAGAGTCGTCAATGATTTATTGATATTGCTGCCCTCGCGTAGGCGAGCTCCCGTAGCTTCTGTGGATTTGGCCCGTTCACTACCTGCAAGATCGACCAACCGTATACGTGAGCTCCGCTCTGTTGTTTCGTCTGTCTCCATGTCATGATGGATCTGTTTTAGCATGATAGTAAAAACGGCGTGACTTCGACTACTGGTGTCGTTCATCTTTGTGCTCGCTGTCGTCCGGCTTGCATCTCCCGCCTTCATATACCTCAATATCTCCCTGAAGTTCCTTACGGGCACCTCAGTCAAGTCTTTGACATATGGTCCTTCCACTGGTGATTCGCGGATCTTGAGGTAATATGGCGCTTGGTTCGGTACAACAGGAACAAGTAAGTCACGGACATGCTCATTATATACTTCGAAGTAGGACACCCGAACGTGGTACGAAATATTGGGAGTCTCATTCTGGGCGGCTTCGATGCGCTGGAAAAGATCTTCGCAAGTCCGAGGAATGAGACCGGGCTGTTCTGGTGTGCCCATCATGGTGTATGACTTGCCCGAGCCTGTTTGTCCGTAGGCAAAGATGCACGTGTGGTAACCCTCAAAGTTATGGTCGAGAAAGTCCTCTCCAAGGCTGTTGTAAACATCCTCCTGGTGTGCATAGTGTCTGTCTTTCGTATTATGGCTCCAGAACGAGCTGTCAAAGGTAAAAGACTTTTCTTCGATGACCTTCCGACTCTTAGCTCTGGTGTTTGCCGGATCGTCGTCGTTCGGGACGTGCAGTGTTGTCATCTGGGTGATAGGATCCATACTGATCAGACATTCTGCACCGCGTTGGATCTCTGTGACATTGATGATCTCTATTAGTCATTGAGAACAACCTCGACCCACGGCACCGCACCTCTTTCAAGTCTGCTGAAATCAATCTGAGAACCAACAGGACGTACCTCTGGGCAGAAAGGCCCTCACTCGCACCACAACCCTCACATTGCCGCCCCCGTCCATCCTCATCATGTGCGGTGGAAGTGTACCATCGCGGGACCGCAAGGACGGGGTGGACGCAGAGGAGCGGATTATGTTGGCGGAACGTCTCATCTCTTTATTGTTGAATGTGACCTGTTCAATTCCAGTGGGGGTTCGTGTGGAATTCGGTCGTGATTCAGGTGTCGATGGTAATAGCGCTTGCGGCAACGACACCATTCCAGACAATGTGTCGCAGAAATCCGAGATAGCGTTGCGGTATCGCTGCCGATTGAGATTGTCTGGTATGCCATACATCGAGGAGCCCCGGCAGGAGTGCCTAGCCATATAGGTGCTGCTACCTGCTGGGATTGTTGTGGGGCGGGTTATTTACTTTCGTTGCCCGGCAGCCACGATGCGCTGGCGCTTCTGGCTATCCTTTTGCGCTTGGTGCGAAAACCCCACTTACTATTGTACAGCACAGAATTAAATGTGACGTGATGTGATCGATTGGGACAGAGGGTACAAACTCGAAAACCTCAGGTTAACAGATGGTGTAAATTTTCTCTGTTCAGCGGCACGTAATCCGAAACGCGCCCAAGATTGTTACTAGAGCATAAGGTAGTATGTATTCATGTTTATTTACCTAATCGTCAAAGTCTAGGAACTACGGCAACCGGTCTATCTATATGCATGAGTCAAGATTACGCCAGTTATAAGACGTGTTGAGTACCTGTGCACTCACTGGGAACCAATTTTAGTATATAAATACTTAATATAACCCATCATGATCAGTGTCGCATTGCCTTCCTGCGTACCTCCTAGAGCGAAAGAATATCTGTACCTACGGTAAGTCTACGCAGTAGGTATGCAGTTCAGGATGCCCCCAATCCTACAGTACTTTTAGGCAGTTTTAAGTGTTGCGAACACCTACCTACTTATTACTCGTACGTCATACAACTAACCCAGATTAGGCCATACAGTTACAGCCACAAAGCACCATCTAGAACACCTTGCGGGCTGACAATTCCGTAAAGAGGATTCCCTCAGTTTCAGTATTGCGTTAGCGTGCTGCTACCTAGCTTGTACTATACAGCCAGACTTCACCATAGAACAATTTATATCAAGTACTTCTTGATTAAAGCTCAAGACTTCTTTGAGAGAAAAACCTGCACACTTATGCGCTTCGATTACCAGCTTGGCTTCGAGTCTTCAAGATGGAGGTTCATCTTCTAGTCTACGACCTATCAGGGGGGCTTGCTCGACAATTCTCTATGGGCATGCTTGGCTTCCAACTCGACGCCATTTATCATACATCTATCGAGCTAGAGGGAACGGAATACGTTTATGATAGTGGAATCAATACCATACGGCCTGGTAGCTCTCATCTTGGCCGACCACTTGAGCGTATATTTCTCGGAAAGACAGAGCTGCCGCTCGAGGTTATCCTCGAGTATTTAGACTCGCTGAGGGAGATCTACACTCCTCAGGCTTACGATCTATTTCGCCATAATTGTAACAACTTCAGCAACGACTTCGCAACTTTCTTGTTGAGAAAAGGTATTCCCGACCATATTGCCAACATGCCACAAGCAGTGCTTGATTCACCGTTTGGCAAGATGCTGCAGCCACAATTGACACAGATGGTCGAGCAGAGAAAGGCTCAGCAGGGTGGACTTCTCGGCATACAGAATAATCAGCAGCAAAGCAACGGAGTAGCAACGTCGTCAACGGCCGTTATAGAAGTATCCAACCTGCCAGCCTTAAACGCCGCTTTGGAGAGCGCTGTTAAAAAATCAGCTGTAATATTCTTCACATCAGCTACGTGCCCAGCTTGCAAAGTTCTCTACCCGATGTACAGCGAGTTAGCTGCTGAACACGGGAGAAATGTGGCTTTGATCAAAGTTGATATCTCGCGAGCACCTGACGTTGCACAGCACTACGCCGTGACTGCAACACCAACATTCGTGACTTTCGTTCATGGCAAGCAGCAAGAAAGCTGGGCCGGGGCTGATGCCGCTCGGTTGAGAGGTGCAGTGAAGTTACTGGCTGAGATGGCTGCCGGGCCTTCTCACCCACACCGATTGTTACGTCTTCCACACCTATCGAACCTCGACTCAAAACCGGTTTTATTCGCTAAAGTCCCTCCGCTTCCGAAGCTATTGTCCAAACTAGGGCCAGCTGCAAATGACCCTGCAGTCCAAGGCATGAAGCATTTTATCGAGGCTAGATCTGACGATGGCCCGGCAATGGCGACGCTGCCCGATCTATCTGCCTTCTCGAAGTTTCTATTCACAGCCTTGACAGATTTACCTCGGGAGCTTCTCTTCACGGTTGTAGACTTATTCCGATGTGGTCTCGTCGACCCGCGCGTAAGTGGCTACTATGCTGAGGAGCAGGATCATAAGACCATCGTTGCGCTTCTAGAGGCCGTGAATGATGACTCTGCGAGTCCCTACTCGCTCCGCTTAGTTACATTGCAACTGGCTTGCAACCTCTTCTCAAGCCCTCTATTCCCGGAGCAGATTTTGGGGCAGGTCCCGTTACGCGCTGCAGTTACTCGACTGCTCTCAAGTAGCTTCCTTGACGACAACCACAACGCAATTCGGGTGGCGGCTGCGTCGCTGCTCTATAATGTGGCTCATGAAAACAGTCGGCAAAGGCAGCAATCGAAAGAAGGACTCCTTGAAGAGGATCAGATAGAGCTTGCAGCTTCTGTATTAGAAGCTATTGCCCAAGAAGAGTCATCAACCGAGGCACTACACGGGATGTTATTAGCATTGGGACTCTTGGCGTACTGCACGCCGATGGAGGGAGAACTAATAGACCTACTAAGGACAATGGATGCACAAGGAACCATCCTAGCAAAGAAAAAGACGTTTCCCAACGAGCCTTTAATCGCCGAAGTCGGAACAGAGTTGCTAGGTAAAGGCCTGGTGAGGCAATGATTGGGATGATGATAGGATAGAGGACGGTAGAGCTCCAGTCTCTAGAGTTGTAGAGATCAGCATAGATCAATAATACATATAAATAGATAAAACATTAGAACCTTCTGATAGTCATCTCCAGAGCTACCGCAAAAAGATGCTATGATTAGAGCAAGCCAGTGTCTCAGGACACCTTAGAAGAAGCTCGAGTATAGACAAGGAAACTTGGCGACTGCTCCAACACCAAATTCTGAGCCTCAACGAGTCGATCTGACCTTTAGTAATATGTGAAAAGTCAACACTATTTACTTGTTTCCAGTCTACGACGGGCATGTGCTTAGATAGCGGTCGCTTTGTAAACTGGGTAATGTGAAGTAAGAATAACGTCACTCGCTAGTATCCATAACTTCAGCTTTGGAGATCCTGACTAAGTCCCAAATATGCAAATCATCACAATATAAAATGAAATTGCTCTCAATCAGACCTACCTACTGTTTGAATACTTATTAGAGATACTGTCCCAGTACTTCTATGGCAAGCATGACAGATCCCTCTTCACTAAAGGCATCGTGCCATTGCGGCCGGATTGCCATCGCCCTACCCAACCCGCCAGAGGACATCAATGAGTGTCACTGTAGCGTTTGCTACAAGCTTGGGGCAATGTGGGCATATTATCCGCGGGAGCAGGTGGCCGTGACAGCCTCTTCCTCTGCTTTCCCGCCCTCGATAATCGTCTCGCCTCATTCTGGTTCTGATCCCCCTGACCCCGGGGATAGCGATCCAAAGCCAATAACGCGAGGTATTAATACGGCCGTCGATGAAGCTCTGGACAGCTATGTGAGGGCAGACCTACCGGGCGAGAGAACCGGCGCTACGTTTTATCGCTGCGCTCATTGCGGGGCTTTGACACATTGGTGGAGTGCCTCGGGAGGTGATTTGACTATGGGTGTTAATTGTCGCTTGCTGCCTGAGAGCGAAGTCGAGGGGGTCAAGAGGATGGTAGGGCCTCGGTGACCCGACGTGAATGACCATAAAACAGTAATCTGTATATCATTAACGTCTCACGTCAATAAGGAGACGTGGAGGGGTGTCTATGCGGGTTTAAGCAGTGTAATATAAGAAAAGGGATTCACAATATGAAATAGACAAACAATACGAGAAGGAAGGTGAAAAGTCGGTGTGAGAAATGCTTCAAAGGAGCGTTCGAGCATCAACAGTACAGATCGAAATTACATGAATCGACGGGCAGGTGGAAATATAAGGAAAGTCAGATCGTTTAGACTACCAACCCCCAACTGCCCAACGAGCCACGAGTGCCGACCAAGGTTACATGCCGTGAGAGCCGCCTGACCGAGGCGTCCTTCACCTTGCGGTCGGTAATGTCCGCAAAGGATCTGAGATAACAGATAGATACCCAGCCATACTTCGAATATAGAAAGATCCCCAAAGGTAACGCTGGCTTAGCACATGAATGGAACAACGCACTGCAGTGTCTTAGGAGTGTCCGAAATGTTGGGGAAGCATTACATATGGAGAGCCCACGTCGTCTCCCAGAAATGGTAATATTCTAGACCCCTATCCCATTCTTCTGAAGGGGCCATACTAGGTGGAGACACAGTTAGTCCCAAGCAGGCATTTCGCCCTAAGTAGCACCCGTTATAGCTACATTATTTCTTGTAAGATACTAGTAGTGAGTGTTGTTATGTTTCGTTAAGGAGTTATACTCAAGAACTAAAAAAATAATTTATAATGTTTAGCTTATAGTCTGCTGGCACTTATACTGTATAAGTGCGTACAGCCTGTGATAGGTTCAGCAGCCTACGTATCTTCTGCCCTCCAATTATATTTAATTCGAACGTTTTCAATACCCATATTCTAAAGTAGTTAAGATGTCTCTATAGCGGGCGTTACGAAGAGTAAAGTGTATTCTGGGTGGTGGCTGAACTAATATGCAACCAAGTGGGTTTCCGGCCAATGTAGTGAAGAGACTCGGCCAACGTAGTATGGCCCTTTTGAAGGAGTCTTATCGACTCAATTTCGAAATACCACTATGGTCTGAAGCTTTCTGTCCCATTCCGGACCCTCGCACCGAGCAACAACATAGAAGGATTCTAGAAGGATTCATCAAACTTTAAAGTTCAGTGCATTATGCTGAATTCTAAATCCTAGAGAACATACTCATAGTTAATCTAGTTTTGTCTTCTCTGAGTTCCCGCCGACAGAGTTTCTTAAGAATGGGCATATAAAGTCGAATTAGTCGGTGCAACACATTGATACTTTGACTATTCGTTGGTTACACAACTTGGTCTATCGTGAAGGTCGATAAAGGTCTATAACATAAGGATAGTAAACATCTTATTATTGTTGAGCAGAAGCAAGACAGTACCACTCCACTGGGTCTGTAGGTAAGAATAGGCATTCTATTCAGCGTCGTGATGGGGCTATGACCTGCCTTGAGACCATGATCCTACTTAGGCCACCCCGTGTACGATGTTGTATTGCCGCAGCACATGCGGCCTTATCTACACCATCATCCCAATACTACTGAGCATAACCGACTTACACATGTTTGGTTGCGATGCACGTTTTTTTGGCTTTCACATGGTCACATTGGGTATGCACGGAATTTCTAGATCAACTTCGATGAGCTTTGGTTACGATCCATTTATAAGAAGCGCCGAGTCCTGCATCTGATGTTCTTGATACCGTCCAAACTGCACGAATGTTGCGACTCATCAACAGACTGTTTCTTCTTTGCTGTTTCGATCTGCCCACAAGCCACACGGCACAATTCTTCATAGAAAAGGCAAGAGATAAACCTTCACAGAGAAAGGACATATGTCTAACTAGAGTTCTAGTTGCCCAGGGCGTTAATGTCATATATCGGGATGATGTCTCGCCTATCGACCGCTGAGTCTGTCAGTAACATCATCTTCGGGCTGTTTTCGATGCTTTGCAACCTCGTGGTCGTCTGGCAAAACCAACGGATCATGAACGAAGTGAGGTATGCTTGTCTTGCCCTATAAGGAATTCCAATATTAGTTTTTTATTTATGATGTACATCCTAATAAGTCACAGAACTAGAAGAGCTCGTCGTTCAAGCTGGACACCATAACGATATAAAGCTACAAAGATGCGGATACACTAGGGTATTCAGGCAGCGGGGGAGTGATAGGCGATCGAGACTCTCCTTCTCCACGGAGTGATCGGGGTTGTAACATTATTGTATTCTCATTGTATTTTCATTCCTCTTGCTTCCCTGATGGTTGACACCGCACCTAAGGCTTCGGACAGGTGCAATTTTTAGAAGGATACTGGTTGGGGCGACTGTAACGATTCACACGACTGGAGGCATTGGTATCAACTGTATTACTCTCGAGATGTATATTCTTCGCTTCTCATTCCAGATTTATTCTTCGTTGGCTAGCTACCAGGTAGCAAATAACTTAAAAATACCAACATTTTCTTGGTCTTGTAGCTCGGAGGCGTATAAGTTCTCAAGTGCAAGTCGCACCTTAGAGATACAAGGTGTCTCACGTTCTTCTGCATTGAGGGACATATGAATAAGTAGCCTTAGGTAGTGTTCCAGAGGGCTTCCGCCTGGTTCAAAGGCAGTATGTCATATGGTGGGCTGAACATCGTAGTGAACAAAAGAGTTGGTAGATGGTTTCAAAATATATGTACAACTCGGAATACCTACCTAGGTAGTAGGTACTTGGTACACCAAGAACGCTAGTACTATTTGAACGTTAGTAGAAGCTTCCTAATGGCCAGTATAGTTGCGCTAGCCCCCGCAATTGATACCCACTACTGGCTGGCTGGCCTTTCGCCGTCCTTGGCAGGACGACCCCCCCCTGAACTGCCAATTAAGCCCTGGTAGAGGCTTAACCTTGAAATTTGGGGCGAAGATTTTCGATATTGATTAACTAACCTGCGTGTTCTTATTACATATTTATTAATACCCCCTTTCTCCCACAGTGCGCTCGAACTTGACCCGACACACCAACGCTCGTTCATCCCCAACTGTTCCAATCCCCTGTCCGACCGACACGACATTTACCGGTCGAGAAACTGGTTCTCTCGCTTCCGCCCCGACCTGACTTGTGACATATTGTCTAACCTCATTCTACCTGGTCTTGAGAGCTTGAGAGCTCCAGATTTTCCCCTGCGCAGTCTTCTCAATCGCCGATTGTTTTCTTCTGCTTCTTCCCCATCTCTAGTGGGGATGCGCTGTGATTGAGGGTTATGAGGAGAACATCTGTCTCGTTGCCTACGAAGCAAGTCCGTCGCGATCCTCACGAGAAAGCCGACCGGTACGACGCCGGTCACAGAGAAGCAGGCATCCTGGAGAAGTTACAACGCGCCGGGATGAATCCGGCCCAGAAGTCGCGGTGGCTGAAGACCACTGCCATCGTCGTCTTTATTCTTTTCCTCTTCTACTATCTTTCGCCTAAGGGCGTAGATTACTACCAAGGAGGTGCGTTCGTCTGTTATCGGTTACTGGAATCTTCCTACGACAACGTTGTTACTAACAGTCCTATCAGTGTCGCAAGCCGGCGGCCAAAGTCCCTCCGATTCATCGTACGGTACCGACAAATGCACGAAGTCGTTCTCCAGAGACAAGCCAATCGTTCAATATGTCCTCATGATCGACGCCGGTAGCACTGGATCCCGCATCCATGTTTACAAGTTTAATAACTGTGGCCCTACCCCGGAACTTGAAGGCGAGGAGTTTCGCATGACCGAGAAGAGCGTTGGTGGCTTGAGCAAGTATAAGGACGACCCCGTCGCCGCCGCCAAGACCTTGGATCCCCTCCTTGCTGTGGCTATGGAGCACGTCCCTGACAAGCTGAAGGGCTGCACTCCTATTGCCGTCAAAGCTACTGCCGGCTTACGTATGATAGGGACGGAAGCAGCAGACAGGATCTTAAAAACTGTGCGGGAACACCTCGAGAAGGGTTACCCTTTCGCAGTTGTGTCTGAGAAAGAAAATGGAGTTGCGATCATGGATGGCTCGGACGAGGGCGTATATGCCTGGATTACCACTAACTACCTCTTGGGAAAGATTGGCGGTCCCGATGACAGCCCGACTGCTGCTATTTTTGATCTAGGTGGTGGGTCGACACAGATCGTTTTCGAGCCAACGTTTAAGGGACTCAGTTCTGGTGGTATGCCTGAGAAGCTGGCTGAAGGCGATCACAAGTACGAACTGTCCTTTGGGGGACGAAACTTCGAGCTGTACCAACATTCCCATCTTGGATATGGTCTTATGACTGCTCGCAATGCAATTCACCTAAGCCTATTGAATGATATATACGCCAAGGAGAAGAGCCTCGACTTCCTCAAGAAACCTATCCGAAATCATCCTTGCATCAATGCCGGCCAGAGCGACGTCGTTAAGGTCAAACTGCCGGAAGACAGCCCGTTGGGTACAGGTGAACTGGAACTGAACGTAACCGGCCCAGCTATCCCGGCCCCAGCTCAGTGCCGCAGTCTGGCTGAGAAGATCCTGATGAAAGATGCTCATTGCAAGTTGGCTCCATGCTCTTTCAACGGTGTTCATCAACCCTCTTTGGCGAAGACTTTTGCACGGGAAGATGTCTACATTTTCTCATTCTTCTACGATCGTACGAAACCCCTAGGGATGCCAGACTCTTTCACCTTGCGTGAGCTCCATGACTTGACAAATACTGTTTGCGGTGGCGAAGAGTCCTGGGATGGCTTTAGCAATCTCCCTGACGCCCTGGACGAGCTCAGGGACCGTGGTGAATACTGCCTCGACCTCAACTTCATGATTGGTCTCCTGCACACCGGCTACGATATGCCCATTGACCGCGAGGTTAGAATCGCTAAGAAAATAAAGGATAATGAATTGGGCTGGTGCTTAGGAGCAAGGTAAGCTCTTCCCCATTGTGCAGTCTATTTCTCCCGTTGGAATACGGGACTAACGCTCTATATTAGTTTGCCTTTGTTGGCAAAGGACTCCGGCTGGACATGCAAAGTTAACCAGGTCTACTAATAATGCATTTGCAAATTAATTTTATGGTAGACAAGTACGGATCGGATTGGGCATCGATGAATACATGGGACACCACTAGAATATAGTACTTACGCAACCTAATGAAGGGAGGAAGAGGCAAAGGCAAGGATAAATCTACGCTCGGGGGTTTGGAAGACTTTGGCATTAGAAGCTCCTCGAGGCCCGGCGTTTGCGGAAAGATTGAAATTTCAACGTCTGTAGAATTACGAATCAGGGTGTACGACAGCACGACTCTTTATCATGGTATGTTTACCTTTCTCCGGAAGAGAGTGTGTAGAGGTGTGCCCTGGAAAGCAGAAAGACATGGACTTAGTTGCATGAAAACCATCAACAAAATTTATAACAGAATCTACTGCCTTTGATTACACTTGTACATAAGAATAGTTGGATTTTGTCACGAGCATTAAATTTATAAATTTGACTAGCCAAATCACCTTGCTTTCTTGTTCCAAATGAAGCAAACAATTTACTGTCATGACTTGACGGGGTATCTCATATTGTGTACATTGATACTGTGACAACACAGCTATACTGGTGGCTTGTTTCCGATGGTCTGTCTAGGGTATTTAGCTTTGACCGAATCATTTGCACCTCAAAGTGGCGCATCAACCATGCCCAAGATGTCCTCAACCACGTCCTCGGGCTGCACGTCCTCGAGCAACGCCTTGACGGCGGCCAGATCGCTTCCCCACTGCATACTCCGCTCACGCTCGGCCGGCACGATGACGATGCGATGGGCATAGATCTTGCGGGCAGCGAGCTGGACCAGCTCGGGGGTGACGAAGTCGAGGCCGTGGAGCGCCGCCAACGAGCGGATCAGCGTGCGGAAATGCGCCGTCGCGGTCGGCGGGACGCTGCCGGGCGCCACAGCCCGGTGGAGCCGGAGGAAGGCGATGATGTTCATCTGGTAGCGCTGGACTTCGATGTCGACGTGTGCTTGGAGGCTTAGGGTCGAGAGTGTGGATATGTCCGTTTCAGTGAAGACCGGATTGCGTCTCGTAGTGCCGCTCGTGCTGCTGTTATTGTTGTTGTCTGCTGGCAGGGGGCTGGCTTGGTTTTGCATCGCCCAGTCTGTGGTTGATATGTAGTGCACCGAGCCTGGACCTGCGGGCATGGTTGGTGTGAGGATCGGTGTTGATGGCGTCCTGGATCCTCGTTTCCGATGGACAACACTTGCTGAGCTTGCCTGGCTGGCGGCATCGTCATCACGGTCCTCCTTGTCTCCGTCAACATCGTCAACGTCCTCTCTGTTGTCATGGACGTTAGGATATTCTTCCTCTCCGTCTTCCTCATCATCCATATGTGCGAATCCATCCTCAGGATCTTGCCAATGCGAAATGTAAAAGTGATCGTTCAGATGCTTCGTTAAGCGAGCCTGGCCAGCGCTCTCGGACCCCAGGGCCGCGATGAGCAGGAATTGCTTAGGACATGCTTGTTCGGCCGTTCGCATGAATATTCGCCGCGTACGCATGAGTTCCAGACATTGTATCTGCACGGCCTTAGGCGCAGTGTCTAGATTCCGGGCTATTATTATGTTGGCGATCTGTTGCTGCTGCTGTGTGGCAGTCGATAGGAAAGATCCCTTGGACGGCGAGACGGCAGCGGCACTCGGGGAGTGATGAGAAGCTGGCGACTGTAGAGACCTGTGTTGATGCTGCGGTAAATGACTATGCATATGCGCATGCGAATGCGAATGCGGCGCCCAGCTGCCATTGCCGCTGCCGTGCTGCGCATTGAAATACGACTCGGATCCGCGAGTGTGCAGAGGTGAGGGCGTGCGAGGGTCAGTAGTTGGCTTTGGCTGGGATGGCGACTGTGGGAGTTGGATTGCGGCGACAAGGTCCTCGAGCATCGTATCGGGCGTGCAATCCACGACAGCAGAGCCTAATCCGAAGGTGCGCGAGGCGACGAGCTGGAGCTCTACGGTCAGGTCGTCGAGATACTCTGCGTCGGTGCTGATGATGCAGTGCTCGCGGCTGATGAGGCAGAGCAGCGCCGCTAGATCGATGTCTCCTAGCTGTCGGACCTTGCGCACTAGATCCTCATCCGCCATCTCGTCTAGTTTTAAGCATTGAAGAGTCCATGGGATCACATGACTGTCGTCGATGTTTGTTCTGTTCTGGTTGGGCCTTGGGTCACCGACACTACGGAGTTGAAGCTACCTTATGTAGGTAGACAACCAGGTACTTGATTAGGGATCTTTGACCTTCTCGGCAAGTGGGCTGCGGGCAGGATGCTACTAAGCAGGGTGGCTCGGCGCTATCCTGTACCAACCTTCCACCTTACTTAGATAGTACCTACCCATCTAACTAAAGTTGGTACTTAGTCACAAATAGTTTAGATCACAGGCTTCTAGTCGGCTTCAAGTGTTACCGCCTTAATTATTGCGTGTATCATTTCTACCTATGTATTTTTACACTGGTATGTTGTACAATCGTCGTTTATCCCGGGCCACCATCACGTTTAAGCGTTCCAATCCTGCTCACCACCTGATCGGCCGCCACTAGGTACCCTCGGTGTCAGCGGAATTGGAATGAAATTGAAGTGGAATTGATATGAGACCAAGCACAACGCCGCGAATATCGAGTGAGTAACAGGTGACAGCTTACACTCCCGACCAGAACTTCTTGTCCACCTTGTCGTGGGGTGCTTCCTCGGCCTTGTCGTGTCTCTGTTCGAACTCTTGATTATGTCTTTCGACTTCCCGCTTCTGTTCATCTGTTAAACCAGACTTGACGCTGTTGGTGGACTGGTTCAGGATCTTGGGCTGCGGTGCGTTGTGGCCTTGTGGTCCTTTGAGAGCCTCACCTCCATTCGCCGTGCCGGTCCCGCTGTCGTTGGGGATCTGGCCTGCAGTCGGGCTACCGCCTGTCTCGACCGCTTCTTTCGATCTGGAGCCACCGGACTGTGCGCTGGCTTGCTCTTCAGGCTCTCCGCCAGAGGCTGCCTTCTTCATGCTATCGGAAAATGAGCTCTTAGTAGAAGCATTCGACCCCTGGCCGACATCCGGTGGTGCGGGTCCCGGGTGCTCTGATGATTCCTGAGCTTTGTTTGACGGGGGTTGCTTTTCTGGGTGCTCTGCTACAGGATCTCCCTTGCCGTCTCCGTAGCCTTGATGCGCACGGAGGGGTGTGGCTGCAATGAAGGTACGTCTTTGAGGGTGTAGAGCTCGTGTGCGAGTCGTAGCCCGCAGGACTCTAATGGAGTTGGTGAGGCGAATTCCACCCATTGTCGTAAGTTATTATGGTTGATATTGTGTCTTTTCCGATTTAATTCAGGCTTAAAAACACTTGAAAATTCTGGTTTGTTTATTTTCGAATTCAATTGGTGCTGTTTTTGAGCGCTATGCGGAAAGCCAGAGCATGTTTGATCGAGCCGACAAACCATTTATACCATGTCATAATAGATTCAAGACGTGATGTCATCATCATGACGCTAACTGGCCTTCAAAAGGATCCTTCTGCGATAACACTTTAGGTAGGTAACGGTACCTACCTCTAAGTAGATACCTGGGGTGTGTTCAGCATCTCAAGAGCAAGACCACCGTGGCTGAACACTGTCGCACGCAATTAGCATTCCTAACCAACTAAGTGACAGCTTGTAGATCGTTTTCGTTTCACCGAGTCCCGTATTTAATCTACGAATATGTACATAGTATGGTATCTGGGTAACAAGTACGTACCCACCAGCTTCGATGCGGGGCATTTGTGGCTTTATCGTGGAGTTACTGGTCACCTGCCGTGACCCAGCCACCCAATAATTGGTCCTGCGTCGTAGGTGCTGAACCAAGTGCTGAACAAGAGCTGTTTAAGTTAGTAATGGTAAGGGTGACCCTGTGTCTCAGCTATCGCTACTGTTGCTTCTTAACCTGACTTCGGACCAAACAATAACTTCCAACTGCCCATTTCTTTCGTGAGCATTTCACATATCTATTTACACGTTTCTCGACCGTTGAGCAGCGATTGCAGTCGCCCTAATACCGAAAGAAGTCCCCGTCAACCTTGACGAGGCTCACCGAACCATCACAATCAGACTAAGCTTCTGGGCTTGACCAACTTCAACATGGCGTCTAGGAAGAAGGTGCTTCTGAAGGTATGTTGTCGCCCATTCTCGGCTCACGCCTTTTTCTGTGCATCTCTAAAATATTTGGTAAAACAGGTTATTATCCTCGGGGACAGCGGTGTCGGCAAGACAAGCTTGATGAACCAATATGTACGTCCGCTGACGCGACTACGAGGCCGACTTCTAAAGACCTCGAGACGATTTCCTCGAAACTACCCAGGGCGAACGGCTAATGTATCCTCGAATATTAGGTCAACAAGAAATTCAGCGCGAGTTACAAGGCTACGATTGGCGCCGATTTCTTAACCCGAGAGGTTCTGGTGGACGATAGGCAAGTCACGATGCAGGTATGACACGGCATTTTCGCGCAGCCAGTAAAGAGGAGAATGGCTGATGCATGGTAGCTCTGGGACACGGCCGGCCAAGAACGCTTCCAGTCTCTGGGCGTTGCCTTCTACCGCGGTGCCGACTGTTGCGTGTTAGTGTTCGACGTCAACAATTCCAAGAGTTTCGATGCGTTGGACAGCTGGAGAGATGAGTTCTTAATCCAGGCTTCACCGCGGGACCCTGAGAACTTCCCTTTCGTAAGTGGAAGAAGGACGCTTGATTCTAAATTGGGCGTATGCTAATGTGAAATTGCAAAGGTGGTTCTCGGGAACAAGATCGACGTCGAGGAGAGCAAGCGAGTAGTGCGTTGATCCTGTCTCCATTTCCACTCAACTTAGGCGCTTCATATTGATGGTTTCATTATGTAGATCTCGAGCAAGAGGGCGGCTACTTTCTGCCATTCTAAAGGCGATATCCCATATTTCGAGACAAGTGCTAAGGAAGCCATCAACGTCGAGCAAGCGTTCGAAGGTGAGTTCAAGTCTCTCTAATGAACCTCGGCCATCGGAGTA
Organism: Xylaria sp. FL0064; assembly: GCA_022593225.1. Taxonomy (NCBI): domain Eukaryota; kingdom Fungi; phylum Ascomycota; class Sordariomycetes; order Xylariales; family Xylariaceae; genus Xylaria; species Xylaria sp. FL0064. The sequence continues at coordinate 681,243 of JAJKLE010000012.1, read as the reverse complement.
TAATCTAACGCAAGCCACGCAGTTATTGCACGGAATGCACTTGCTCAGGAAGAATCCGAAGAGTTTAGTGGAGATTTCCAGGACCCCATCAATATCCACATTGAGAACGACCGCGATGGTTGCGCGTGCTGAGCGGGGGAAGACACGACCAAGACCCGCTCAAATTCATGATACCATCATATAACAATTAATACCAGGCCCACAAAAGGAATAACATATCCTGATGTGCGGTGCCTACTTTGTCTATTCATCCATACCGCATCTGTCTAGTGCAACCTGCTTGCATCGAGCCCTTATAGAGGTGCTGGTCGTCTACGATCAGTTGGCAACGCGGAACAGTATCTAGCGATTTATCACCACTTCAGAGAGAACGTGTATAGAGAACGTGGAATACATGGTTGATAGGCCTCGTTGACTGAAGTGTATTTCTTCAATCATCGTTGGCACCAAGCCTAAAGACTGCTGTTCTACGCTCCCCATTATGGTTAGACGCTGTTTTGATATACTGTAGGGACAGAAGCTCGTTTATTTTGGAATTCATTGTACTGTCATTGACTCGATCCTGCTGTGAAATAATCTAGTACTAACGTCTGGCGTGATGAACTATAACAATCATAAGCGATGATGCGGCTCGTCCGGGACTTCGTTTTAGGCTATAACTTAGGTACGTGGTAGGTATGGTATTTTAGGTGGGTTGCGAGGTACTGATTACTATAAGTATTTACAGGGGTCGGCTCAGACAATTGGCTTGTGATTTCGGGTGGCCGCCTGCACTGGACAACCTGTCGGTAACCTATCTGTTTCAAATGATCATACATTCTCGCCCAAGGGTTGGATAAACAACATTCGTAAATTATTGCCCTGTCTCGAAATCAATGATCTCCTCCGGTGCCTACAGCGTCACCTACTCAGGTACCGATCGTGTACTCATCCGACTTGAAGCACTGCCGCTCAGTCCTTTCCCGGGATGATGTCTTCGGAGTCGCGGGTATTAGACGGCGGCATGGAACAAAGAGATGGCGATGACAGGATCAGGCACCGATCGTCCGGAGCGCACTCGGCCAGCGACCACGTACCACCGTCTCTCAGATCTCACGGAAGTTCATTCAGTTTGAGACGCAGATTCGGTATTCGGCGCTTCGCGCGCAGGACGCTTGGAATCAGTCTGCTTCTACTCACCGTTTTCCTTTGGACATCGTCGAGTTTCCTTGCCAGCGTCAGTATTTGGCTATCAAACGCACCGCTTCCCAGTAGTAGTAGTAGTAGCGTGACTGACATGGTAACCAGTACATCTTCTCCGGCCGTAGTTATAATAAGCCATTTTTTGTTACGTATCTCAATACATCTACCTTTGCGCTTTCGATGATACCCATTTCTATCAAACACATTATACAAAACGGCGGATTTAGGCATGTGAAGAAGCAAGCGTTACAGGCATGGAGGGCACGCGCTCACGGGATAGCGGGGTTGAAGGCTCAAGCGGACAGCGGAGATTCCGCGCTCGAAGAACGGCTGCTCGTCAACGAGGAAGAGTACCTCGAGGTCAACGGTATCTCGCAAACCGTCGATCAGCTATCGTTTCTCGAGACAGCGAAATTCAGTCTCGAATTCGCCATGATATGGTTCTGCGGCAATTATTTCGCCTTTGCCTGCTTGGAGTACACGAGCGTTGGGAGTGTCACGATTCTAACGTCCACGAGCAGTGTGTGGACGCTGATATTTTGCGCGATTATTAAAATCGAAGCTTTCTCAGTCCGGAAACTGATCGGTGTGTTGGCGTCGCTGTCAGGCGTCATCCTCATATCGTTGGTGGACCTTTCTGGCGACGGAAATGATGACGGCCGTGGCAACTTTCCACACAAAACTCAAGCACAGATCGCGATTGGCGATGGCATGGCGCTCATCAGCGCCATCATCTATGGTGTCTACGTAGTCGTGATGAAAGTTAGAATAGGAAGCGAAGACCGCGTCAATATGCCGTTATTTTTCGGGCTTGTCGGAGTATTTAATGTTCTGCTCCTTTGGCCATTGTTTCCCTTTCTACATTATACGGGGATAGAACCTGTGAGTCTTCCACTTCCTTCTGAATGTACAAATCCAACATGAGATTGACTGAGTCCCAGTTCGAATTGCCTCCAAGCGGTAAAATCTGGACCATCGTTCTGGTATGTTCCCTCGACAATGTATGACTACTTGAGATTAACAATCCTATAGGTCAACGCGTTGTTTTCCTTTGTCAGTGATATATCTTGGGCATACGCCATGCTCCTGACAACGCCGCTTGTCGTTACCGTGGGCTTGTCATTAAACATCCCGTTATCACTGATTGGAGAGATGATACAATATGACCAATACTCAAGCTTTGTGTATTGGGTCGGCGCCGTGATAGTAGTGGTCTCGTTCTTGTTTATTAATCACGAAAGCCACGAAAGTGATCGCCACGCTAAGACTATAGATTCAGACGCCGAGCTATGATTGATATGATGCTAGAGCAAGGCTATTCTGAAGGAACTCGGAATTCCGAGAAACAAAGGGGGTAGTGAACACATAATTATATGGGATACCTAAGGTAGTTACGGCGTTTGAAGACGGGGCCTTTATTTTGGAACTGTTCATTGGCAACGGGGCCAATTCCGCTAGACCACTATGTGAAATAGATGGGGAGTTCACATGTGATTACCAGATGAGAGTCCAGGGTTGCTTGATATCAGGACTAAGTAGTAACTTGATGAACTACTTAAGCAGAGACTTGCTCACGTTTCTTACGCTTCTGCCTAATCCCTTACCTCTCTCCTAAGCAATCCCAGTGTGATGGAGCGGCCCAGTCCCCTGATCCAAGCTTAGTGAGATCAAACCTATCATCTTCAACATCATCTAGCCTGTAGCGCAGGAAATGATCGCAATATAGGCAATGCTGAGCATGCTCCTATCCTGGCAAATCTGAACGTTATTGCTTACATCCCGTATTGATCACAGAATTCTTCTAGATGCTAAGCCGCTGTCAACCACTCTACTACAATTGTCATTTGCCCCATCAGCATCATGCACGTTGACGAGGGACAGGCAAGTATCGCAATCTGATGAGCTAGTAACATGCCCTGCTTTGACTGACCAAGCTTACAAATCAGCCCGAAGGTCATCATGCAGCTACGTCCCCATGTCTCGTATACGCTGTAGTGGATTGTAGTGCATAACTAGATTAGTAATTGATAGAAGTGCAGCTTCACCCATGCGTAGGGCTAAGGTAAGGACAGATATCTGAACAGAGACTGACACGGGGGTGGAGAATCTTATAAGGATAAGCTATAGGTATATCAGCAGAGCACGCGCTTCGCCTCGTGGCCAAGCAATTCCCGAATGTGACACATAAAACCGGCTCGATCTAGACTTTACTTTACCTATCTAGGATCTGAACGATTAAAGATGTCAGCAAACGAAACCCCGCGGCTCAACTCATCCGGCGGGCCCCTCTTCCGCAGGCCGGATCTCTCCCACGAGGAATTCGCGACGGCATGGCACCGCCACGGCCGACTTGCCCTGCCGTGGGCCCTGAAGTTCGGCGTCTGGGAGTACATCCAGATCCACATGCCGGATCCTCGCCCCGCGGAAACTATCTCAACGCAAGCAACGAGCGAAGACACCGTCGAGTCCAGAGCCAGGCGCATCCTTCAGCAGGCCGACGGCGTGGCGATCATGCGCCGTTACGACGTGCCTACTGAGGATGGGAGTTTATTCTTCAAGAGCGTCGTACTTCAGGATGAGAGGACATTCTTGCACGAGGAGTCTGGTGCTGGCGCCGTCAAGGGGGACCCGCCTGTTTACGATGTCCCGGAGCTGCATGTTGATGTCTGGAGGGAGATGGCGCTGGGTATGGGTGGTGTTGAGTATGGTAAGTTACTGTTATCGCTTGGTTTACTATGCCCTTGAACGGTTTACGTGAGAAAATGAGTGGATTACTGATTGCGAGCTGGTGTAGTCAAGATTAGAGATGGGAAGGATGTAAATGAGGACGCCATGTGGGAGGAGTGGGAGAGAGTTGAGAGGGAGAAAGAGACGTCTAAGTGATGAACCGTGATGTTGGTGGTGTGTGAGTTAGTCTACAGGTTAAACAATGGGAATCGGGTTGACGAAGGAATATACCTAGAAGTATATACATATGTACCCTATTATCAGATTATGGGTTGGGATACATACTGTGCTTGGGTTACACATGCTCAGCAGAGATGGTAGAATGATGCCTAAGGCAATAGCAATCGGGTCCAGGCACTGCGTACCAAGAAACCAGAGCATATTCTCCACTCTGAATCGTCGATCTCACTTAATCCGGGATCGACATTTTCAATTCCCCATTCCCACAGATCGAAAAGTGAGATGGGGAAGGCTTGCAACAAAAACCTGCGTAGCAAGCCTTTTGACCGAGACTACCTGGGCATGGCCCGTGACTCGTGGTTCGTGACTCGTGAGCCGCGAGCCTCATGCTACTAGCTTACTGTCAGCTGTAAGTCATACCTACCGGTAGCCCGGTAAAACCGAAAGCTGCAGGTATTACACGTGCGGCGAGCGACGTGTATGTAAACTAGCCCTGAATGTCTGAAACTCTAGGCATTAACAATGAGTCGATTCCTCGGCAGGTAGCGTGCATTTTCTACCAGATCGTGCTTTCCCCAGTGGAAATTTAAGAGCTAAATCGGGATATTATATTATTAAACAGCTCCAAGTCGTTCCTACTGAACTTATTCTTCATATACTGCATCACCTTCCCACTCTCTAGAACGGTCCAGAGTCTTTGGTCGGTACTTAGGCAGGGCGAGTCATAGGAGGTGCAAAGGCAAATTCAGGCACTAATCTGATCGTGACCCAACCACAAATCATCCCGTGATCTCCACTTACTCTTTCCCTCTGCCTTGCAGGTTGTCATAGCCCTACTGCCTACCTAGGCACATGGACTAATCGCCTGGTTGTTATTCCACTTAGAGCCCTGCGCAATGTTCGTGACTAGGATAAGACCAATCAAGCTAGAACCCGCAATTGGTGTTCTAAAAGGTTCTCTTAGCTTAGGAAGGATATATGTTCAGGTGCTTTCATTACGTCTCTCCGTCTCCATAAATTCTTGAAATACTTGATTGCTGGCTTTCCATCGCCATCGCCATCTTCTTCCCTTCATTCTACTTTTAGTTAAAGCCTAACGTAGTCGGCTATCATTCCTCATCTGTACTTGGCGTCACGCAGTTTCTCTTTATTAACCTGTGGGAAACTTGTTATTAGCGGTCTGGAAGCCTCGTGATTTCCGCTGTGAGAACGTACTTAATTATATGTATTCATGATTGGCCTCCTTCGCCGTGTCTATTCGAGGTCGTGATTTTGGCAGTCGCAACGTCGTTCATCTTTTTACCTAGAACCATTACACTATCTCTACGCTCTCATCGAAGCGCAACTTTATCACCTAGGCAGCTTCGTCTCAGCTCTCTTTATAAACCATCTACCTCTTCGCATTCGCTCTGCCGCCCCTAGATTCCCTCTCCCCCCTAAGTAACAGCACCTATGACCATGCCCTCTAAAGTTGGGGACTCCAGTCGTCCCCTGTCTGAATCTATTAATGCCGCTACCCGTCCTCTTCACACGAAACTAAACAAGTTGGTCGTTTCCCGTTTACCGTTGGCGCTGCCTCCCCAAGCCGATGACGCCTCTCAGTACGTGTCGGGCCTCTTGCACATTGCGCCGGTATACATCACGTTTGAATCATTATGGAAGACTATCCTAGAACTCCCAGAGTCGCATCATGCCGAGAAAGATGATTCTACCGCTACCATGAGCGAATCGGCGGGGGTCCAACCGCACGGCCGTCCGATCCTCGATACCCGGATAGAAGCCTTGCTCACCAAACTATATTTCGAGGGTCTCCAACGCTCACAGCCTTTACAACAAGATTTAATATCCTTGACAGGCTGGTCAGATCTCACACTGTCGGAACAGCTCGATAATGCCTCGAAATCGCCGATCCTCAGCGACTTCTTAGGCCATATCGAAAAGTCCGTGGGAAAGTCTCCCCACGTTCTGCTAGCGTATGCCTGGGTTCTATACATGGCGCTCTTCTCAGGCGGTCGCTTTATTCGAGCATCGCTCGAGGCGATATATCCAGCATTTTGGGTCCCTGCGTCGTCTCAACGGCCAACGCCTGCCGCCCTCGCAGGCTCTGCGGCAGCTAGTGTACAGCCGCTGGATTTCTTCCGATTTAGCACGCCCGAGGACGGCGAGGACCTCAAACGAGAATTCAAGAAGCGTCTCCTCGAGTTCGAATCCTATCTCATGGCACCCGAGCGAGAGGAGGTCATCGAAGAGTCGCGTCGTATCTTTGATTTCATGATACAGCTTGTCGGCGAGCTAGACGATTTCTGTGGGACAGATAAGGAGGCCGCTGAAGCTAGGTTGCTGAGTCTACGCAGTAGAGACAGCCTCGTTGTCCAGAGGGAGCGGAAACAGCAGCTCGCTGAAGCAGCGCGGAAGGCTACCGCGGCCCAGCGTACTCGGAACTGGGTCGAGAAAGCTACATAAGTTTTGGACTAATTCCTGAGTAAATCTGTATTTGTTTTAGATATTCGGCTCGGCGTTGGGTTGGAGAGGCTCGAAGACTAGAGCGCATCATTCACGAGACTGGGATAGAGAGTTGATAGGTTGCAGCATGAGATACGTTGAATACGATACCCGATTAGATTACCAGTTAAATGTCACTCGTTTATAATGAAATCGATAGATAGACTTTTCGAGATGGAGAGAGCGAAGGCTTGGGAGACAGCATTCATAGGCACACATACGTAATTTACTTGAGAAACAATCATTGAGGCCGTCATGGACCTGTGTATCTACCAAGCGAGGACAGAGGTTGACTGACGGAGACGAAGCGTAGGAAAATGTGCAATTAGATACACAACCAAGTCCTCAAACAAACAGCCGTTCTTTCCTTCTCCCGTCGTTCCTTTCGTCGTTCCTTCCCCGTTTGCAGTCCTTCAATTCCATCTACCTATATAGGTATTTACTACTCCTCGAACTTGGCCTTCAAGATCTCCGCCGCCACCATGCGTCCGGTGGCATTGCAGAAGTCGGCCTGGATGTGGAGCCACTTGTTGGCGCGGTAGCGGGCCTCGATGCCGGCGAGCACGCGACAGTCGCTCTCGCTGTAGAAGCGGTCAGCGCGCAGCACCTTCTGGTCCGGGTACATGTCGCCGAACATGGTGTCGTAGAGGAATCGGCGCTGTGCCCAGAACTCGGCCGCCAAGTTCTCTTCATCCTCTTCCTCATCTTCTTCACTCTCGGTTTCCTCGCCGCCGTTCTCGGAGATGGAGCTTGAGTCAGAGGTGGAAGCACCCTTCTTGTTTTTGTCTTTCTTGTCCTTGGACTTCTTGCCCTTGTCCTCAGCCTCGGAGTTGGGGTCGCCGTCCTGCTTGGCTTTGTCCTTGTCCTTGTCCTTGGACTTATCATCGCCATTCTCTTCGTTGCTCTTCTTGTTCTTGTCGATGTAGATGCTCGCTAGCTCTTTCGTCAGGATGCCGAGCTGCTTGGCGTGCGCGAGGAGCTCGCGGTGACGATATTGACATTCTCGTCGGTGGCGGCCGAGTGCCTTTCCGATCTCGGCCCACCTGTAGCAGATATTACTTGCGTTAGAGACGAGGCTCGTAAAGCCCTTTTTTTGTGAAGATAGGGGATAAACAGGGAGGGATATGATAGTGACATGAACACTCACGATTTCTCCTTGGCCTTCATGATGCAGATCAAGCGGTCCTCCTTTCGGGTCCACTGGGGAGCAGCTTCAGAAGATGCGTCAGTGACAGCCATCTCCTCCTTTGCCTTTTCTTTGGCTTCGGCCACAAAGGAAGTAAGTTCGTCAATCTCGTCCTCGGAGCCCGCCTCGGCGCATGTGGACACGATGTCGCTGTTGTCCTCCGAAGGTGTGTTCTTGGAGGCAGAAGAAGCTTCGGAGATCACAGGACTGCGAAAAGTGACCTCTGTTGTTTGTTATTAGCAATTGCACTTGCGTGTATCCATAAAGGCTGCGCGCCTGGTAGGCGCATAAAGAAAACTATGCGTTCGTGAAAACAACCAACGTGGGATAGAAGAATCAAACAGAATCATACTCTTTTGTGGCTTCACTTGGTCGGCCATTGTACATGATACTTTTATCAATCCACCTAGAACTTCCAATGAATTAATCTGGGATGCACGGCAAATAACAGAACTGTGCAATGGGCGTGCTCTATTGATAGACAAGTGTAGGGTTGTGGAAGTGCTGTGCTGGGAGAGGCATACACATGTAGGTGCAGTCACTTCCTACAGGTAGGTGTATTGGGGTACAAACTTGGGAGTTAGAAGTACATAGTGCACGTGAGAGGTATATTCGATAAGCGAAATACAAGCAAACAAGCTGGTAAATATGCTGTTGTGGTGTGAGCTGTTACCCAGGAGATACTGGGTTTCTAGACAGCAACAGCACCATTGATAGTAACACCTAGGTATATACAGCATAGCATATAAAGCTCTCTCTATTTACTATTAGCTGTCGAATTATTGGTGTAATATTACTGCTGGGCCGTTAAGTAGCAAGGTATGCAACATCTCGTAATAGGCATCACATAATCCCAACACCCCCTTTGCGCAGACTCAGCCAGATTGGCAACCTTATTTCGTACAGGGCGACGCGTCTGCACGTGAGGTAGGGAGGGCCACGTACCCTACTGCATCCAGTCTCTTTATCAGGAGCTTAGGTATCTTGAATTTATATAGGTGTCTGAGCCCTCATCTATAACTTGCTTCTCGGTCTCCATTTAGCATAAGGGTGTTCCTCTTCCCCAGGTACCAAATGGTCAACGGCGCTCGTATGTAGCAGGCCAGGGTGGATTTGATCCAGACTCGTGATTCCGCATTGCTGCATCGTCGTCTCCAGCTCATCGGTCAAAACTAATATCAGTCAGCACGAATCCAGGAGTGCCTCCCGAAAGTTGTGAGAACATGGCGAGAGACGTACTGTTCACAAATTGCTCAATGCCCTCCTTTCCGTAATTCAAGGCAAACAAGAACCCTCGTCCTATCCCTACAGCTTTGGCACCTAGACACAAAGCCTTGAAAATGTCTGTCCCTCGTGTTATACCCCCGTCGATGTACACCTCCATCTTGTCGAAGATTTGCGGGCAGCACTTCTGCAGCTCCAATAATACCAATATCGTGGCCGGAGCCGTGTCGAGACTCCTACCCCCGTGATTCGTGATATAGATTGCCTCAACGCCGACCTCCATTGCCTTGACGGCGTCCATGGTGGTCTGAATGCCTTTTAGTACGATCGGTAGACCGGGGACGGTCTTCCTCAACCACGCGATATCATCCCAGTTAAGCGATGCATCGATGAAGTGGCCCATGATACGCCCCAAGGAGCCGCCCTTACCATCGTTCTTGGCCTTCATGTCAGACATTGGTAATTTCATACTCTCATCGGCTTTGAGACGCTCATCTGCCTCCCGCTTGCCAATAACAGGGGCGTCGATCGTGACGAAGATAGCCCGGACACCCCTCTCCTTCACAAGCCGCAGCAGCTTCTCCGACTTCCGCCTGTCTTTATCGACATACAGCTGGAAGAAAACAGGCACGTTCGTCCCATCAGCGCTCTTGGTTTCTTCCACGGCATCCATTACCTCGGACAGCGGGAACGAACAGCTCGTCGACACGCACTGCGGGATGCCGAGGCTCTGCGCACCGCGCCCTAGCTCGCGCTCGCCCTCGGGGTGGAACAGCTTCCCCATGGACGTCGGCGCGATGAAAAGCGGCGTCGCGATGCGGTGGCCTAGCATCGTCGTGCTGACGTCAACGGAACTCACGTCCCGCAGTACCCGCGGCCGCAGCACGATGTCGTCGTACGTGGTGCTGTTCCGCTCCATCGTCAGACAGTCCGTCGCGGCCGAGGTCAGGAATGCCCACGCCTTCGGCGTGTAGCTCTGCTGCGCCGCGAGCCGGAAGTCGTGGGCGTTGATGAGGCTCGAAAGAGGGGGTCTGACGCCCCTGGCTTTCGCTGGCGGAGGATCCATTGTCGGCGGTGGTCGTACCCATTCCTCTGTTATCGTGCTCCTGTCTAGGATGCCGATCTGCCGGGACGGCGGCAGGGTTGTGCGGACTAGGGATGGCGAGTGAATCTCCGAGTACGCTGCTGTTGCGTCGCGGCCGGCGTGTTGGAGCAACACGCTCACACCGCCGGGATGCTCGGGTGCGAACTCGCTGAAATCGTACACCACGCCGTCTATGACGAGCCAGAGGTCGTCCAGGGATTTGTGTGCTGCGATCTCCTCGACACTCACCGGCCGACCGTTCGGCGTATCCTTAGCACTCATACTGACCTTTTCTCCAGTGACAATTATTTTGAATTGTGACTATATATTTCCCTGGTAGTCATGTATGACTATTCCGCATCCGACACCGCATATTAAATATAGGAGAGGAAGTGGCTTTAGATTGTACATTGTTATGTACGTCGATAAGTCTTTACAAGGTATTCGACCGAGATGTTGTAAGTCGGCGGAAAAGACACCGACTGGTTTGCGCCCACACACTTCTCCACCGTTTTAACCCCCCTACACCCGTCAAATTTCTCCATAGTCTCTCGGAAAACAATTGCCTTCCCCAAGATGTACTTGTCGTTATTTCCGCTATAGCTTGAGCCTGGTGATTTATATATCAATGCACCTATTCGAGGTACTTCATCAACAACAGCGCCTATTGATTCCTAGTAGTAGATCTTAGATAGGCCGTATCAGGAACGCCTACACGAATTTTGGTTAGAAGTGAATTGCACCATAACGTAGTCTCTTCCCGAAAACTCTACTGCGCAGTGAAATAGCTAACACTTGAATCGCTCGCGACCCCTTTTCTCATTCCGCAAGCGCCTTCCCGACCAACGTCTTCCCACGCTCGCTAAGCTGCATACCAAGCGCGATCTCGCGCCCGCGCGGACTCATCTTGGCCCAGGTCTTGCGAAGGATATTGATCATCTTGTCCTCGTCGACGTCGTCCCGCTTCTCGAAGTCGTCGAGCTGGTCGTCGAGGAAAACTAAACACGCCGTGTCCTCGAGGACCTGGGTCTCGGCGTCTGCGGCGAGGTTCTCCTTCCTCACGAGCGCCGCCACGCGCTCGATGTCTTCGGCCGGAAGAAGACCTGGCGTGGAGGATGAGAGAAGCGTCTTGATCTTCTCTGCTGCTTGCGTCTTCTGCTTCGCGCGCCACGTCAGGTAGCCTGGTCGCGTCATGGGGAAGCTGTCGCGTGGTATCTCCCATCTTTTTGCACGCCGCAAGTCGGTTTGATCAGCCGGTTATAATCCATAAGGTAAACAGTGTTCTCATGTCATCTTGATGAGAGCTCCACTAGGAACTCCATGTATTGCGGGTTCTTCGAGTTTTGAAATTCTCATCTCGTCGCAAGTAGCTAACGAGCCCAGATAGGTGAGTACATAGGTAGGTACACTCACCTCCTGAAATGCTGCGCTCGACAAGCGAGCTGTAACACAGGTGATGCATCCGGACACCGTACTGCAAGCCAGCGCGTCATCTTGCGCGCATAGTGCAGTTCGTTGGGCACCGTTTCATCGCTACCATTTGCGCTCGGAACAGTCCTGGGGTCTTCGGCGTGCGCGTCGTCGATGAGCTTCAGCGCCGCTGCGAAGTTTGCGGGAAGGTCTGGTAAGGTCGTCATGGTATGGTACTATTACCTGTCCACCAAAGAAAAGGCTACGTGGAATTGTTTGTACTTGAATGAGATGGAGAAAGCCAATCTGATGTTGGTTTAATAAAGCGGTATGTGATAAATGCAAATAATAAAATAAAATAAAATAAAGCCAAGGAGGCCCGGCGTCGAGCCAAAAATGTCGCTGACATGAAAGCAGCCAACTACTATCGTGGAAATACTATCTAGTGAGGTGGGGTTGTTTCGGGACCTTATCACTCTGGAACCGGTCTGGAGGTACATTTGACCAAGTCTCTGTGATTTCATAGATCACCTATTTACTACTTGTGCGATAATTGAGAGCCTTATGGTACAGGTAATCATGGAATTGATTTATTGCCTCCTTGGCCGCGTACTTCAGCCTTAGGATAGGCGTGATGAAGTCGCCTTTCCTCTCGGAGCAAAACACACCTCAAAATCATCTTGCATCAGCAAACCACTGTATAGCGCACCTCCGAAAACTGTGATAGCTGCTGGTATATTCCCTTGATATCCTATCATTAGATATCCTGGTAGCGCCGCCGCGGCGGCGGCGGCGGCTATTCCATTCTATGGATTCCTCCCTGAAAGCAATTAGGTATCATACGCCCAAACTTCGACGCCAAATCCCCCGGAGCCCAGAACGCACGATATATACAAAAGTCCATATGATAGTCACCTAGATTCGTCCCGATTATAATCCCACCAGGTCCCAGGTCGAGTTCATGTTCCAGGATATGGGTGATATGATTGGTATTGCTGCGGAAGCGGTGGACTATATGGAGCGTATTCGGACTGCTGGTGATGTACAGTCGGCGGGTGGTGTATAGCTGGCTGTAGCGGTTGTAAAGGTGGTGAATGGTTTGAAAGGGCTGATACCATCGTATTGTAGTTATCAGCAGGGCTGACAGGGCTCACAGGACTCTCTTCCAGTGGCGACACAGCTTCGTCTTGGGGTTTCGCAGGGGCAGCTCGTGGAGCAAAGTACGCCGGCACCTCATCGCTGTGATTATTTCCTACATCGTCGTAGATCGCGCTCTGCACCCCGTAGGCATTCTGCGGATATGATAACACGGGCTGATCCGAGGTCTGAGCCATACCGGGAGGCGCCTCGCCATAAAATGTCGACGGATATTGTGATCCTGGTATCGGCTCGTTGTGGTTGTACATCATGTCGTGCTCACTGGGTGGCATTTTCCGGCCCAACGCAAGAGGGTCTACGCCCTCGGGTCGCTTCTTCCGTCTATACAAGCAGAAGAATACAGCGGCAAATATCAGGGCGAGACCGGCAACACCGCCCACTACGCCGCCAGCAATGGCACCGACATTGGTCGAGCCAGAGCTCACTCCGACAGAGCTAGAAGGTACTGTTGTGGATGAGCCATTATTACCAGGAATATTGACAGTGACGGTGGTGGTGATGATACCATTGGTAGTCGTGAAAGTAGATTGCGAGGACGTAGTAGAGCTTGTTTCACTCTCGGACACGAGGCTAGCTACAATGTCGCCCGATGCCGCTTTGGCAGCGCATCCTATGAAGTACGCGCCATACAACGGATCGTAGAAACTCGCATCGTAAGAGTGTGTCACACAATGCGGACGATCCGATTCACTACTATTTCTTCGCTCAGCATACAAGTGCGGAGGGCTCAGCCGTCTTATAATATGCTTACCAATACGTCGTCAGTGGATCTCCAGACCATTGCGCTGACCTCGTAGATTCCAGGCATGTCGTGGGCACGATGCAGCCGCGAGGATTCGTTTCGGTGCAACACCCTACAATGCCAAGGACGCGATCTAGCCTGCAAAACTCCCCACTATCACCATCGCAAGTGACTGCCGGGCCTGTGGGACATAATATAAATAGCCTTTGTTAGTTGTCGATATCACAGAGGAAAAGAAAATCGGCTTAGTGGCTTCAACATACCGTCGAGATTATCGGCGGAGTAGCCACATATCGTGGACATGTCACCATCTCTCCTCCGCAGCTCCCAGCCGAACGGCCGCCTATCGGGGGCAGAAGTCGTCTTCGGCACCCATTCATCATCAGGACGCAACGTGGGAGCTTCAACGGTAGGGGTCACCGGAGCCCAATCCCCCGCACTTGAACCCATCTGAAACCGGCGGGCATTAGCGTGCGCGACCACATAGCTCAGGGCAGTCAATCGGAGGGCGAGTGCCATTATTTATTTACGCCTTCGTCCATCGGGGAAGGGGAGGGAAAAGCCGACGAGAAGCGGAAGGGAGGAGCAGCAGTAACGGCACCGGGCCATTACTTATGATCACAGACAGGGTATAGGTGGCAGAGAGCACGAGCAAATTGCGGATGATGGCAGAGGTGGTGGTAGAGACGGTGGTGGTGCTGGTGCTGCGCTGCTGCTTATTGCCGGACTCGGCTATCGCGAGCTCTTCCCGTTGAGGCTGTCAGCTGAAGTAGCACCCCGCTCTCGAGGTTCAATGATGAGACCCTGCCCTGTCGACGCTATCTACACCACGCTATACCACACTATACCAACCCTAGGCATGTCAGATTCAGAGTCGTGCTTAGAGTGTGCCGGCTAAGCAAGCCATGGACCGCCATGGAGAAGATCCTCGACGGCATGCCAATGAGGGGCGAGCTCGCCCATGCAGTGTCAGCACCAACCCGGGAAGAGAGCTGTGGGCGGGCACTAGAAGCTGCGTGTGGTCTGCCAACATTGCCTGTACCATTGCCTGTACCATTGCCTGCATGGTCGTTGGCGTTGGCATTGGCACCCCATATGCCCCGTTGTGCAAACGCGGGCAGAGGTACGACCATCGTCTCACGGCTTGGTGCTTGGTGCTTGGTGCCTCGAACGAACAGCTGCGTTGGGTGGGCAGAGTGGGCGTGAGACAAGACCCGAAGCGGTGTTCTAAGAATAGAAACGCGCCGGTTCGTCGCCGTTCTTACGGTAGTGTACCTCAACGCAGGCTAATAAACAGCTGACCTGGTCTGACGAGCCCATGGAAAAGTGGCGTAGGTAGAGTATGTTAGTATGTATACGCAGTATTGGTGAGGAATGCGATGATCAATCAAATACATCCATTGTATACACTCTTGTGGCCAGTAGTCATTGAAAGAGGTGACCTGATCACTGATCTAGATGCATTAGATATACATAACCTGCCTCCAGATGGAGACAGAAAGTAACACCATCTACCTTACCTACCGTAGCATACAATATAGTTGGGAAATCAAATAGTCCCACACCCGAAGCCCGATTCGGCTCTTGTTACACGGAGTATACTGTCGACACCGAATATCATTCTCCAATGAAACGGACACACGACTACACTAGCGCACTGCGACCTGCTCTAGAATATCATCGACAGACGGCCATTTCAATTATCTTGTCACTTTGGTCCAGGTACCTTGAAATACTACCATCCAGCACACGCTGTATGGATGCGGCGGCCGTTACTATTACAAGTATGAAACTCGTACAGCTATCGAGTTGCTCTTTTCAGAAGCAATCCTCCAATGCTCTCTCCCAGTCCGTGAAAATGACTCATATGAACTTATAAAATAAACCCACTGAAGTAGCGGTATATCTGCCGTCTTATATAAATAGCGATTTTGCAGAAGATTGGTATGTACTAACGGGATCATGGGGTAAATTTACCATGGGGGTAGCCTTGTCTCTACCGGCCTCTGTACTGCGAACGAGATGGGTGAGCTATACTAGTGGAGTCGCTCTCATTATTGGCTTCATCTTATTTTTACCTTATTTTTTCGTCTCATTGGATTGCTTTCCTGCTTGTTGAAATAACACAAATATCCGCAGCATACTACTACGTTACTCAGTACATTGCAAGCTAGTGTTGGAACTTTCCACTTGTACATACTCTCTTAATCATATATACTAGTGTCGCGTACCATGGGTGTGTTGGTAAGATCGCCTGAGAATCATGCCTCAAAGGTAAGCGTTAGGATTTCCGGATATGATGCTGACGTTGCCATGTTTCATTAGCATGAACCAACTTAGATAGGCTACACGAAACGACACCAGGCCGGTAAGTGTGTGTAAGAAGAATTACGGACGGTAAAGGCGGTGACCAGATAAACCGCCAATTGGCAAAAATTTACTCACAGCTGGTCGCATACAATAGCAGTAAAAGTAGGTAAGCAAATATGTAGGCTGTGGTAGTCCTTTGGTGCGAAAGGCCTTGGCATGGAGCTGCTATGCCAACTACGGCACTTCGTCTACTGTAGCCGTGGTAGCCACCCGAAATACGACTGCTACTGAGGACGGCATAAATGCGCAATGAATGGATGAGTCTGTGTCCATCCCAAATCCACGTTTGGCCTTCTCCCACGTTTCCAGTTATTGCATGTTAACGGTAGATAATAGAAGATAAAATTACAAATATTAGGAAAAGAGGCTCTTTCCCATGCGGCTCATCAATACCTCGTCTCTCAAGCTGGAAGAGTTCCTGGGGGAACCCACCGACCCCCAATTCCCCAGATATGCCATCCTTTCACATACCTGGGGGGCGGGTGAGGTGACTTTCCAAGACATGCAAGAACCCGAAGTAGCCAAGAAGAAAGCAGGCTATGATAAAATCGCTAAATGTTGCGAAACAGCGCTGAATGAAGCTTGGGCTGGGCGTGGGTGGACACTTGCTGCATCAACAAGACGAGCAGTGCTGAGCTTTCTGAAGGTGTGATCTCTCCCCCGCAAACAGAACTAGAATAGGTCAGTTCATTCCATTGCTGACGGTCTTCGGACAGAGATCAACTCTATGTTTAAATGGTATGAGCATTCAACAATATGCTATGCATATCTAAGCGACGTGGGGATTCCCGAATCGGACTCCCAGGCTCCGCCCGTACACTCCGACTGGAGGATTCCCAGATGGTTCACTCGAGGCTGGACCCTTCAGGAACTTGTTGCGCCTTTTGAAATTATCATATACGATCGCGAATGGAACCAGCTGGGCACGAAGAGGCGCGTGACAGGTGAACTTTCGAAAAAGACGCTCATTCCGGAGAAAGTCCTATTGAACCCAGGACTGAGACGCGAAAATTCCGTTGCAGCACGCATGTTATAGGCAATGCAAAGACAGACTACCAGAATAGAAGATAGAGCTTACCCTCTACTCGATCTCTGTAAGAGTTTCCTACATCCTTTTTCTCGTACTTCCGTCTGACGTGGAATGAAATGAGGGGTATCGTTCCAGCACAGGTAATCCACGATTCCCTGACACCCTCAATCTCATTCACACGTCTTCAAACCGGCCTTGGTGACCCTTGAAGTCGATATCAACATGCCTTTACTATATGGCGAGGGTAAGAAGGCTCTTTCAAGGCTTCAAACAGAGATCTTAAATACCATAGACGACGATACTGTTTTTCTTGGGGGATTAGCCCCTAGAGAAGAAGATTTATGGTTAGCAGCATACGCTCGATCAACCGAAAACGATTTTCTAGTCAGTCCAGGCAACGTTTTCGACGATATCATGGCTACATTACAACCAACACGGGGGACCGGTGAGCTGATTACGGCTCAGGCGTTTCCTTCCATGAATGTGCCTGTGAGTTGGGGGCGGAATGACCCGATGAGAGATCTAAGGTTGAGGGGGATGTCCTCTCGATGTCTATGCGGATTATTCAGGTCACGTTACCTAATCGTCCGCCTCCAAGAGCATACTTCACCTTGAATAAACAATTCCTAGACGACATGGATCCAGCGAACCAGCGGATCCTCCAGGACCATGTTTTCGACCGTCTAAGGTCTGACGGCAGATATCCCTGCCTAGGGATGCCCCGTTGTGGAAAAGATGACCAATTCGTCGCGCGATACTTTATGTGCAAGCTTGTCGAACAGGAGATCTTCGCCTATCCTATGCCTATATATCGCTTCGTTCCCCCGAAGGTAGTTTATCATTGGCCCGAAATGCAATGCAACATACAGCTTAATAGAGGCGCCTGGGAACCATCTCATTTCATGAAACCCCTCCGGCATCCAGCAAGTTGGGTTTTGCTAGAAAGTCCGGTTTGGTCAAATGTCACCCTCGACAACGGGTGGGCTTTCGCTCTAGATCTTACGGACATGGACGCTTTCCCCACTGTTTATCGACTTTTTTTTGAACAGCGTGACGAGGTCTGGAAAATTATTCTAAATCGTAAAGGAGCCTTCGGCGTCGAGATAGCTCTACAGTGCTCTACCAATCCAGAGTTTGAAGCTCAGACTGTCAATGTCGAGCATCACGAGCATGAAGGACCAGTTGTGGAGCTATGGCGCAGAATGCCTGTGCTAGGTGGCTCGGCGGAATTAGTCGTTTCAGTCTATTGTGAAGTCGACTCACGTCTGCATTTTTACAGCCCAATGATCAGATTCCGCGCGTTCGAGCCGAGCGATAACGAGCAGACTGGAACGGAACCGAAAGCTATCTAATCGCCTCTTGTGAAATGCCGCATACGGAACGACCTGACTTAATACTCCGATGGCATCAGGCTTGTATATGAGCTCGGCCGCAGCACCATCTACTCCAAAGATTCGATGCGTCAAATTTTCCCGATTAATCTTTGCACATATCCATACCGAGTTGAAACCAAAAGAAAAATCAACCAGTTAGAAAAGATCTGCCCTATTCTCTTTGCAAATGAGTAAGTTTCATAACCCATCTAACTCCCACAAGGTAGGAACTGCCCTTGTGTTCGCATTATCTAGCACTCCTAGCTTTTCAATCCCGTAGATACGAATGTCAATCGGTGAACCCGTAAACTCCATCATCGAAAATGAGCATTCTCATTCTTCTCTGATACCGATGCCATGTCCTCCAACACCCTATTCCATTATCCTGTCAAAGCGAGGCTATCTCCTGTATTATTCCCCTTTCCTTCCAACCCGGGCCTCTCCGAGTAGCTCGTGATATAGTATCTCACTGGGTGCATCTACGATCGAACAGATATCCGGACCTAACCCTCCATATTCAAGATGTGAAGAAAAGCCTAGGAGGCTAAAAAAGATTCCCGTACACTCAAGAGCTGTTGTTGTTCCCTCTCTGCCGTCTGCCGTGATATGCTCCCTAGTCCAGCTCTCACATTGGCGGGTCTTAGGGGCCCCTGGAGATTCGGTGTATCCCTCTGACGTTTTCCAGCTTTGGTTACGATATTGATTCGCCGAATATTGGAGGAGAAAGGGGGGAAGGGTGCTTTCAGTACTTCTCCCTCTTAATTTTGACAAGACAGAAGGACGGAATTGCAGCCTCGTGAGACCCGACTGCAAAGTAATTTCATTGTCGAGAGTCGAATTTTCCCTTTCTATATATAGCAAGTGCTAGACAATGAGAATGCTTCCTGGAAAGTGGACGAGCGCGAATTAGGTTCACGCAGAATACCCCGAAATGGCCCTTGGATCCTAATCTTTTCGTGAGAAAGACAGCGGTTTTCAATGTGCGGCATTCATATGAACCTATCATCATGAAGAGTAGGCAGTCATGTTACCATCATCACCATAAAGGGGCATCTCGACATACCAACCCTTCAGATGTTATCAAAACTTTTAGGAGCTTGTTTAGTAGCATGTATAGCTTATAGGAGGCCTAGACGCGAGGCACAGTAACTAGATCCGCTTTTAGGAGCTTCCAGATACTAGGCTCACAGTAAGTTGCCTAATATAAAGGGAGAGGGTTGAGACCCCTATTTAAACTGTCTACAATCTATTCAAAGCGACGACCGATTGTTTGGGTAAGGACTTCCTGTATAGCCTGTCCTCCGGAGCAACCATCCAAGAATAACTGAGATCGTCCCGGACGAACATGGACTATTTCACGTGAATCCTCATACAGAACAGACGTTGAAATTGAACTCTACTTAGCCTCCTACCTGTTTCTCTGCCTTACCCGTGTGTCGCATCGCCACGGCGGAAGACTACTGAATTCTCGAGAAACATGCTAGTGAGGAGTGTGTTAAGTATATCGAGTTGCACGCACACTACTCGACCTGTGAGAGATAACCTGAGGTTCATGGTTGGCTTTACCAGGCCGAAACCAGGGTGAAGGATCGTAAGGCAATTTCTGAGGCCTTGGCTTCCAAGAAAAATCCTCGGCGCTGCGAGACTGCACACACATACCATCGCATTGGTCGACACGAGGTCAGTATCAATCCTCACGGCTCGCACGCCGCTAATCAATACCGTCAGGGATGAGCGGAGATGAATTAAGTGTAATTAAAGTAGCGGCGGCTAATACATTAGAGGCAAGTATTAAGTATTTAGGGCTTCCGAGAGTCCAGAATAAGGAGGATCTCATCTAGTCAGAGCAATGGCACTGAGATCTCATGTCTAAGTCATGTCGATCTGGTCCCCTGGACGCTATATTCTAGATCCACAATTATAGTATTAGATTATGTTGCTCCCGATCGTCTTTCTCGAGTCTCGGTCATGAAGAAATCCCAAAATGAGTCCTGTCCATACAATTGAGTGACATAAAGCTGTCACAAGTGCCACAACCACTTACTCGTGCCTACCTTCTCTACCTCGGGCTCAGGGGCCCAGATCGACACTCTCTCTTCACGTAAAGCCTGAAAGGGGCATATAATCAGGTAGACTTCAATTGGCTACGGGATCTTTCATTATTCGAATGTGAACTAGCCCCCGAGTCATTTTCAATCAACCGATCGTCTAGTCTAAGGGCCCTTCACACAAGCACTAAATGCTACAATACACATGAAGGAATCACTCCTCCGGACACGTCAGGCTCGGTTGCCATTGACTGATACCAGCGCCAGTTGTGGGAAACCCCACAGAGAGTCTGGTTTGGCAATGGTGACCAAGTGCTTATCCTAGCTCTCCTTCGGCATTGCAACGTTCGCGGCATACGTCTTTACGTCTCAACGCTGCAAGTATTGTAGGCTGCCGGTGAATAGGGGTTCATCAGCAAGCGAATAGACACCGACAATTGATGGAGTGTCTATGACCATAGGTAGCAAGCAGGGCTTAGATATCAAATCACGCCCCGTGGTCATCACCATGTCCTTTCCTCAAGATTAGTGTTACATTCGGAATGATCTCACGGTAGCATCACTTTTATGGTGGATGCCCCTTGGTGGCGGATTGTTTCTATTCTTGTTTATTGTCCTCTTTTCAGGAATTTTCAATAAGGGTTGCTATAGTAGCCCTAGCAGCAAGGATATATATTATCTACGCTCTCAGCTTGGCCGTCAATAGCTTTGGTTGGCTCGCGATGATCGATAAGACACCGGATACGCTGTGTAACCTACTGCTGACCCGAGCTTCCAAGGTGTCAATCTCATCGCCCGTACAGTACCTCCCATGTAACTGTCGCCCCCATGAAATTACCTTACATAACACGAATTGCGCGCCTAGAAGATGCATGCAGATCAACCAAATCTCGGCGATGAGATCCAGCAGGCGAGTCGCATGAACAGTGACATTATGCTCGCACAGCATTGACGCAAGACCCCCGGCGGCCGTGAATCCTCAGACACCAGACGAAAAAGTCCCAGGTGTGAGAGAAACGGATACTGACATGTTACGTGTTACCAAGCTATCGTATTTGGATAAGGCAAGATGGCCAAGTCCCGTGAAAAGGGGCGAGTAGTTAGGGAGCGCAATGGAAAAGTGAGGCGAAGAGCAATACTGAAACTGATAGATCATTGGCATGCATTTCTCTTTTTGCCATCGACATTGCCATCGCCATCTTCGTCATTAGCATCATCATATCGTCATGGTAACCTGCCTGCAGCTGCACGTTGCCGCCGATGCGGCAGCATGGCCGCAGTGCACAGTCATCGCAAGGGACCTTCTTTATGAGAAACCCATATTGAAATGTGCTTTATATGCTTATGGAGAATTGCGGCTGGCTGCATGGGTTTCGACAGGGCCGGTACCCACGGCACGGCATCGACAGGGGGGTAATGGGTTCAGCTCGAATCCCACGAAGTAGTTTAGTATACAGTACATATCTCTAATAAACCCGATCTCCAAGGAAATGAAACCAGACCCAGATCGCTGGGACGCCGGGGGACAATGAACGGATGGGATGGGTTCGCGTTACCATGACTAGAATAATTAGTACACACACTGTAGCCGGGATTCCAGGCCTGCTCGTTTCCCCCCTTCCTAACGACGTTTCACTTACTTGGCACTGTCCCATGTCGAGTAATCATTTATTATTCAACCCTCAACTCTCATCTCCGGATACCACCGCAGTTCCCGTCAGCAAGGGTTCCTCGACATCACGCGCCTCTGGCGGGTGAGGAACATGTTTCAAAAGCTGAAGAGATCCTACGAATTATCAGCACAACCTGGATAATAATGGACAAGGTGAATTGGGCACCAAAAACCAAGAGAAAAGAAAAACGAAGTACTGAAAAGCATTATTCATAAACGTCTGCATGGGTCCGCTAATGTCTACTTACGGCGACATAGGTACACCAGAATCACATGCGAGTGAATTGTACGCAAAAAAAAAGTTATCTTCCCCTTAGCTTCTGATACATACGATCGTGTCGCCAAGACTACCATTGAGAATAGCTAGGAGGGTTCAGTTGAAACATAGATATTGAGCCTCAATGAGGCCAAAGTTGGTGAACTAGACTAACTAGGCAATGCTTTTTCTGACCTCGACTTCTGCTTTCCCATGTCTTATTATGTATTCCATAACACGGTGCGAAAGGTAGGGAAAGTGGGTATTATCACATGCTAGTGAAGTGCCCAGCCGCTGATCTCACTCGAGTACTTATCCAAAAAGCTTCTTTTGCTGGTACTAGAGATCCTCCAGGCTATCTAATCTAGTGCAAGACCTATACACGCCAAAACCCGTCACATCAACATGGGAATTCGGAAGACGAAGAGAAACAAGCAGCCTCGTTTCTGTAGCTGAACCTGTAACTTACATTGATTCTGTTCTCGAACGAGCATGTTTGAGCTCATGTGTTTGTTGTTGCCTTTGGTTTCCTCCCAATACGTTGTCGATCCATTCATGCGCAGGAGATTGCATAAGCAGACGGGAGACAATATATTAATTAGGGACCCCGTATAATTGCCCATTAACGTTAGTATACCTAGTAGATACAGATCCTGAGATCCTAGTCGGACATATCTGTCATATCGTAGAGAATGACATTGCACTATCATATCAGCCTAGCAGCATCCTCCCCTCGAGAGGAGGGACTTCATCATTGACCTCGCATTGGTCTCGCATGTGCGTCTAAAAGGTCCCAGGGCTGGGCTATATTACCTATGCGTAAAATAATCAAGGGTTGCACTATTTTAAGTCACCGCCTGCTAGGGTTGGCTTCGCAAAAATTTCACAGCGCTTCCATATTTGCCAACCCGTGCCGGTCAGTTGGTACGTTCTCGAGCAAAGTTGACTGTTTTGACAAATAAGATCGATTTCATCAACTCCACGTTGCTTTTTTGAGTAGTTGACTTGCCGGCTCCATCGATATTAGTTCAGGGTGAAGGAGGAAGCCTGACAGTTCCCTACAACGACTGTACTATGATGAAGTGAGATGGACCCTATGCTTTAGTCTACAAGTCATGCAGGGCACAAGGTTGTATTAAGTAAGAGAGTTTTACCTGACCATGGGAGTATGCGATATTTTAGTCATGATTAACGTCATGGAATGTAACCCGCATATCCGCAGGGAGGACGCTTAGGTAGCAAGCTATTCGAAGCTCCCTACCTTGGCCACCGATTAATCATGCTACACATGAGGCAACACCCTGATCAGCTGTGCTAGGTGGCAAATCTAAGTAGGACCGAGAAAGCTCCCTTGAAGTCTTCTTTTCCAGCTGAGAAGTGATGGTGCGTCCAAATCCTTGACTCTTTCAGAGGGCAACGGGGTACTCATATATGGACTAAAGTTTTCAGCTTGCCTATGTCACGAGCATCTTCAGATGTGCGTTGGCCGGAAGTGAGGCCTCCAGATAAACGGGTGGATTAGGGCTTCTGCAGCCCCGGCTATGTATCACACATTACCTATCATTGCGTTTCCATAGGCATGTAAACCTGTGTTCTGCCCTTGAACTGCGAGGCTGATCTTTCAACATGTTGTGTAGGATTTCGCTCGTCTGATATGCACGTATGCTATGGAACAAGGCACAACGTTAGGTTACACGCGGTACCGACGAGGAAAGAGTGGGCTTGCGTGCTTCTAGGTAGTAATACAACAGATGATTGTCAACTAGAATCTCGTATGTCTAAGTTGTAAGGAGTTTGATCGTCTATTGGTAGAAGCCTCGACCATGGCTGTCCTAAGCGCATTGACCCACCAGGAACCGGTGATAAGACCGAAAGCCATCGGAAATGCTTCGATTTTCTTTGATCTTCTGATTAGATCAGTTTTACCGAGGGTTGTTGTGTTTGGTAACTAGGGATTGCTGAGACGTTATTCCTCGCGCTGCTGTGCGGGCTCTTTTCTCATCCCTTTGTGACCTTCCCTTTCTCCTTTGCTTTTTTATGAAACCCCGCCCTGCGTCGGGTAATTATTGGCATTCTAGCAATGCCAAGGACCGAGGTGCCAAGGCATGCGGCGACGGGGTTCCTTTGCTCACTTGGAAATCCTTCGCGCTTATTCGCTAGGAATATAGATAGCATAGCTACGCTAGCCCTCGGGCCTAGACCTACGCAGACCTGCGGAGCCGCAATGACTCGCAAATACGGGCATGCCGGTAACGAAACATATCGGAGCGGTAACACATCGGCCTAGCTCTGTGCTCTCCCGCAGGGTCGACGTGTATACCTAACCTACGCTTTACCATAGGACAATATTTTCAACGCGATGCAGCCGGCTAGAACAGATACACGTGCGGGGAGGCCTAGATACCGATTCGGATTGGCTAATGAGAAGGGTGGAGGCCTATACGAGGGGTACCGTACAAGTAAAAGATGAACAGAATGACGCAGATGCGCAGAACTCCGAGTATTGGTTATCGACTTCCTTCATCTCAAGTCTTGTTTAGAGTGAAATACGCTATGTTCGTCGTCGCTGTCGCCGCCGTTGTTGTCAATGATGAGCAGATGAGCAGCAGCATTGGGGCAGACGGGCGGCGAGGTAGCAACTCTCTGTGTCTTGTGTCGTCTCAGATGTGCAAGGGCCTCAATGTTTTGGGGGATCTAGAACCGCGAGGGCCAAAAGTCCAGACATCCACCACTAGAAGAGAGGAGAATCCATCCAAGAACTCAGCACAAAGACCGGGTGCGCGGGTCCGGGTTGAGAAGTCAGGGTGCGCATTTCGTATGCGAGACTCGACGTATCGGTTCAATTACTATATGTGACGGTACTATACCCACCATGCCCCGGCCAGCGGCTAGTATTCATTACCAGCGTCATGGGTGCGATGGCATGGCAAGGATGGATCGGTTTAGGTTTGGCCGGCCAGAGCCGAGAGGGTGAGAGCGGAGGGATCACTATGTACAGTAAATAGTGTGGTCTCGTGTCTCGTGCCCTGTCTAATTGTACTAGGGACGCTGTGTAATGCAGCAATAATCATAGTTGAGAGAATTTCTGGAGTTTTGAGTCCGGAGATTATGGAGATTGTGGACTGGAGGCCTGCGAGTCGAAGTTGAACATACTAGTAGGCAGGTTATCCGGACGAACCCACCTTACCTGGTAGGTAGTAGTGTTTTATTTGGTACGACCGACCGCCACCAGTTCGCACCAAAAAGGCTATAGGCCGCACCTACTACTACCGAGATAGGTAACGCACTACCTGGGTAGGTACATACACACATATTATGTACATGCCTTGGGTCGCCAAGTAATTCACTATACCCTCTTTGCAGCATGCTTTTATACAAGTGCTACCTTACTGGTGATAAAAAAAATATTAATAAATAGCTTGGCATTAAGTACCCAGGTTGCTGTATTAGCAGATATATATATACCTATATATTAGTTAAGTCATCCCCTCATGTAAGCGCTGTAGCGGGATAGGTAGAAAACAATTACCTACCTACCTACCTACTTAGGTACCTTGAGTGGAGGCCCTTCCTTGCACTATAGGTGGACATTTAGGTACCTATGCGTAGGTAGCTACCGGCTAGGCTAGTCCATTGCTCATTTATAGGAACTTTTGGGAAAAGACAACGATCGGAGATGCACTACTCAGGTTAATTAGCTGTTTTTTTGGTGGGGGGGGAGAGTGGGGGGAGCGCCTAAGTACATTTAACTGCGTAACTTACCACCATTGCGTCTGTTTGTTATATGTAATATGATGTAGTATATCGCCGTCTTATCAAGATCAATTGGTTTCCACTTCGCCAACATCAATCTTGTCTTTCTTCGACCAAGCATACGCTAGGTAGTATTGCTACGTAGTTTGTACGTAGCATCCCAGCAGAGAGGCAGCCCCTGTTAGTAAACCCCTGGCCAGAAAAACCCTGCCAGCAGCCGAACCGGTGCATTATCAGGGTCCTTTCCATAGGTAGGTACTATCTGTGCATCATCTTACATGGCTCTGCAGTACCAGTGCGCTACACTACGCTACCCTACATTACGTAGGTACCGTGCTGTACTACCGTACCTGAGTACCGTCCCATGTTCCCGTCCCATGTTCTTCCCGCGTCCCATGTCTACCAAGGTAATAACGTCCGTGTTTGTCGTTCTTTTTTTTTTTTGCCTTCACGGCCCTTGGCTGCAGATGTTGAGGCTGTTGGATCGACAGTTGTTCCATCTGCGACCGCCTCGTCTCTACATGCACTCACCGCATCCCTACGGATAGTATATCCTGCGTACATCCACACTTTCTTCCACGGCTCCCGTTACCTGGTAGATACGTGAGTAGGTATTCGTCTGCCTCATCCACATACATGCGTCCGTATATGTGCGTTATTTACATTACACACTTACACGCCTACATTGTATGTCGATCGTGCCAGTGGAAGTACCGCACGTTGCCCTCGCCTCGTGACGCTACCGAGTGTGCTGGGTGGGCGTGTAAGTGCTTTAGCCTCAACGATACGTGCATCATGTAACGCTACGTACTAGCAGGGAAATACGACATATATGTATGCAAGGTAGGTAGGTATGATGATGGAGGCGCTGTGTCGAGGTACCGAGGTATCTGTCAACGTACCCTGCTTCCCGGGCCCGGATTCTTGTTCTTCGCTTGCTCACGTCGCATCCCTTCCCGCCTCAGGCATATACGTACACCCAGAGAAAGAGGGTCCAGAGAGGGTCCGTTGAAGATCACCCGTAGGAGACCTCCAAGTGTAGCTCACGGCCACCAATGAGTTGACTAATGCTGGCGTCTGTCTCTCTCTCGCTCTCTCGCCTGCCCCGGCCTCGCCGCTTACATGGACCGTTGCACCTTGCGTTCGTCGTCCCCAGTCCCGGGGTTACGGCGCGCGCTAGCATGATGTCAGTCTCAACGCCGGGGACGGTGTTTGTCCATCTCGGCTTTTGCCTGAGTCTAGCCCCCCTCGGCCGTTTGATTGGCACGCGAACCGTGCGAGTTCACATCCGGTTCTGCTTTATGCGTTCGTACCAGATGCTGGCGTGAGATGGGTAGTATGGGAATCGTCGATATAGGAGGAGCATAGGAACGATATCCCGGACTGCCTAGGGTGATATCCGTAGATAGACCGACGGTTTTTGCCATCGTGATGGTCCCCATTACCTGTTTCCCCTCGAGCAGCTAAAGTAAGTAGCATTAGCTCGCCAACGTGCGCGCGCCGTCGCATGGCACATGGCACATGGCACATGGGAGATGCCGTGTTGGTGTTATGAAACCGCCAAATAAGCTCGAGAGGCTTGATCCTGCATGCCCAGGACGCCCCGTCAAGTGGATGTGTGGATAGTACCAGCGCCACCACCGCCAGTCTACTGCCGCTCGTCTACTATACTATACTAGACTGCCTACGTATTATGCTAGTATCTGCCATGCCTGCCTGTCCGCCCTGTCTGCTGGATGACAATGTCCATCCGTGACATCTTACTAGGGAACCCAGCTAGCGAACTGTCTGGACCCCTATATTTCCCTTTACCCTCACGGCCATCTGCCGCATTCGGTACCAAACCGTCCTTACCCCCTCGTCAGCCCTGATCGACCCCCGCAAAGCCCCATTCACGCTCTGCCTGGTGCGGTGTCGAACACGCTTCTTACCCGGTACAACGCGAGCTTGTCTGTCGACCTATCGGTTTGTCATTCGAGACCATTGGAGCGGTAGCCCCGTCTCCCTCAGCTCCCGTGGATCCGCTCTTGGGACCGCCGCTGTGACCCGGTTACATCGGCCAGTGTTATGTCTACTCTAACGCTGCCTCTTCTCATGCTCTCCCTTGCTCTTGTTCCGTTACCCGAACGCTATAAGGCTTTATTTCTTCTTCCTTCCTCCCTGCCTGCCTCCTAACTGGAAGAGGGTTGGACTCGCAGCATATTGGCCAAGGCCACGGATGTTGAGGCCAGCCGAGAA
Organism: Xylaria sp. FL0064; assembly: GCA_022593225.1. NCBI lineage: Eukaryota > Fungi > Ascomycota > Sordariomycetes > Xylariales > Xylariaceae > Xylaria > Xylaria sp. FL0064. The sequence goes on along the minus strand of JAJKLE010000012.1, from coordinate 653,108 downwards.
CCCATTCGACAAGTATTAAAAGACCTCATTGACCCACCGCTACTGTCACCTGCTTTAGCTCTGGTCGCCCATCCTTCGGCTGTTCAGTTGTACTGATTCGACGCACTGGAAACCATCCATACGCATAGTTCTGCAGGCCCTGTCAAGGTTGTCGAATTGAGTCTCCCCCGAGCTTGGAATCCGCCCAGTGGTGTCTAACAACCTATCATTGGGGCTCCCCGTTTTGGGGATTTAAACACTTCCACAGAATCGGCCTTCGATACTCCAAGAATCTCGCCCAGGCGGGAACTTCTGGCGAAAACCGGGGCTCTCATCGAGCATCTGCTGGCCTTGAGATCAGCACTAAACAACCCTTAAAATCTTAGACAGGTCTGGACCCGCGCAGTAACGCCATGTCTTTCCGTCCGCGTGGCAACATGTTCCAGCCGGGGATGAGCCGTTCAGCGTCCCAGCAGTCACTGTCATCATTTCCCTTCGAGAGGGATCCCTCGAACCCTTTCCTTCCTATGCAAGATGCTCAATTCGATATTCTTCAGTGGTATCCGCATTTCCAGTCCTGCATGCGATACTTCATAGACCATGCGCAGCACGAAGGCCCTGTCCAGGCGATGGCAGCCTTTATTAACATCCAGCTCCCCTTCCAGAAGCCACAAGCCCCTATTGCGTCGTCGAGATCATCGGGTTCGCCGTCCGCCATGCCCTCGCCTTCTTCATCAGCAGCTGGAAAATTCGTCATTCCGAACCAAGCATCTATGGCCGTCAGCCTGACTCCTTACATCCGCCGGCTAGTAGCGACAGGGTTCGACTTTCCAGGAGTTCTGCACGGATTTTTCGGGGATGACTGGGCGTCGGGAATAGGACACCTCCACGAAGTCGAGCGAAGAAATTATCTATTTGCCGCCAAAGCCTCGAGCTGGCTCGACGTAAAGTCGCAGTACGACATGCCTGATGGACAAACCATCCCTTTCTTGCGGCCGCTCCAACGCGTCACGGAAGACGAGATTGTTAGCGCAGAGACAAATTGGAGTCAATGGCTGGCTATGCAAGACTGGATGATCGGACCTAGGAACCCGGAGGACATACCCCCGATCGTTAAAAGCGAAGATGCCTGAAACTCAACCTTGCAACTTGGTACTTTCCATAGAAGGGCAGCACAGCAATACCCAGGACTATAACATGACACACGATGGGTGTGCGAACGATGAAGATATGTATTATTGGAGAACAGGGAGACAACAGAATCCCAGAACTGAGACCTCATCATCCAGAAGGGCAATTCGGATTCGACGACAAAGCTTTTCCAGCAATGTGCTAGTTGCTGTGGGAGATTGCGGGTTGGTCGTTGGTAGAAGATGAAGAAGGAAGAAGAAAGGCCACTGGACGGCCTTTCCTGACTGAAGAGCTGCGAACCATTTTAGCCTCAGGCTCAAGACCTAGGCGTATGCCTAGATACAGGAAGAAATTGCAAAGCCATTCGGATCCCTCACAGCCTCGGCAATATGTCGACTACGTGTGCCTTAACGTAGTATATATTAAGTTTCAAAGAGGATTCAGTAGTAACTTCCAAAGAATTGCTAAGGCAGCGTCTACGAATATTCACTTTGGTGCCGATGGCTGCTCCATCACCTTATAGAGCACGTGGACTAACTTGATCGTCCTATGCTATGTCATAGTGTAGCATGATGGGCAATCGTTGATACTATCTACGGGGAATCACGGGATTCTTCTGGATAGGTTTTGGACTTGGTCTAAATTAGCGCCATGTAGGAAGGGCAAAGGGTAACAGTTACCAGCATCAGCCCTACAGATCTCAAGGTGGTGATGACATACACACTAAGTACTTGCACCTACTCATCTGTTAGCGCGCTATTAGAGGCGACCCACATTTTTGACTGGAGGGCTGAGGGTTCGATCCCGCTTCAGGCCTCGGTTGTAGCCGCAAGAGAGCTCCTTGTCGGTGAAAGGATGAGCCCTGTTTTAACTTCAACCCAACAAGCCCCTTAGTAATGGACAAACCCTTCTCTAGCCCAACAAAATGTAAAATCACGGCAATACATATATAAATGGCTGGGTTGCACTCGATAGCCCCCATCCTACCTTCTCTCTCAATTAAAAAGGTGTGTTCGAGCCCCATGCACCATAGAAAAAGGACAAGAAAAAGACAGAAACTGATCAACCACTACTAATCCTCAGTTATAGCTGTTCTTAATAATACCCTCCACCCTCAGGTTTTGATTGTTTTCAGATGGAAGTTGTTTGAGCGCTCATTATTGGACTGCTGAGCCAGATCACCAGTCCTAAATACTGGACTATAAATCTTCAGAAAGCGTACAGGAAAGGGAAGAACATATGTAGGTATGGGGTGATTCCCTGCCGTTCTTTCTTGGATGTCGTATATTGTTACCGGTGTGGAAAAGGAATGGGGCTCGGGATTGATTTAGTGCTTCCCCTAAGCAGGCCGCCAGCCCCCTTGGGACAATGGTTCATTTCCGCCAAGTAAAAGCCGTGTTCGAGCCAGTGATGAAAAGTGTTTTGCCAAATGCTGGTGATGCAGCTATATTTATAACTTGGCTGATATTCCGTACTCGAGACGAGCTTGGAGACAGCTAAAGTACGAACAATTCTGAGGCTAAGAATGAGTTAGTTCTGCTTTCACTATTTTCAATACATGAGAAATGCTGTACCAGAGCGTTGTTTTGTTGTTCGTCCCTAAATAGATAATAGCCATAAATATTATATAATGAAATGCCTGGATGAATAATAAGAAGGCGGGTTTTTCACTATGTGATGTGAAGTGTTTTGCGGATGAAGCATCCCTTCGTGTGTGAAATGTAGGGAGCAAACGATAACGGGACCATATTACTTGTTTTATCAAGACTTAACACAACAAGGTTGAGTTAGTCCGTAGGCATAGGTAACAACGCGTCTTCTTGCAAGACTTTCACGATACTCGGTTAAATATCTACCTACCTTGGTAACTATACCCTCCCAGCCTTACAAAGGCGAGCGAGAAGAAAAAAAAAAGGTCTTTTGCTTATTACGCATTTGGTAGACCAAGAGCCGCGTGATAAAATATCGAAGAATAAATTACATTGGTGAATTTAAGCCGTACGACCTTGCGAATATAATACTAGGCTCACGCACTGCTTGTCACAATGGCTTGTATTCATAGACTTGGGAAGACTGAGTTTGTATGATAACAATGATATCTATAAGGTTAAGGTCTATTGCCGTCGTTCCGTTGTCCCCATGTTTTCCGAGGGCAGAACAAGGACTATCCATAGTCTCGATGCCCATGCTTCCAAGCTGGTTTCATGCCTCTTATAATATTCGCCTTTATATCTTATTTGATGCACGAGGATCCAAGGTAGTGCTGACTCTGTTGCGGACGAGATCCGCGGCTTTAAGTGTAGGCAGAGCCTTGGTGGCAAGCTATGTCACGGGATTATGGTGAGCACCGATAGCGACATCAGTTCTAGCAAGGGTGTCATGAACCAAGAAGATCTTTACACATAATCAGATAGCCTGCGAGAAGATATTTTAAGACCTTCGCGTCACAACAACTGTTATTTGTCTACTCTGAATACAAGATAAATAACTACCTAGTTTATGTAGTTTGTCAGGGCGTTCCGTCCTAGAATGAGTGGATAGCCTACGTAATCACATAGCAGATAGGTAATAATTAGGGGACCAGTGGCCATGAAGGTGTATTGGTCTCCTGAACCCTAGCCCTTCCAACAGGTAGTTGGGGGGATAGCCTGGGTATTATGCTTACTAGGTATACATCTGGGGGTTACGAAGCCATCTGGCATGACCTTAAACGACCCTTCCGATAACTTCATGTTTGTGAAGACTCACAATGTATATAGTAAGGTTCGAGCTGGAGTAATGAGACCAGTGCAGTCACCAAAGCCAACACCGGGTCCTGCGTACCCTGTCATTCGCAGAGTATCGCCATCCTGCAGGTAGGTTCTCTTCTGCCCATCGCTGAGCGTGAACTCGACCTTGCCGCCTTGAGTCATCTCGAGCAGACAGCCATGTTCGTCGTCCCCCTTTCCCGAGACCGTGCCCGTCGCCAGTATGTCGCCTGTATTGACGTTGCACCCGTTCACGGTCTGCTGGGCCACCAGGTCCCGGAACGTCCAGTACATCCAGGAGATGTTGGCCGTGCAAATCTTCGTCGTGTTCCCTTTGCTCTCGATGGAGGCCTCGAGCGTGATATTGTAATTCGGCCTCTCTTTCTCGTCTTGTAGATACGCCGTGACTGGCACGTCCCTGTGCGGTGGCTGCGCTTCGAATTGCGACAGTGCTTCTAGGGTTACGACCCAAGGCGAGATTGAGGTCCCGCAACTCTTGCTGTTCATTGGCCCTAACGGCATCATCTCGTATCTTTGTATGTCTCGTGCTTTTTAACCAGTCAACAATGGTCTGTCTATCTATACCTTGAATCTCCCTACAAGAACAGGGTATGAAATTGGATGTACTTACCACTCCAGTCGTTGAGTAGCACCAAGCCGAAGATATGGTCATCGGCATCTTTCACTGGAACGTGCTCCCCCAACTCGCTCGGCTTCCCAATGATGCAAGCCATCTGTACTCAGCATGAGATGTTAGCCAGGAGTCGCTTTCTGTCGTGGAAGCTGGGAGGGTTTGAGGGAGCATGCGTCCAGCAACAGCGAATGCCCAATTCCTTTTCAAGCCACCATCTAGGAAGACAATCAAGCAATCAAAGGGCATCTTACTTCAAGCTCGTAGTCCAGTTCTTTACTTTCACGGTACTCTACTTTATCACCTCCCACTTTATACATGCCCCATGGTCTTCGAATCGGCGTCCCAGACACTACTATCGAAGAAGGGCGCCCTGAGTATCCCAGCGGGAAGTAACGAAAAGCCTCTGGGACTACGGACTTCCAAAGAGCGCTATTGATGAGTTTTCGCCGTGCTCCTTCGAACAGGAGTAGTCCGTAAACCCGCGCACGTCGACGGGTAGATGTAGTTTTACGGCGTCGATATGTTTGCCATACTTGGCCACATTATCGTGGTCCCTGAGGGCAAGTTGGTTCGCAGCTCGCGCAGCTCGGGCTTAGACCTTGCTGCCAACACGTTGAGAGTAGGCTGTCATCTTAGCAGTTGCCTTCCAGACAGATATGGCTAGTACTGCATACCTGCGATATCGCATTCAACACGCCTGGGCCATAGTCCAAGTTCAAGTCAGTCAGAAAGAACACATTATCTCCTAGCCTTGTGGCAATGGATTTGGCATGCGACTCATCATTTGCAATCCTGTAAGGGATGTTGGCGATAGAGAAATGCTCGGCTTCAGCCATCTTTCTCAGTTTGATCTCGATGCACTTTGACAAGCAAAGGATAATGTTTCAGGACGTCCTTTCGAGGTATACCTCGCCAGTTATATTCTCGCTTTTAGTCACGATTAGAACTCTACACTCATTAAGTTTGAGGCGAACCCCAACGTGAACACGCGGATGTCCGAAACATTGATTACGAAGCAGTTAATTCTTTGGCTGTCGATAATCCGGATCCATGTCTGCCTACATGCAGGGCGCCCAGGTGCGGGTAAGTCCGAAGATCTCTCCTCATTATATGCAGGATTGATGCATCCTGGTGTGTAAATTAGGTCTTATTATTCGCATCACTCGGACTTTTCGCTTCTTCCAAGTCCCTTCCATGTAGATAGACATCTTATCTGCTCGATATTTCCGCACGCGGCTTCACCGGGCAGAACACAAGTGAGCAACCGGTGTGGAAGGGCAATAACCTTATTCATGTGGTATGCAGTCGAATACTTGGTAAAAGTGAGATCGAACTCTGGACTAAGCATCTTCACTATCTTACACCCATTCATCCCAACTAATGCCATCCCGGACGGACGGCGTCGTCAGTCTGTGTGTCTCCCACATCGGCCCTTCTGCCTCTACAAGATACCCATTTTCACAGACCTCGAACTTGACACGCGTTTGCTCCGCGTAGAAGTCGTCGTACTTGCTCTCCAGCGCCTCCGCTAGAGAGCCCACATCACCAGCAGGATGCAGCTGTTTCCAGGGTTGGCGACATGAGTATCCCTTGCAGGACTTGAGGACGAAGAGCAGCGCATCCAAGCGCGATACTACCTTCGCAACGGGAAGTCCCGCGACGAGGGCGTGACCGGATATTGAGCCGGGAGCGGCCAGTATGTTGTCCAATTGCCCGGGATCAAGCTATCACTTTCGTTAGTCTGCATCACGGGAACGGCAAGGAGGCGGAAAGCATACAGCCATATCGTAGAGCTCGTGCTCGTCATTACACCATACCGAGTAATATAGGTTGTAGTCTGGACTCGACAAACGAATGGCCTTATACGTGTTGTGCTCCCGTTCTAGTACTTGATGCTCACCCTCGCTGATCGCCCGACCCCAAAACTCCACGTTGACATGCTCCCGCCTCGCGCGCTGGGCGCTTTCGATTTCGCGCTTGGTCAGCGGAATAGGCTTTCCGTCGAAGTCCTCCCGCAGCGGGATTCCCAGGAGTCGCAGAAACGTGGGCGCGAGGTCGGTGTGCGAGGTGACGACATGGGTCGAGTGGTTTGCCGCTACACCCGGTCCGCGCACGATCAGCGGCACGTTGATGTCTTCCTCGTACCCGCACGTCTTTCCCGGCTGCAGGCGATGCTGACCAATATGGAAGCCGTTATCGGAGCTAAACACGAAATATGTGTTATCGAGAATGCCGTACGCCTCAAGACGGGCAATGAGCCCGTCGACTATCTCGTCCACTGCCTGCAGCGCGCGGAGACGCTGGCGGTAAAAGTGGTCGTTGTAGTCCACGTTGGACTGATTCTGCTGTGGCAGGTCTAACAGCCAATTTGCTCCAGATGGCTACGAGTGTATTTGTTAGACACTCAGCGATATGTTTAGTATTGAACCACATGGAGTCACTAACCTTGTCCGGGTTGAAGTTTACTGTCCTTGGGACCTTAACATCTTTGAAAAGGTGCTATTGAAGATTCTCGGGTCAGTAACCGTCCTTGTTTTCTTAGAAATATGGAATTTGTACTCCTGAGACATATCAACAGGGGAACACGGAGCTCTAACAGACTGACCTGGTGCCGTTTTGCAGAGATAGGCTCGCTAAACTGAGCCTTGCGCTCTTCCAATGAGTAGACGACGTTCGAATGGGGCCCGACCGGGGCCACGGTTAGAAAGAACGGTCTATTATGAAGGTCGCGAACAGCATCGTCGAGGAATCCGTAAGCCTTCTCAGCCAGGACGTCCGTACTATACTGGCCCTCATAGCTCCTCGGCTTCTCCCCATTGCGCTGAAACGTGCTGTTGAGATAATCATACGTATAGGGGTCAAGCAGAAAGTCCTAATTTTATCAATAAAATCAGTCACGCTAATCCTTCCTCGTGCCCTATCCTGATAGTGACTAGATGGCTGGCTGTCTCGTACTGAACCTGTGAACCCGCTAGGATAGGGCTTGTCGTAGTTCAAGACAGTGTGCGCGTTGAACAGCTTCCCCGTGTAGTAGGTATTATACCCTGCTTGCTGCAGCCACACGGGGAAATAGTCGCGGTTGTAACCTCGCGCGACGAACTTGGGGTAACCGCCTGTAACACGATTCGTCAGCATGGGAGCACAACGAAGGCCCTCATTGGGCCCGGATATCGTATGAATATGTAAGTGGCGTGAACGTGTGTAGTGAAGCAGTACCTACCATATGGCGGGCTGACGTCGGTGACGTTCGTGTTATGGGCCGCTTTACCCGTCCACAGCGTGACTCTGGACGGACAACATATCGCCGTGGTGCAGTAGTGTTTGTTGAAGGATGTGCCTTTTTCGACGAGGTGTTTCTTCACGAACGGCATGTATTCTAAAGAATTCAAGTGTACATCTTGGTCGTCTGTTAAAACGAACACGACATTCGGCCGTCGAGGCGCAACTTCGTGGACTAAAGGGACCTGTTCCTGGGCGAGGCCGAATCCGAATCCGAGACTTGAACTCAAACCAATAGCACTGAGGAGCGCCTTTGTGAGAACCATAACTAATAGTAAAAACTGCGACTCCACTATGGCTTTTTTTGTAAGAACAAAAGGATAAGTAATCGACCGGAATAATTCAGATACGGAACTTGCAGGATGTATAAATTATGGGTTGAGGTGGTATATTTATATAGTCTGTATAAGAGTATCTTATCTTACTTCCTACGATGAGCCGTGTGGTTGAGCCCTGTCGATCATCGTCCAGCCCCCTGTCCTGACTCTATTTTCCGCCCATCAATTCGTACTTCGAGCTAAACTAGGTTAGCACCAAACCAACAACATCATTTCGTAGAGAAATGATGACATCGGGTCTCACTTGTGTCACCCATTAACGTGGACTACTGCGTACAGTAGGCAGTAGGAGCCTTGTCGCTGGTTCTTTTCGGATGAGCGCGATTAGTCAGTCAATTAGCCTTGAGGTCTCATCGTCGAATCGGAACATTAATGACTATAAGCCAAGCATGCGGCGGTCGTTAATACTACATTGAGGGAAGCGGGCGCTAGCATCATTGTGGGCGGCCTGTGTAACTACAGACGAAATAAGAAGCCGCTGGCGGAGTCAGGCGGTATAAATACTAATTGCCTTGTGCATCTACCGTTGGTCTATCTTTCTCACGTGTTACATTTCTCGTATATAAATTCACCCTTGCCAACCACGCGTGTTGGCAATAACTACCCGACGTGTGCCCGTCTCAATTTATATGAAATATGTAACAGGCAAGCTGCTTCGACTCGTTTCAGTTGCATTCCGTTGCCGTGCCTTCTCCAAACACGGTAAGTTGTATGAGGATATCTGGCATCGCCATTCGTCGTTCACCAGAGCCAACAATGCCATGAATAGAGTATTTACGGCTAAGTACATAGTTCATAGTGTATGCTAAGCCGCACGCTATATCGCATTCCGTTTGTTCCCCGGGGTATAGTCGCATTCAAACCGTCGCAGGAATATCATGAGCGCCGTATAACCCTGTTTTGAATCCCGCTGTAATGAAAGAGTCCTTGTCCTTATGATCCGACGCAGATCAACTCCCTGGGCCGGACTCATGACAGATCCATCCCCTCCCAGCCCTCGAGTAAGTCAGCACCGCTTCCATCACCACCTAAGTTGCCGAAAATATCGTCGTCAGTCCCAAAGCCAAGGGCCCCACCTGAGTCTGCGCCACCAGTAAGACCCATATCGCTTCCCGCTTGAGCGAGGTTAAGGCTTATATTGCCGTCGCCGGGCATCAACCCGTCACTTTGTGCGGCTGCTATCGCAGCAGCGGCGTTATCATCCAGGCCAAGGCCGAGGCCTGCTTGTAGCATCGTATCCGCTGGTTGAGGCATCATGAACTGTGCCTCTACGCGTCTATACAAGCGCACGATATGCTCTGCCATTGCTGGATCCGAGCTCTGAATGAGTTTAAAGTCCTCGGCCTCGGATTTCAATGCCTCTCGCAGAGATATTCGTGTTTGTGGAACCACAGGAGGGCTGTTTGAATCGGCAAGCAATGTCATTCCAGGCGGTGGAGGTACGTTTGTCGCATCCGGAGCGCAAATCAGTGCCGTAGCTATATCGTACATGACGCTGCAACTTTCAGCATCCGTTTGTTGTTTGAGCTCCTCTAAAATAATATTCAATAATCTTCTTGCCCCTAGGATCCTATGCGCGGCGAGGATCTGGCGGTGTGTGTATGAGGTTGGCATAATACTGATACCCGGTTGCAAACCCCATTGCAAAAAGCTCTGCATCGTATGTCGAACTGAAGCGGCGAGGCCGCCATTTGGGGTACTGGCCCAAGCCTCAAGCTCGTTATGGCCCGCGCCAGCTGTGCGTCTTGATAGGCGAATATTATCTTTGATTGCACTAAGAAGTGGCTCGATCTCCTGACATTTGGGATCCTGTCTTTGATAAGATCGAAGGGAATGTTCTAGTGGTTTAGCAACAATATTAAGGACAGCTGAGAGCATGCTTTGCGCTTCGTCAGAGCCCTTCTTGTTGAGTAGAATCAACTGCAAGATTGTGATGACTGCCTTCTGATCCTGTCTGCTTTCTGTCCATAGCTGGTTCGACATATACGTGATAGCCACTACTAGCGATGGGAGAAGAAAAGTATCAACCAAATCTAGTGGTTTCATCAGCATGAAGCTTCGCATACGTCTGGGTATGCACTTACATTCGACGCCCGTTTTGAGACTCTCGTCGGCAAGGCACTTCGTATCACATGCGAGCATCATATTATGAAACAATGTCGGGACGAGCAGATAGAACTCCTGAGGTGGACACGAAGACATAAGCTCGTCACCCAGGCCTCCAGTTTCCGAGTCAAAAAGACCTTGAATCCAGCCATCCAAATGTAACTTCTCCGAATCGGTGAGCTCGTCCAACGGTCGACTGACCTGCCCCTGGTTAAGTAATTTCGCGACGAAAGAGTCCGAGGATCGAATTCCAAGATCAACAGCCGAAAGGTTATAGCGATACACAAAGGCCAAGACGAGGAGGAGTATAGCGCCGAATTCCTCATAAACAGGTTGGTATTCCCCTTGGTCTTCATCATAGCGCCAGTTGTCTAAGACCTCACATAATGGGTGTAATATCGTTGCTGGCTTGCCAAATAGGAGCATCACATCTAAAGAAAGTGGCTTCTTGGCAAGTTGACTGCATAGAAGTTTGAGAGTCATGGTCTCTTTATTTGCACAGAGACGGCCAATCATCTTTTATGGGTTAGCGTGATAAACTCCAGAGGATCATGCACTCACCTCTATCAAGGCCTGGCAAACGGCCCCAACATTACCGTCCATATTGTCTATATCACGAACTAGCTGCTGTATCTGTTCTGGGTCAGCAATGCAACGCTCGACCAGCTTTTCCTTCACTTGGCGACCATCCTGTGGTAAGCTCTGATAGGTGATCTCGCCTAGCAAACTCTCGATGCTTGCTTCTGGTATCAGACCATGTAGACAGCATGCAAAACAGAAGTCCTGTCGGACGCCGTCCGTAAATGCGTTATTATTATTGGTCTCGTCAAACATAGCAGATAAAGTCGGAAAGGCGTTGGTATCAACCTGAGCGAGGGCCTCGGTGATACAGTATTGGGGGGTCAAAGGGGCAAACATTGAGTTTGCCAAATTAGCGAGCAATAGGGGAAGCTTATTGATCAGATACGATCGAAGGAATTGTCCGGTTTTCTGGCCCTCATTCCTAAAGACGGCATTGGCAAGGACATCAAAGGAGGCTAGAATTAGATCTATCGTGGTAGTTTGAATATCACCCTGGGCCAGTTTAGCGAATCTTCTCGGTTTAAAATGTCAGAAACTGTACCTGGTACCGGTTGTGAAGGTAGCTAAAAAGAACAGCGTCATCGATGAGTGGGCGTCCGACAAGCTAGACTACATTAATGCCTTGTGCCAGAAGATGGAGAATATCGGAATTCACTCATACTGATGCATTTAGGTAGATGTATAAACCGGCTCTCGAGTTGGAAATTGGTAAATCGGGGATGACTATACTGTCGAGCGCCATGGATGATTCGAGATCGTCCAAGTCCATATTTGAGACCGGTTTTTTATCCTTATCAACGGGCTCGAAGGAAGCGAGCGTCTCGGTGCGGAAGAGCTCTAGCCGGCTCGCAATCTGGGAGGCACTCTGTAGGATTGAAGGGATGAAGGAAGTTAAGCTCTCTGATAAGGTCCGTCGTACAGCTAGAGTCATATATAGGTTACCAGCCGGAAGCATTAGGCGTATGGTGATGAGGGAGGCTTACTTTTAGCAGCCGGTCGACCTAATGCATTGAGGACATATTGATTCTCACAAACGCTGAGGAGAAGCATGACGAAGGCAGCGCGAGCGGCTTCTATCTCCTCTCTGGAAGTATTTTGAAGGTGGCCCATGACGTCGTGGGCAAACGCCGCAAAGGCTGTAGTGTACATGGTCATCCATCGAGCCATGAGAACACAGATGCTAAGAGCTTCGCCGGTGCTCTTGATGCCGTTTCCTAGCCTGACGGCCTTTGACAGCCGGTAGAACAAGACTTCTTCGGGGCTATAAGAGCTTGCCCATCTCAAGGAGGCCTGGCCCCGGTTCTGCTGCTGGTCTTGGCTATGTTCTTGGCCTTGGTCTTGGCCGCCTGCATCAGCAGGGCGCAGATACATCTGCAACGTGGAGTATTTGTAAAGAGCATTGAGGACGGAGGGCGTGTCGACCAGTTTGCGCTGGGTCAGGACTTCGAGGTAGCGCGGGATGCGCGGGTCGAGGCTCTCGTGGTTGGATGGTTGCGGTCGCAGGCAGATGTCGGCGACGACGACGGGCGGCAGCGGGTGCTTGTTATACAACAATGGCACATAAGACCCGAACTCTTCCGGGTCAAGGCGGGAGTTCAGACATTGCGACAGATACCTCGCCCATTGGCCTTGCGAGCTGGCCGGGTCGTTGGTTGCCGTATCGACGACCATATCCATCTGTCTTTGTGTAGGATAGCTTCGCTACAATACAACACTTATGCTTGCATCGTCGTATTTTCACACATCGGCCCTAGAGGTAAGTGCGTTGGATCGTGGATCGTGGTGCTTCAAGTACCGTATTCTGTAGATGCCGCCGGATACTGGCGACAAGTCCCGGCGATTTGGCGAAGGGGGGGGGTTTTACCCCAGCGAAGATAGTGTTGAGGTATGCGTTTGAAGCTTAGAGCTCAAGCAACTGGAATAATAGGCCTTCCGATAAGATAATAATTCCCCGAGCTTTTATTTTTAGCATCCAATTACATCCCCGGCCCAGTTGCTAATCTTCAATGTTATCTATCAACCACAACCCCAACATAACTGCATGTGTACAACATAAAGGGAACCTAAGTCGTCCCTTCTACGTTAAATTCCCAGGCATCGAGTAGCGCCTGTTCTTATAGGGCGGGTTTGCGGAGTTGTGGACCTCTTTGTTAGGCTACTTTTATTGGCTATAGAATCTGCCTCCCCAGGTAGGCTTTTGAAAGGTTCACAGTACTGGAAGCTGGCAAGTGGTATAGATAATAAAATTATCGTTCTTGAGTTATACAACTTGAACGTGTATATTGTAGAGCTTTGGAATCCTTCACAAACTCAAAAGAGCCGCTTGTTAGTATATACTTACTTACTTAAGTGTCAAATTCGAAACAGCGTGAATAAATGCGTGAAACCTGATCTTGTCGTCAATTGGAGTCCAACAACCAAGTTGGTCGTCTGCGTGGGAATAAGTCTTCAACGCTTCTATATGGTTGCATTCGGCCGCAGTCTCACCTTTGTGTGTACTCCGTACATAGGTCACCCTCTTTATAACTTCATAATAGCTCCTGCCGCATCTAAACTTTTGTAGGATACCGGAGTCTTGCCTACCTACGTCATGATTCTTAATCATGGCGCTCAATTGAACTTGTATCAACTTTGAAGTATTAAAATTCAGCACGAATGGCACGAAACCCACTTTTGGAGTCAGTGCTTAGACGTTGGAAATCCGATTTACGGCAAGTTGGGCAAGGGTTATTTAGCGTTTCTTTATGGCCAATCAGGTGGGCTTCTAGTGTAGACTGGAGCTGGGGATTTCTAGACAGTCTGATTGGCTGCCCGAGCTCTGGTAGGTTAGTTAGTTAGCCTACCACTTCCTGCCTAGGTACGCTAGATTTCTGACCAGATTGCAGCTACGGATAGCACCGCACCGTACCGCAGGGTACAGTACTGAGCACTGAGCACACAACTTTTCGAGAGCCTCCTGTCCATTGGTCTCTCCACATCTCCTCTTCGTCATAGTCCTCTGTTGCCCGGTTTCTTCCCCCAATTCCCTTTTTCTTTTTTCTTTTTCTTTACCTCTGTCCTTGCTTCCGGTCCTGAATTCGCCAGAATGGTTGCTCTTCGCTACTCTGTCCTCGCTGCGCTCGCGCTTCGCGTTGTATCTGTCTTTGCTCAGGAGGGCAATGTTGTAAGTCTCGGTTCTCTGCTATGAGACGGTGCTAGGTCACGCGCGCATCGACGTAGCACGAACTAATCGTAATGTGGTCTACATAGCCGCCTGTCGTCGACGAGGAGACACCCACCGATGCTCCGGAAGCGAAGTTGAACGCCGACATTGTCGCCACCTTCCCCGAGGCCGACATCTTTGGTGTCAAGCTGGTCAATGGTCGCCCAACCAAGGCTGTCATTGACATCACCAACAATGAGGATAAGCCCATCCAGGTCGCCTTCCTCGGTGGCCAGCTCATGCTTCCAGAGCCACTGAGCAACGACGTCCCTGCGTATACCCAGGTCCTCCGCAACCTGTCAACGGTTCAGTACCAAGCTACTATTCCCGCTGGCGAGAAACAGTCGCTGCCCTACTCCTTCGTTCTGGATATGCAACCTCAGGATGTCCGACTGCACCTCATTGGCGTCATTCTAGGCGCTTCCAATCAGATCTTCTCCGTTAGTATCTATGACGAAATCGTGAGCATTGTCGAGGCGCCTACGAGCTTCTTTGATCCTCAGATGTGAGACCGTCCCGTCTACTGCTAGTTTGTCGCTCAATTGAAAGCTAACAATCCTGCTATAGCATATTCCTGTACCTCTTCCTAACCGGCGCATTCGGTGGTATCTGCTACTTTGTTTATAAGACCTACATCGAGGCTTTCTTCCCTCAGGCCAAGAAGACCAGACCCTCCAAGAAGTCCAAGCCCTCGTTCGAGAAGGAGCCCCTTTCTGGCGGCGAAGGTACTGCTAGCGGCAACGACAAGGGTTATGATGAGAGCTGGATCCCTGCCGACCACCTTAATCGCCCCACCGCGCGACGTGTGAAGAGCAGCGCAAGCAGCAAGTCAAAGTCCAAAGGTGCCGAGTAGAAACGGCGCATTGCGAAATCAAGATCAACCCCGAAGCATTAAAAGGCATATTTCCGGAGACAAGGTTATAATATGGTTGGACACAGGTTATCGGGTTGATGCGGAATCATTAGCCTGGGATAGGAAAAAAGATACTGTATTTCTTCGGTTTACCCGCCATGTTGTATAGTTACCAAAATCGCGCGCATCAGAGTAAAGACGAGAATACGAAACTTGCAAAAAACCAGTCTCCTAGCTCATATATACTTGGTCCTCGGGGCAACCTACTGAGCTATTGTGATCTAACGCCCTTCGTGTGATACCCGTGAAGTTGGTTGCTTCGTTGGTTGATAACCTGCGGCCCCTGTGAGCTTTGCACCTTACGTTGTTCAGTATGAAGCAGCAGTTAGGGAGCTCAGTTATGTATTTTCGAAGTTTCGGTCCATTGCCTTCCTAGCCTCCAGGGCGGCATAATTGCGCTTAATGGCGGCTTGAATGAACTCGAACGCAGAGACAGCGGGATACTTCTTGAGTGGCCCCTGGATCCGACAAGTCTTAACCGGCTGGTTGAAGTACGCCATACTATACCGGGGCCCAAAGTAATCCACCGTGGGATCTCTGGGTGTCCTCACGCGGTGAAACGTCGACTTGAAGCGATCATCGCTCCAGCTCATCAGAAGATCGCCACTGCAAGATGAGCATGAGAGGCTGTCACATTTCTTCCGCCCTGTATGATCAAGGATGAGAAGGTGAATGGCATATAGAAAGCTTACATGTTGCAGATGATCTCGCCTTCCTCGGGCTCGACCTTCGTCCACGTGTCCCCGACCCCGAACTCGGTGAACACGTCGCGGCCGGCGCAAATCTCGAGCCCGCTCTCCCCGGGCCGCTGGAACAGCAGCGTCAGCAAATCCCAGTCGGCGTGCGCGCCACCACGGCAATAGGTCTCCGGGACGGGAACAGCGGGGTCGAGCGGAAAGTAATGCAGAAGTCGCAAGACAGTCTGGAGGTCCGGATCAGCGACGTCATGCGCGCGCACGAAATAATCGTCGTCTTCCATTCCGAGGCCCCGTGCGAGACAGACCATCAGCTTCTCCGAGATGGCCTGCGCCTTACGCATGAAGGCCAGACTAGCCTCGCGGAACCCCGGGAGCGTCTCCTCGGGCAGCCAGACGCCCTCCATCGCCGGCCCGTACTGCATCTGGTACGACTCTTTCTGGTCCGGCTGCCCCGTGCTCGGACGCACTTGCGCCGCCTTCTCCCAGCCCGTGTTCCGCGGCGTGTAGGGCACCGTGGCTTTCACGGCGTCCGGCAGGGCGAAGAAGCGCTCTGCTTGCGCGAATTGCGCGCGTATCTCGGCCGGGGAGATCCCATGGTTTACTATCGCGAAGAACCCGTCTGTCTCGGCTGCTGCTACCAACTCGGCCGCAATGGCGTCGCGGCGCGCGTCGAAGTCATGTAGTGAGATCTTGGGAATGGTGCGGTTGGAATATTTGGTTCCGTTAGCCATTTCTTGTCTCTTTTTTGAGACTTCAAGGCACTGTTATCGGGGATCGTTGACTAATTCTCTGAGCCGTCCTTCATTCCAGTTTGCTAACACCGAGTATTATCTGTTCGTTTGCGTTATAACACAGATCCAGTTCTGTAAGCGTGAAAGCCCCGCCCTTTTGGGCAATGTCAAGGACTCTCATCCGGGGATAGTTAAGGGATGAGACGGAGTGAAGCGGGAGTGCCCGACCCCTCAGCTCTGATAGCTATTCGAGCTCTATCTGAATCTGGTCCAGCACATTACATACAGCTCAATTCCCTTGGATGCCGCCATCACTTGTAGCCGTCTCTTTTTTCGTATGGTAGACCAACAGTTGTCAGTATTCACCATCTTCGTATGATACATCTTACAACAACCGATTGAGGAAGGTGAAGACCACGTAAACATGTAAGTGTAGAGTTTCAGCGTCGAAATTTTAGACGGTAGCTTCTGCGAACTTGATGACGATAATTGATTATTCAAGCACCTCCATCTTGTAAGTGAATTTTGCTTGGCAAACAAATCTCTAACATGCGGCAAAAAGATGGACTTCCCTCTGGTAGGCAGGAGAGTCGCCATGCTGTCAAAATGACGAGCGTTATCAAAGCTCATCTTGCAAGTCACAGCAATCAGTCATTATAAAGCCTGAAGTCCAGTCCTGACTTCTCAAGCTCCAGCATAAGTATCCGGGAGCATCATGCCATAGCCCAAGGCTCGCTGGGTGATTGTGAGTAGGCCACGTCGATCCATTGCTGTTTCTCGGGAGCCTGCCGCAGCAATGATGCTGTTGTCCGACATTCATGATCATCGAAACAAGAGTCTTAGCACATTCCTAGTACTACTCGGTGTTTCTGCTGGACGGACTGGTCAATGATGTATGTTGTTTCAACTAAACAACTCAACTCCAACGTGTCGAAGTACGAGCCAGTGGATGAATGGGATCAAATGAATCTTAGGGACATTGGTGTTGCTGATAGAACATCCGCTGCGCGGAATTATTTGTCAGATGGGAGCGCGACCAGAGCTCAAGACGTGAATAATGAGCGTACGCATAGGCGCTCTCAATAGCGTCGCCGAACTAGCATCGAGATAGGCAGGCTAAGTCTGCAAACGCAGGTGCAGCTTCCTGTGAGATGATAATAACTTGGAATTGTGCTATATGACAGATTATATCTCACACATCTACTTTCCTTAGAGTATTTATTCACATAAATAACAAACTTTACGTAAGAAATCTTGGTTGAAGAAGTCACTGCTTGGGTAGGTACTTACGTACAGCAGGCTTGCAATTAGCCTGGGCTATTATATATCGCTTTTGCCTGTTTCCCAGTTAGGCCATCCAGGTTAGCTCATAGACAGTGACAAATATACTGTACCTACCATACTACTGTACTAGATAAGCTATCTATATACACTGTGCACGCGTCGGCAGGTGCAGCGCGTTCCTGCTCCTGGTAGCTCCTAGCAAACAAAGCATATGGTACATTCTCCCACCCGGCTTGAAACTCCTACCTTCTCTCATTCTCCCACCTTTTAACCCGTCACGTCCTAGCCCAACAATTTTCACCATTTTCCCTTCCATTCAATTCATCCCTTTGCGACACACGGAAATTTTCTGAATTTTCTCTGATTATTTTACCAATTTAATTTCGCTCCTTCACTCCCACACATCTAATCATGGCGCCCACAAGACCGGCGCGCGCTGCTGCTAAGGAGAACGGCACTCCTACCAAGGCCACTGATGCTGAAGGCCCAGTGAAGCGTGGCCGCGGCAGGCCTCCCAAGAACGGCGTTTCAGCTCAACCAAAGAAGGTCCCTAGTGGCCGTCCTCGCGGTCGTCCTCCGGGAACTGGCGGTGGCGTTAAGAAGGCGACAGCAAAGACGCCGGCGAAGAAAGCTGGTACGAGTGGTCCTGGACGTCGGGGCAGACCAGCCAAGGCCGCAAGCACCTCCGCAACTCCAAAGAAGGAAGCTACTCTCAAGGGCGCGAAGTCAAGCACCAAAGGCTCTGCCGTCAAGGGACGCAAGTCCAGGAAGAGCGACGTTGAGGAGCCCGAGGAGGACGAGGTCGATGCCGAAGAAGGTACGTTTGAGCATGATATTCTCACTGAAATAGCTATCGACTGACGGGTTGCCATGGCCACAGAGGATATCGTTGAAGCCGATGTCGGGATGGACGATGACGACGCTGCCGGTGACGATGATGACGATAATGTCCTAGACAACGAGCTAGAGGTAGCAACCCCATCCCCCAAATGAAGCAAGACGAAAATTGTCTTCACTTCTATTCTACTTAGACTGACCGAGGCGCCCTCCGTAGGATTAGAACAATAACGAGAGACCCAGACTGCCGGTCTTGGCAAGTCTCACCACTGCTTTTAGGAGAATCAGTGGTGTCGGCAAGCTACTATGACGCTCTGGGCAGGATTGGGGGGAATCTGGCCAACGTTATTCGCCAGTTTATTCTATGTCTTGGATGCGCAATCACAACGTGCCCGAGGCTTTGTAACAAAACATGGGTAATTCAGTTTCATGAAGGAGACGCGGAGTTGGGCGAGTTCTCATACGGTTGTCTGTATTGAAGAGTAATTGCAGGTCCTGCTTCTATTTATGCTTGGGGTCTCTTAGTGATAAGCTTACGCCTTGCAATAAAATAAGATCTTTACGGGGTTTTCATCAATTCCTTGCAGCATTGTAGGTTGTGTATACCGTCAACATTTGCCCTGCATTCTATATCCTTGCATTGAGCCCCAGCGGCGCGTCTCGTCGCGTGGGCACCCATCGCACCATGCGGTGCTGTGGCTTTCAACCTTTCAGCCCTCATCTGAATTGCACTATTGACGAACGCCCAACTTTGACGTCCTACGTTCTCTATTTCAACTCTTTCAGGCTCATGTCTCGTTATTTCATTCTTTCTTCCACTCCTCAAACTCTAGATCTAGGTGCTCCTTGAGTTTCTTGAACTGGTTTCCGAAAGTTCTTCCGCAGCGCCAGCACCGCATATCTCTTTCGAGAAAGCCCGCACGACCAGGATGCCGCCGGGGGTCATCAGGCGCCAATGGGAAATCGGCGACGTCGATCAGGAAGGGCGTGTTGAAGGATTGGTAGTGCTTGCGGTGGCGCATACATTGCGACACCATGTCTCGCGATAGTACGTGAACATGCAAGTCGTTCATGGAAGGGTGCGCGTGGACACCGACGAGCAGTTCCTTCTCCCAGTCGCGACCGACCGGAAGCGGTGCCGTGTCGTCCCATTCCACATCCCCGTTCAGAATGCTCTCGCGCAGCTTGTCCTGCACGCTGAAGCGCCCATACCGCCGCTGCAGCTCCTTCGCTACGAGACGCTTCAGCCGCGCTGCCTCGGCCTGCACCGCGGCGAGAAACTCCGGGTCTTCGAAGGCGTCGAACGGGTGCAGACGACTCCGCGGCGAGCGTGGTAATAGTAGTGTGTGCACCGTCGATTTCGGATATAAGTCGTTGATAGCCACGAAGTATTCGTTATGGTAGATCACGCGGCTCGGTGGGAAAGATGCCGGGTCCGCTGTGTATGCGCCGAGCCCGTCGCGCGCTTTGGGGTTCCCCGTAAACGCGCTCCGCGTGGATGCTAGAGTCCGCGGTTCCCGTGGCTTTTTAGGCTTGGGAGCCATGAGCTCTGTGACTTGACATTGACGTCAGCATTGGATCTTGCGAGCGAGAGCGGAGTGGCATCGTTGTGTCTCTTCCGGTTCTAGGTCGACGGTTCATGGTTAATGATTGCTCACATGCATCGCGCTTCGTTTCTCGTTTTACGCCCGCAGAACTTGGTTCGGGTGCCGGTGCATTTCCGGTGATTTCCTCTTTCGTGATGGCATCTTCTGGATCTGATTCTGTACTCGACATAATCAGATTCCTTCCTAGAGAAGCTCGTGCGAGCTTTTCTACGTAGTATGTCAAGGTAGAAACGGAGACTAGATGCTGAAGGTAGGCCAGCTAGCTCAATAAGCTTAGGTAAGGACCGATTTATTGACTACATCAGAATAGTCAGAGGTACAAATTCAATATTTTGGTTGGACCGCCATGTTCAGTAGCAATCTGGTAACCATTAAGCTACAGTAGCAGAGCAACACTCTTACTCAGTAGATGCCTACAGGTACGTAACAAGAGTTTGTCCTAACCCCGCGATCTACCCGCAGTTAAGCTTAGGTAGAGTGGAGCACGTTACTGCTCAAGCTTCACACTAAAACGTTAGCTCCATTTCACACCAGTGACTTCTAGGTTCGATACAGTTGAAGGAATACAACGCACTGTAATAATTACCCTGGCGTAAAGCTAAAATTTCCCTGCAGAGGCGCCACTGTTGCCCGGTATTTGCTGCCCAGACTCTTATGCCCTTGCCTCTTTCAGACATTATTGAATGCCCTCCTACAAAATATAACCTACGTATACCTATGGCTCCCCAACATGGTCAAAAAGGGAAAGGAAGAGGCGAAGGAAAAAGCCACGGCTCCTCCGCCGCAGGCCTCAGCCAGTTCCTCCAAGAAACCTGCAAAGCCAGGTAACAAACCGCCACAAGAAGATGACTTCATAGTCTTCACCAACTCTACGAAGGACACCAAGCCCAAGAAAGGCGGCCAGGGCTCGTCAAAGGGGAAAGCAGTCGATGATGAGCAGTTACCCATAGGCCCGCCGAAGCCAACTGTGAAGCAAATCATCGGAGGTTCCAGTTGGACCGGAAAGCTGCCCGTCAATCTCCTTTCGGAACACTGCCAAAGGCAGAAATGGGACAAGCCAGATTACCAGCCTGTAAGCGGTGTCGCCGTGATGACCATTTGTACTTAGTTAATGTGAAATCCTCTGTCCAGATTAAAGGCTCGCAAGGCTTCTCATACTTTGTTCAGCTTAGTGCCAGGAACCCCAAGACTCATGAAGTGATCAAGGTGCCACCATTTAAAATACATCCAGATTACAAGCACTTGGTTACAAGGGAAACGGCATTAGAAGCTAGACATGCTGCCGCCACGTATGCATTGTTTCGTGTTTGTAGTATGAAGAACATCCATACCACACTACCACCGGACTATAGGTCATTATGGAAGCAGTTCGAGGCCATCAAAGCAGAAGACGTCAAGAACAAATTGGAATGGATGTATGATGCTGATCCATTCGCAACTTTGAAGCGACGTGATGATGAAAAAGCCGCTGCCGAGAAGAAGAGGAAAGAGAAGGAAGCGATTGAGGCGAAAGCGAAGAATATGCCCGGTGCCGCCGGCCTGGTTCTGCGGAGCAATGCCACATCCACGTCGGGTTCTAGGGGTGGTTCAAATCCAATGAAAGGGTGGACCACCGTCCCTAAGATCGAAATGGGCCGCAAGACGCGGTCTCAGCTTGAGGATCTAGTACGGAGAGAGGTAATTTGGAACCCGCATGGGGTTCTGATGCCGCCATCTCAGCGGGAAGCTGTGGTGAAAGAGCTCACTGGATCTGGATTCCGTCGAACCCACGTCGAAGAAGCTGTAGATGAATGCAAGGACCGTGAGGAGACCCTTGAGTGGCTCTTGGTCCATGTTCCTGAAGACGATCTACCTAGATGGGCTTTACCTGAGAGCTACGCAGCCGGTATCTCGGTTGCTGCGATTTCGGACTTGAAACGAGAAGCTGCGATTAAGGGCTTGTCACAGTCCGGATATTCTGCGGAACTCTGCAAGAAGCTTTATGAGCAATATAAGCACGATGAGGGACGAACGGCTGAGGCGTTACAAGATTCTCTAATATCTAGTGGTAGTGATTCTACACTACCCAAGCCGACTGCCGAGGAACCTCTCTTTTTCGGCTCTCCTGAAGAATGCTGGAATGAGGAGATGGAAAGTTTGAGCTCAGTGTTTGGAGACCACTTCAAGCGAATATCGGATGAAGTTTGCCAGATTGCCATCGAGTCCGTTAGGAATGGACCCAAGAAAGATGTTGAGGCATTTGCTCAGTTTCGCAGATCTTCTCGGTACCCATCTGAGGTTATCGTGTCCTTGGTCGCTGATCTTCCATCTTACATTAAACTCAGCGTGGTCAAGAAAACTCTTAGTTATCTCGTTGAATCTTTGAGCGAGGAGCCCATGAAGATTTACTTTGCGGTCGATTGGGTACAACAGAATATCAATGATATTATTGAGAATCCTGGCAAGCTTCGAGATATATCCGGTGTGGCTTCTGCAGCCGTAGAAGTGCGGAATACTCACCTGGTTAAACGACGTCAAATTCGACATCCTAAGCCTCTACCAAAGGACATCGATACAAGAAGCAAAGAAGCTTGGCAAAAATTACAGGAAACCTCAGAGATGAAGGAAATGCTTCGCCAACGACAAAGGCTACCAGCTTGGCAAGTCAGAGATCAATTAGTCGAGACCGTTCTGCAGTCACAAGTCACGATTATCGCTGGAGAGACAGGTTCTGGCAAGTCTACTCAATCGGTTCAGTTTATACTTGACGACCTGTATAGAAAAGGACTTGGAAATGCGACCAATATTATATGCACACAACCCCGTCGTATTTCTGCCCTTGGCCTTGCGGACAGAGTCGCCGAGGAACGGTGTTCAGAAGTTGGTCGTGAAGTTGGTTATTCAATTCGTGGGGAGAACAAGACAAGCGCGCAGACTAAAATCACGTTCGTGACTACCGGTGTGCTGTTGAGGCGGCTGCAGACTTCAGGTGGGCGAGCCCAAGACGTTGAAGCGTCTCTAGCCGATGTTAGTCATATCGTGATCGACGAAGTCCATGAGCGCAGTCTAGATACCGACTTTCTTTTGAGTATCATCCGAGACGTGTTAAAACGCAGGAAAGATCTAAAGCTGGTGCTAATGAGCGCTACACTTGATGCCGCGGCCTTCGAAAGCTATTTCACCTCTGAAGGGTTAGAGGTCGGACTGGTTGAGATTTCCGGCAGAACTTTCCTTGTTGAAGATTACTACCTCGACGACATTATCCGGATGACGAACTTCACACTGGAAAGATACCGCGATCGCGACTTCGATTACGACGAAGGACTCATAGACAAAGGCTCCCAAAGCAATGAAGACTCGGTCAAGAAAATTATTCAGAAACTAGGGTCTCGTGTCAACTACTCATTACTAGTCGAGACAACAAAGGCCATCGACGAAGAACTGTATCATAGAAATAAGAAGGGCGGCATTCTCATCTTCCTACCTGGAGCTGGCGAGATTAAGCGGACTGTTGACCAGCTGCAGTCCGTTTCATCACTCCACGTCCTACCACTTCACGCATCGCTAGATACGAGAGAACAGCGGAGAGTATTCAAAGCCCCGCCACCTGGAAAGCGAAAAGTGGTGGTTGCAACTAATGTTGCTGAGACCTCTATCACAATTGACGACATTGTCGCTGTAATCGACACCGGAAGAGTCAAAGAAACCAGTTTTGACCCGCAGAACAACATGCGCAAGTTGGAGGAGACCTGGGCATCACGTGCTGCGTGCAAGCAACGACGAGGGCGTGCTGGACGTGTACAGGCCGGACAGTGTTACAAGCTCTACACGGCAGGTCTCGAAGAACAGATGGCAGAACGCCCAGAACCCGAGATTCGTCGCGTACCTCTCGAACAGCTCTGTCTATCTGTTCGAGCTATGGGCACAAGAGATATTGGCGGTTTCTTAAGCCGGACGCCTACACCGCCAGCCGTTACCGCAGTAGAAAACGCCGTCAAAATGCTGCAGCGTATGGGCGCACTTGATGGTGATGAGCTTACAGCATTAGGTCAACAGCTCGCCATGATCCCAGCCGATCTCCGCTGCGGCAAATTAATGGTTTACGGCGCGATATTCGGCTGTCTCGATGATACCGTTACAATCGCCGCAATCCTCAGCACGAAGAGTCCTTTTAATTCACCATCAGATAAGCGTGATGCAGCTAGGGAAGCGCGTATGCGCTTCGCTAAGGGGGACGGTGACTTACTCACGGATCTACGGGCGTTCCAGCAATGGCATGCTATGGTTAAACAACGTATCCCACCACGACAAGTGCGGAGCTTTTGTGACGACAACTTCCTTTCGTACCAAACACTGTCAGATATATCAACCACGCGAACGCAATACTACTCAGCGCTCACGGAAATTGGCCTCGTCGGCACCGCTACGACTCAAACTCCCGAGACCGCCACAATCTCCATACCTCTCCTTCGCGCGCTCATAGCCTCAGCTTTCACGCCCCAGATCGCGCGCATCCAGTTCCCTGACAAAAAATTCGCGGCATCCGTATCAGGCGCCGTTGAACTAGACCCTGAGGCCCGTACGATTAAATACTTCACACAAGAGAACGGGCGCGTCTTTATCCACCCCAGCAGCGTGCTCTTTGATAGTCAGGGTTTCACAGGGAATGCGGCTTTTGTATCTTATTTCACGATGATTTCTACCAGCAAGGTCTTCATTCGGGACTTAACGCGTAGGTTCTTTTTTCTCACCCTCCCTTCCTTCTAATCACAGAAAGTTTTAGGTCTTACTGACACGTCCGGGACCCCTCTTTAGCATTCAATGCATTCACTCTTCTCCTCTTTTCCGGCGCTATAGAGCTTGATACGCTAGGCAGGGGCCTATTAGTTGATGGGTGGCTTCGGTAAGTCTTCTCATTCATATTGCCTCTCATCTGGCCCTTGCTAATGTCGTGGTACTATAGGTTACGCGGCTGGGCACGTTTAGGTGTTCTTGTGTCAAGGCTAAGGGGCATGGTGGACAATGTCATCGCGATGAAGGTCAACAACCCGCAGATGGATGTCCGGGACAACGAGGTCATCAGGATGGCGGCAAAACTTATAGAGTTCGACGGATTAGACGCTTAGAATTGGACACATGGGGCGGTAGGATTAAATAGACCACCATAGCGTATAATAGGATGAAGCTAATCTACGCACTGGGTTTTTACATATCGTTAAACAGTGAATTACCATTCGGTGCGGCGTGCCTAGCAAAGTCATGATTACACTTCAGTAAGACGGCGCATGGCTCCAAAGCTCGTCATTCATATCCTAGCTGAATTTTCATTCTCAGAGCGTATCATCTGTCTAAAGGGCGTACGGAGAAAAATAACAAAAAACGCGACGAGCTTCTACGATTTTTCAGACAGGCTCAACTATAAGTAATGTCCCAGTCTCCGGGAAGCTTCGTCATCCCTGTACACGTGTAAGTTAACATGTCAATCAAACAAGAGTTCAGAAGAAGAACGAAAAAGATTTTAGGTTCCATCGCCCTCACAAGATGCAGTGCCCCATATGAATGATTTTGACTTACACCCCTCAATGTCCTCAGGAACCATCTGCTTAAGCGTGCACTTCATCGCGTCGTCCGAAGTCTGACTCTTAAGCTCGGAGCAACGGTCATTGCTGCACCTTGCGTCGAGAGCACGCTGAAGGGCATCACCCTGCCATCCAAATAGATAATCACCGTGTTGTCCGTAACCCTACGCTAATGGTTAGTGTCGAATATATCTGTTACTCCAGCGAGTAAAAAGGGGGGAAGCGGGCAGCAAGAGATAAAGGGAGACTAACTGTCCTAGAAGTGAGAAAGCAAGGCGGTTAGTTACATCTGTCAAATTTAGAAGAGTACGCTTGGTCTCAACTCACCCGTCACCCATCGAGTAGACAAATGGCTGGGATCCGTCCTCCGGCCAGAGATCCCTCGAGTTGAACTCGCGCGTATCCCACATGACCTCGTACATGAGCTGCGGCAACCTGATGGGATGGCTCGCGGGGCAAGGCGCCAGGGACTCGAAAGTGCCGTTTACGGGGTACGCAACGTGGCTCTTGTGGTCTGGGGAATCGACGTTGACGCCATCCCAGCACGTCGGGAACGTGATGGTGGTGCGGATGCCGCCCTGGCAGAAATCCGGCGGCAGCGAAGCTGTGTCCAGTGGTCCCGCGCACGGCGCGCCGCCGAAGGGGACTTGGTTCACTGTCGTGAAGCACCGGTGGCAGAGCTGTCGCTGCTGGGTCTCGCCGGAGCGGAGCGTCGAGTCGCCTACCAGCATGCGGAACCCCTTGAGTCTTTATCAGCTGTTGTAATCATGGGAGAATAAAAAGAAGTAGTATCTTCCGAGGCTTGTCCTTCACTGGGGTGATATAGCCCCTGAGAAGGCAGGCGTCGTCAGATACATCGATGCTCACAGGCTTGAACGCTGTAACCTTCGATTTCCCATCGTACGGCGGGATATAGTAGACGGTTATTCCGCCATCGGCTTTGAGGCCCATGTTCACCATCTGTATAGGAGTTAAGAACTCGCGATTCGCACCTTTTTCTTTGAGAAAGACGTGAAGATACCTGTGGGACCCTCTTCAGAGTGCCGTTGCGAGCGCGGAAGTAGAGATTCGCAGTCCAGTAGTTACTAAAGTCCTCTACATAAACACATCAGTGCTATAAACTTCCAGACGACGCGATTAGCGTGAAAATAGTCGGAATACAACTTTCAGACCAACTATGCCCGAAGACATGTACTTTCCCCCTAAGACTCGCGAAGCGAGCTAGATAAAACAGAGACACGAAGTTCAGGGATCGACTCACCAGAGAATGTACACGAGGTACATGTAGAGTTCTCAACAGGATCAAAAACTTCCGGCGGCATGCTTGCCCTGAACGAATTCCCACCGCCAACCTGATGCGTGTGCGGACTCTGTATCTCTCCGGGCGACACAAGGGGATCGAGGCGCTCGATCGTCAACCGCGAGCAGGAGAACCGGAGCATCTGCTGGGCTATCGCTACATCAGATAGAAGCGCCGCAAGGGCGGCGAGTGGCTTGAGCCCGTGCATGTTCGAGTGGTTGTCTTGTCTTCTGGAGGTGTTTTCTGAGCCACTTCGCTCTGTGAATCCTTGTCTAATGAGGTGAAGCTGTCTTCCCGGTAAGCTAGAAATGGCGACAAGCTATGGGAGCGTACGAATATGTAGGCAGTGCTGTAGGAGGTTCTTCGATAAGTAGCCGATGTGTATCCCTGACTCTAAGAGTGATATTGCCGTACGCGCAGCAACACTTTAATTCAGTGCTGATATCCATCCTCCAATAGCATTAGGCTTTCCGCAAGACAAGTCACCGCGTACATGCAGCGGACAGAATTGCCGCAGGCTAGATATTAAAGAATATATCCGCGGCTAAACACCTCGCAGCGGTGATCGAAAATGGCTGGTGGAGAGCGATCTGGTAGGATAAGAGATACTTCTAATAGCAAGTCGCGAGCCAATCGCCGTTTTATCAGGGTGGTTGGCCTCAAAGGAGAGCATCTAGTTCTTAGTCGTGATGGAGTTGCGTATCATGTATGAGGCTCTGACGGTGCTGTGCTAAAGGGGAGATTGGACAGTTGTTACCCTTGGAATGGAAACCTTATGAGCCTCTTGCGCAATTTTGGCTAATAACAGCTCTATATAAGCAATTTGCTAGGCTATGTATAGAGGCCATTTCATGTTAAATACTGTTGATATACATATCCCTATACTTTAAAGCTGGCGCCACGATCACATAGCAACAGACATAACTTTCCAGTGTAATCTGAGAACTTGGTTCCTTAAGTTCTATGACTTGGATCTGCTTAAGTATGAATCACATCACACTCGTCAGTTACACTGCGCTTACTCATATATACTGCTGTCCATGTTCATTCCCAAAGGACCAACTACCTAAGTTCATCATGCGTATATCAAAATGAAACACAGCTTATAGCGTGTGGAGGTAGTGCGGGACAATAGTAAACTCAGTAACCTGTCCCAGATTCGGCAGAGGGTCCGACGTTCCCACAAACTGATACTTCGTCCCGTTAGCAGCCGTCCAGTTATGGTGCACGGTCGTGATATCCGTGGCCACGGAAGCCCACAGCGAAACCCCAGCGCTAGCGGGCGTGCACGCCGGGAAGACGGTAGGGTCCGGGTTATAGTCGTAGTAGCACGAGACACTGAAGCCCGGGGCGCCGAGCGCGTAGCCCGCGGGCGCGCTCAGGTGGTATTGCATCCCGCGCAGGCGGCCGGCGCTATCACGCACAAAGTCGGCGTCCGTGGCGCTCCAGGTGCCGAAGTCGCCCACGAGACCCGGCAGCGAGGTCACGGTGTCGCCGACCTGCAGCGTGAAGGGGTCGAGCGGGACGTCGTACTGCGGCGACGCCGGTAGTTTGCCGACGGCCGAGGAGACCTTTCTGTAGTTGTCCGCGCCGCGCCATTGGTGCCGCACCGTCACGGCCAACGTGTTGTAGTCCGTGTACGCGTAGATGGCTGAGAACGCGGGCTGCGCGCTCTTCCAGGTGCATTCTGTGCCGTTGGACGCTGCCCCGTTGTAGACGAAGTAGGCGTCACAGTGGATGTCGAAGGCTGGCGCCCCGGCGATGTAGCCTGCCTCGGAGGATACGTCGAATGAGGCACCAGATAGAAGGCCGTGGCCTGCGAACAGTGCTGTGCCGTCGGTGGCGGTCCAGGTTGCGGTAGCCCGGGCCTCTTGGCTAGAAGCGGGTGCCGCGACGGCTACGCTCGCGAGCGTGGTGAGGGAGGCGAGGAGCTTGCCGTACATTTTGAGCGTAGGATGGCGTATAAAATTGATGAGTGTCGAGAAACGTGATGATGTTGGTGCTCATGTATTATTCCCATCGTGAGCATCTCATCGACTTCATATATACGGGTTGTTAGCTGTTGACATTCTGACTCTCATCCTTTTCCCCTTCTCGTCGGCGTCCTCGTCTAGTCCTGCCATTCTTTTCACGATCCCGTCTACACACCCTTACTGCTTACCACCGGCTCCTACACGATCTACTTCGTCAAATCCATCCTGCTAAGCTCTGTACGCTACGCTAGGCGGGTCTTGGCGATGTCGTCGCGAGCATGCTCTTAGCATAAGGGTTTCTATTTCCATGTCGCAACTGCGGGCCGATAAAAAGCACCTGATGGTCACTTGATCTCCAGCACGGCAGTCTCCGTGAATTTGCCACAGCCATGCCGTTTCCATGGCATCTTTCGAGCCTTAAACGTCTCCGTTGTTGTCGACGAGTCTGCTGGGGTGCCACGATGTGTTTGGCTACGGTACGGACACGGCCTGGAATAGAATAACGGTAACCCCTTCCAGCATGGACCGCATAGTCTTCCAAGACGGATTGCCCGCCATACGACTCGAACTTCGAGAATGAATCCACATCGAAGGGCTAGTTTGCCAAGCCGTAATACTTGGCTGAGAGTCTGGATGGCCGTGGCCGTCCGTGATGGGATTCTATAAGTAGCCAGCCGCAGACCTTCTTAGTCTGGTAAAGTCAAGAAAGGCTGGAACTTTTGGAGTTATCAAACTTTCGTAGGTGCATACGCTCGTCATATCTGAATCTTGTCATCTTTGTCATCTCCTAGCAGCGTCTCACACCGATCTGTAGAGAGGGCAACACTAGAATGTTGGTCATGTTATAAGCCCTAGTAACATGTTATGCTTACCTTGATTTTAAATAAGCAACGTCACGGTGATCAAACTACAATATTAGGTAACTATTAGATCCTCGGCCCTTGCTGTGCCTTACGCTGGCATACAACTAGCAAAATAAAGGAAAGAGCAGATAGTGAAGGTTGAATAGAGGTTAACTGGAGAGTACCTACTAAGTAGATAGGCACGTAATTTATGTTAGGCTTTGCAAGCGCAAAATCCGGTGTGAGTTTTTCCTCAGAAGATTCGATCAGTTTACAACCTCACGAGTTTCAGCAGCTCAACGCCAAGGACACCCCGTTGAACACTCAGAGAGTAATTGAAACCAAGGTATTACAGTGTGGTAGAGTCTTCTCTGCACTCACTATGTTGCTTTTCATCTACATGATGTCCAACGTAATGTCGCCCAATAACCATTACACACAGGTATTTCAGCCCATATACTAAACTTCCCATTTAAATTCCATCGTTCCAATTGAACCTAGAGATCTCGCCATAAGTAGGACGTCTAATGCCATAATAAAATTACATGAGTGTTTTACAGATACAACGCCTCATTTGTCCACTATATATGCTGTTTATTCCCACCGATGTAAATGCAAACCATAGACCCCAAACTAAAAGACTCATTGCAAGAAGGTGGCGCTTTAGCAAATAATTCGTCATACCAATTCGGTTCCCGCAGCGTAACTTCGGCTGTTGCGGCGTCGAAATTCCTACTCCCGCGCTTCGCCGAATGTGGTATATGCAGTTCCAATGCAAGTCGTCAAAATGTATCCTTCAGCTGTACTTTCAGTACCACTTCAAGCCAAGCATCACCTTCGCTGCTAGTATAACCCTATCCAGGATTGCCACTGGTAGTGGACGTCCTTAACTCTCCATATGCATGAACAATACCATCGGGAATGAGGTAAAACTGCCATGGTAACTCTATTGTACGATGCATTCGCGGTCGGGAAACTCCTTGTCCTTTAATCTGGCCTTGTCAAAGCGTGTTTTGGATTTGCCCCTCTTCTGATTTGGATCCTTATTCTTGTCTTTCCCTTTAGAATACGGGCAAGGCGTTTCTTCTTTCTCTTCCGATTCATCCGACACTCCGTTGACGATCACGATGTCGCTGTCTTCGTCAGGAGACTCATACGGCAAGTCTTGTAGTGGCTCTTTGCTCGGTCTTATGAGTCCAAATCTCGACATTGTCTGACTGATTCTGGTCTCGCCAGCTTGGCTTTGTGGCCGACTCTTACTAGATGATTTGAGTCTTGCAGCCACACGGCTAATCCTCTGTGCGGTTCTCTCCTCGCCGGGACTAACGGCGGGTGAGTGGTCAGTGGAGGTCGCGCCGGAATTGGGCCCCATCAACTCGCCATATGCAATGCTACCACGTCTAGAGATGTTAAGAAACCCGTCCTCGTCGGCAAAGCTACGGCGCGATGGCCGCTCCAAATCAACCGAAAATCGTATGCTGGGAGTCGCCGAGGGCATGCTGCTTGAATGATCGAAATAGCTACTAGATTTCCGGGATACTGTCTGGTGCTCATGATATTCCGGGACATTTGGGGCGGTGACTGTAGAATTTCCATCATAACTTGCATCATCGTATGCTGGAGGACCTGCCTCGATGCTTCCAACCGAACTAGCAGCCACATCGACAATAGGAATGATTTGGTAAAAGAGGAGATAGGGCATCTCTTGCTTCAAGGACTCCTTAATATCGTCGACGGTAGTAACGCGCTCATCCGCGAGATCATCAAACTTGACCCATTGCGCCTCTTCATAGTCAGGGGGAGGATCTTTGTCATGTCGCCGATTGTCGGTTAAGAGCTTAGGTGCTACCCGGCAAAAGGAGATGTAATGCCCGGAATGTAACGAGTCCCCACGGTGGCAGACTACGGACTGAAGCACCAGCTTATACTCAGCAGTGAGGCCGCCTTCCTCCACATGCCTATCGTCAATAATGAAGTGCGGTAACCTAAGGCTGTCGGGTATATCGATGTAGGTGTTTTGACGCTTCGTGATGCCGTTCTTATCCATCATGTAGCGTTTCAAACAGATACCGACTACAGGACGTTGACTGAAGTGTCGCGCAACCTCCAGATCGCTCTTCGGTTCTGAATTTGTTGCCGAATGCCAAGCTATCAAACAGATCAGTTTTGCTACCCAGGATAAAAAGCAGTACATTGTAGGTGACTAACGTATCAGCTTAAAGAATTGCCACGCAGGTATCGTAATAGCTTTCACGACTGAAGCTTTCCTTTTAGCTCTCTGAAATAGACCTGCCGAGTCCGTATCCGAAGATTGCTCTGGCCCATTAATGACGACTCTCTGAATAATGCTTTCGGCACGAGTGCGGTGTGGGCGCGAAATCGGATGAGACGCCGAAGATGAGCCATGTATGTCTGACGTTGTCGGAGATGTAGGGCTAGGTTGCGCATCCAGGGGGGCTGTGGGTGAGGAATGAGCTTGGGAAGCTTCCGGTTCGACGATACGAATGGTGGTTCTGGGTGTACTTGGGCCATCGGGCTGGTTTGGGTCCGAGGGCTGCTCATATGCATCGCTAGCCTTTTTCTCATCTAGGCCTTCTCGAAGTACGTCAACTTGCGAATTGAAGTACTCCTCTAAGCAGTCTTCTAACTTGACTCCTTTCCCTTCGGAATCAGGTGGAACAGCAAGGTTTAACAATCGTTCATATACGACTTTGTGGTCTGCGTCGTCGTTTTTCCCGTGGTGAAATAGATCGACCTGTAAGGGGAGGAGCGGTAACTGGAGTGTCTCAGTAATGAATGCGAATGCTTCTGAAGTATCCTGCTGCTCTAGAAACTGTGCCTCCTTCCAACCGCACTCTGCTAATGCATCTAGAATGTGCTCCGTCATGTCTGTTTCGATCAGCTTCCCCCTTCTTAGCATATTTACCCATAGCCGTAGAAGAACAGCAAGCTTTTTCCGCGGTTCATCATCCCGTATGTCGGCTTTTAACATGCATTCAAATGCATCTAATTTCGCAAACATAGCGAAAAGAAGTGCATCAAGATAGCAAGTTACATTACCCCTATTTTCAGCACCCAGCATGTGCGTAGCTGGGTCGTAGCCGAGGATTTCGCCCGATAGCGATGCTTGTAGGAGCTCTAGAATCTCGATGGCCTTGTCGACATTCATGGAAGAATATTTTGAATTGAGGGCAAAGAGGATATAGTCGTCGTGCAAGGCATGGAAGTCGAGGTTAAGGCTGGCGGCTCTCTGGTGGACTTCTTGGATCTATTATGGTTAGCAGGCAAGTCATCTCGAGCGAGGGAGGCAGAGCTATGTCACACCTTGGCGCTATTTCTTTCTCGCTGCGTTATTTCGTCTTCGTCTTTGGCGTGATTCTTGGCGCTATCGAACTTGAAGATAGAGAAGAAGATATCGGACGAGATGGGACGATGCTATGGGGAAGTATAACTGTTAGCAGGTGAACTGACACAGACACGAACACTGACGCCCAGGCTTACCTTGTGTGTAGTATCAGATGACCTACCACGACGATGTCCATTCTTTTCCCGCCGACTGAGGAACTTTTTAGGCATACCGCTAGTCTTCATGGCGGGATCGAGAGCTGACGGTAGTAGACGGCCGATATGGACAAGAAGTAGAAGATAATCCTTTCTTGGGGGTTCGGACCTCCAAAGCTTGAATACTGGCGATACCTATCTTCCCCTGAGGCGCTTCACGATCTTCGAGGTTTCAATTCGGCTGCATAACTAAGGAACAATGGCGGACCCTAATAGGTATGAATGAATGGATGGATGGATGGATAAATGATGAATCGATTGTCCAGCTGTTCAAGAGAGACGAGACCGATGGACAATGTATTTTACTTAGGAGATGCGAGTAGTGCGGGACCAGCGCGTTGTCGGTGCTGTTGGTCCCGCCTCTGAATAGCCCGTGGAAACGAGGGTGTTGGTAAGGTAAAGTAAATGGCAAGTAGTATCTTTCGCGCTCCGTCACCGTACTTCAGATCGGCGCGCGAAGTCGAGAATAAGGATGGATGGATATCCTGATGGCGGGGTTGCAACGAGGACGCGGCCGTGTGGGGGGTGGTTTCGTATGCAGGGTCCAGGAATGAATGC
The DNA here is from genome assembly GCA_022593225.1 of Xylaria sp. FL0064. Lineage (NCBI taxonomy): Eukaryota > Fungi > Ascomycota > Sordariomycetes > Xylariales > Xylariaceae > Xylaria > Xylaria sp. FL0064. The sequence goes on along the minus strand of JAJKLE010000012.1, from coordinate 619,248 downwards.
ACCTAATTGACGGGGAGAGGTGGATATGGATCGGGGAACCAGCGATGGAGGATCTTGGATCGACGTGTTGGTTGCGTTACGATTGGGGGCGAGCTGTTTAGTCTCTTTTCGCGAAGGATGGTGGTATAATATCTGCCTACTTGAGAAGTAGGGAGTTACGGGAGACGGCTGATGTGTAGTAGCAGAATCGATCGTCTAGCTTGAACGATCGGGGTTCGTTGGCGATACAGGATAAGTCATGAATTGGCCAAGACCGGGAGGTTGGTTTGCGGACACTGGGACATGCACAGACGTGTTGGTGAGAGTTGCCGCTATTGTACTACACTGGATCCACAAGGTATAGGTAGGTAACGCCCAGGTAAGGTATCTTTATACCGTCCTACCTTCGATCTTGCATGTGTCTTTCGGTCGGTAGGTGTGAATAAGACTGGTATGTAGTAGTAGTGTAACCCCTCACCATATAAGTAACAGATACCTAATTAGACACCTTTTTAGGTACTGATGTCCCAGGCGACCTCCAGTAGGGGTTTTGTAACAAGACCAATACGAAAGTTGAGCATGTGTAATAGTTACTGATTTGGTGATCTAAGAAATGAGTTACTTTTAATATAGAGACAAGCGGAAAGACGGAGAAGTATTTCGACGAGGAATACGTATGCCATCAAGCAAGCCTCTCGTGATCTTCCAGAAACTATATAGCGTAGGTAATCTGTACCCACAAAGTACCTGTATGACGAGAAATCGGATGCCTGTCTGCCCATGGACAAGTACCAGCTCTGTCAAGGCAGCTAGCTAGCGTGGGAAAAGCTGTCATCCCCCTTGATTCGTCAACCGTGCCATCTTCGTCACAGGTCGATCAGCTGCTGTTGGATCGGACAATCCTAACATGCGCTCCGTGTCCCTCCCAGGCAAACACATTTCACGAGGGACCCTAACTCGTAGAGGCAAGAGTCCTTGAGAAAACGCGCACACCTTTTCAGCCCGCCCGTGTAGCTAGGTACACTCTTTTACATATGCCTGCTGCAACCTTTCGCTATCTTTGCGGATGGTCGAATATGTATGTAAGTTGTATTGCCAAAGGTACAACAATGTCTTGTTACAGTGGCCCTTGCTTCTAACCTTGGAGTTTGACGACCTATTAGAAGCTTCGCCTTGAGCGAGCTCGCCCTAATAGTGGGGTATCAGCTGCACGAGATGATACACCTGCAGCTGAACTGCAAGTTTAGCGTAAGGTAAGTCGCTGCTTTTGCGGAGGTTCAGCTCCTTTCTTATTCCCAGCCAGGCAAGTATGAAGCATGAAAAACGGTCTTGCAGGTTGACTAATTGATTCTGTGTCTTCAAGTTAACTTAATCATGATCGAGGCGCGTCGACCTGACCATACCTCAACATGGCAACATATAATTGTGTAGGCTCGTAGTAAGAATGCTACTATGACAACAAATCTTCTATTCTCCTCGCATGACGCGTTTAAGTGCTAACAAGAGCCTCTTCAGTTGTTTCTAGATTGATACTATGCAATCATGGCTTCCAATCACTATTATCTGAAGGCACTAGCCACGGACACCGCACACTAGAAACTGATACTCCCCTACCATGTATTCTCGGTCCCTCACGTATGAGCCATGAGAAGATTAAAGGGCCTCGGCCCATCGAGTTGAGTTAAGGTTCGAACCTAAACCCGTATACAGTCCGTAGCCCAGCTATACCTAGGTATACTCAGTGCTGTATTTAGATTTTTTTATGCATGCATGTGTATTCAGTAATTTGCAATGGTCATGATTGGTCGATGTGCCTTTTCAAGCTTTAAGTACTTAGGTTTCTATGTAGGGCTCTTCTTTAAGTTGCCTTAGCAAAGCTACATCCCCTCAAAATAGAAAGATAGTCAGCTGAATATAAAAAAGTCGACCTAGCTCTTCTATTCTTCTGGAGAGTTCTTTTTATCTTTTCTAACAACAACATCTTAGCTAAACCCCTTTCTATCAGCCGGACCAGAGAAGCAACCATTCAATATTACTCCGACTACTTCGCTGTTGAAAACAAGAGCAAGAAAAGATGGATGGACTTTACGTCGATACTTTTGGTACGCTACCAATTGACGACCTCTCCAACACTTCAGCGCCATCTCAAAGTACTTCTCATGAGGGAGACAGACCCAATAGTCAGTCGTGCGGGATATCTGGGGGTCTTTATGATCAAAGAGGAAATAACAACGAGAGCTCTGGAATCAACAGGTCAGCATTAGAGCTAGCGGTATGTCGGACTCGAGCAGCGCGCTTATCACCATTACCGTCGGAAAAGGAGAACGGTAGTCACCGTGCTGCCCCTGAGCAGAACAAAGCAGCAGAAAACGAAGGAGAGAAGCTGGTCGAGGAGCCGCGCATCGTTGATGAATTATGCTACTGCTGCCGCTGCCACACAAGTGACTGCCCATGTATTTACGATTACGGTGCCAACCGTCCATACAGAGCGATGTATGATGCCGACTTCTGGGACAGGGTGGCTGCAGCACTTGCGTTGCTCCTTCGTGAACTAGTGATTCCGAAAATTCGGGATGGCTGGCATCGTGAGGGCCAACCCGAGCGGTACCAAGTTCCCGAGATGATGCCGGAACAGCAATATACGGATTTAGAAGTCGTTGGGGAGGAAGACTTCTCCTGCGACGAAGGCAACTATGGTCTCTACCCTTTACAGGACGATGATGCCAAACAATCCGACGACGACGTCATCGAAAGTGAGCTTTATGTTAGAGATATTCTCGACCGGGTGAAAATTTGGTTAGGTTGGGCCAAGGATCGGGCAAGGCAGGCCTATATCAAGTTGATAACGGCCGTCGGCTTGGGCCAGCACCAGGACGATGAAGTGGACTAGAGGTTATTCCCAATTTCTCAAGTCCAGATCAACACTCCGTTCCATCGATTTGTTCCATACTATTTATTAATCAGAACATGACCGCAAGTCCCGCTTGGGAAACCCCTCCTATTTCATCAGTCTTCGGCTTCTTGTCCCTGTCGCTCTTTTTGCGTCAGCGCTGCTCGCTTAGCACGCGACTTTTCAACCTCTTCTTCTCTTTCTTTTTCCTCCTCGACTGATTCCAGTAATCTAAAGGTCTTGTCTACGGCGGAAATAAAGGCGATGCATGAGTTTAATGCTAAACAGGATTGCTGGTAATAAGGGTGTAAGATACTAACTTACAGGATTTATTGAATGTAGTCAAATAGGTAAATCCTGTTAGCTCTATTTACACAGGTTCATGGGACCGACTTCCTAAGAAGTCAGCCGATCGCAAAGCGACGGAATCTAGTTGAGAATAGCTACTGTCTGTCTTATTACGAGTTTAGAGTAGAATATCCATACCTAGATACCTATCCCTTTGAATGCTGTTTTTCTTAAGTTTAAGTGACGGTGCCGAACTGATAGACTTAAAGGTAGCTCAGGCTCGCCTCAGGCTAAAAGCGGCGCGCCTCAACATAGGTAGGACCAAATGAGCAAAAGCGAATAACCATATAGCGCTGAAAGGAATCGAACCAATCTTGCTATTTGCCCAGAGGTAAGTGGACCTGCCTAGGTTGCTTATCTTATCGAAAGACCACCTGCATTCTCCCGAATTAAGCTGCCTCGGTGTCGGACTTTATATTTAGCGGGTATCGGTGGATTGGATGTGACCATGGGGAAATTTCAAGATGCAATGTATGGTGCATAGGTAGTGATAGACCGAAATCGCGTGTGCGCACCTCCCGACCAGCCACCACAGCAGATCATGGCCATGCTTCGTGAGGCACCACGCGTTGGTCGGCAATTGCTGCGCTCCGTGTCTCATGTGAGGCCGTGTGCACCGGGCTTCTACAGATGCGCGTCCACTGAAAATACGCCTCCGGTTGTACATGATATCGAGCTGGACTCCGGCCTGGCGACGCCAATTGTTACTCGGGAGGGCACCCAGATCATTGATCCGCGAAAGAGAGCGAGCAGGAGAAACTATGAGCTGCCGCACGAAAGGTAGGGAAACCCAGGATGGACCAACCCATCCTGATCGGTAGTGCCGCACTCAAATGCTAACAATCATCCCAGATACCGATACCATGCGCCGAAATACTATCGTGGCCCGCTGCACCCAGTGCAACCGCCGCCATCTTCAGATCCAATCGCTAGAGACTTTGCCCCTGGCCCCTTCAACCTCCCTCGACTGAAGCAGACGTATCAGTCCACCATTGCCTCCGATATAATGACGATGATGTATCAACACACGCCCCCGGGAACGCCTGACAAGCCCGAGCGGATACGACTGCGAGAGTGGGACGACTCTTCGCCGTATATGAAGAACCGTCCGAAGCGTGGGCCCCGTGGCGCCGACGTGCTGTTCCCTCTCGAGAAGCCCATCGATTGGCGGAACATCCCCGAGATTCGCGCGGTGCATATCGCCATGTACATGCCCGAAGCCAGGAAGAACCCTGACCACATTATTGTCGGGCGTGCTGTGCTACAAAGTATTGCGGGAGTTCGGCCGACGGTGACAATGAATAAATCGAGCGTCGCGCAATGGGGTATTGTGAAAGGTGTCAGATCCGGTGTGAAGTGCTCGATATATGGAAACCAAGCCTATGAATTTGTCGACAAGACCATCAATCTCGTGTTTCCCAAGATCAAGGAATGGAAGGGCATTCAAGGTTAGCGAAGAGTCTATGCTACGTTGATATCATGAACTTGGGGATGTGGACTAACATCTGATGAATAGGAACTTCGGGAGATAGTACAGGCAACATCGGATTTGGCCTCGGGCCGCAAGACATGCAGCATTTCCCAGAGGTGGAAGCCGCCTACTCTGTAAGTCTCTAGACTATCTGACTTGCTAGCTACTCATTGATATCTCGCGGCTGACTATCTTCGCAGCTGTATCCGTCTAAGATGATACCTGGCTGCCGCATCGTGCTGGAGACCACAGCCAAGTCTGACAGACATGCAAGAATACTATGCAAAGCGCTAGGCATACCTTTCTACGGCAAGCTCGTAGATTAATTGCCTTGAGTTCTGACCTTCGTGGACTCCCAATATGTATAAAAAGATATGTATCTATCAAGCGACTGCTCTCACTTGTATATGAACCGGCGCCTTGATCAAGATGTGTTCATAGAGCGTATGATATAAAGCTGTATAATATGACCACTGCTCTATGTGACAACTGTAGTTAGACAAGGTCAAGATAACCTGTAATTCCTCAAGGAACAAACAACTTGGCCCAAACCGATCCATTCCCACCTATTTTATCAAGCCAAGCACTTTACGTACGACCCAGACACCAAACCAACGCCGAGATATGCAATTTCTTTTGACCATCGCCGTGTATCAATTTTGTCCCCTTATTCCCCGACTGTTCAACACCGGTTTGCCAACTTTTCACAACATGACGGAATAAGCACTCTAGAGGGGTCGGCTGATCTCGACCTAGATTATGCATTGGCTGCCTTCTCCTTCAGCCCGTTGATGACAGTGTCCACAGCATCCATGTCCGTGGCATCTATAGTCTTTTCCTCGTCACCGACATGCTCGCCGTGGCCCTGCCGCCGCAGCTCGGCGGCACAGACGTCCATGGCAGGCTGGTAGTTGCGGACGGCAGAGCTCAGAGCGTACACGGCCTTGCGACGGACATCCTTCGTCTCTTCTCCTTGTTCTTCTTTCCCGTTTTCTTCTCCACCCTCCTCCGTCTTCTTCTTATCCCCTTCATCTGCTGTTGCTGCTTCTGTATCTCCCGCAGAGGAAGACGAGGAGGGCGGCGCCGGTAATCGCTTGCCGATGGCCATCTGCACGAGCTTCTCCACGCCGCCGAGCGCCACGAGCCGCTCCTGCGAGGGCTCGTTGTTCTGTACCGCGGTGCCGACGCACCAGGCGGCCATGAGGCGCATCTCGGCCTCCTCGTGCGCCAGACATTTCAGCAGGGGCGTCCAGAGCCCCAGCTTCGAGAGCAGGTTCGCGTTGTCGAGCGACTCGATCAGCTGCTCCAGGTTGTCGAAGGCCGTGAGCTTCGACTCGAGCGTGACTTCGGGGTCCGTCGAGACGATGGCCGCCATGCTCTCGCGCATCAGGTCCGCGTCGGACGGCCCGCCCATTAGACCCGCGAGCGCCTCGGCGTTCAGCGCTGTGCGCGGCGCGGCGTTTGTCGTGCCGTCGGGCCCTGTCGCTGTGTTTTCGATGCTCCATCGTAGGAGATCGTTCAGATTTCTGTCGCCCATTTTTTTTTCCCTTGTTTTTCCTTATATTTTCGTGGCTAACGCGGAAGGAAAGGTGCTGTAGATGGATAGACGGTTTTGCGAGTGCTCAAGATTTTGCGATTTTGATGTGTGACACCACGTAGTATAGTATTTTAGTTTGCGCAACAGTTACAGCGACGGCGTTCGCTGAATATCAATCTCGTGAAATCTGATGACGTCTAAAGACACTAACCTTGAGGCGTTTCTGACGGGTCGAAGGAACTATCAGAGTTGTTAAAAATCGCCTAATCCGCCTTGTAGAGCTGCTTGACTAAGGTCGCTGGATTCTTTTCCGATCTCCAAGGTTCGCGAAGCTTCAAGGATAGAAGCGGGGCACCGTTATAGCAGCTACCTCTACTCAATACAAGGTGGATACATTGCTCAAAGCCATAATAAATATTCTTGGATACTTAGTAAATGAAATTCGTTGTGTAGACTCTCCCTGTCTTGTCCTAAATTCATCTCTATTTTGATTTTACGCATGTGCATACACGTAGGTATGGAATATCTACTGTAGTCTGTAGTCGCATTTCTTTAGAGTAAAAAAAATTACTTGGAATTGCCCCTCCATCGAACAGCGAATGGCGTTTGGGGATTTTCTGGTCACGTCTCCTCCAATAAAGGCTGGTTTTATAGCGGTGCGACATCTGCCCCTCATCACCCCTCCTTTTGACATCCCTCTTTAAAAAATGTCCTAGACAGGGCAGGACATTCTCAACCAAAGGCTCACACTGATGCGAAACATCTTTTGAGGTGAAATAACGGCATAATCGGAACCTTCAATTTAGCCTTGAAAATGCAATTGGGGATACCTAGATATGTCATATCATGTGCTACTAATAGGGAGTCTAATACATTGCCTATTGAAACCGACTCTACAAAGGTACACCTTATCTAAGGCAACTAAGTACAGTATGCACCAAAGTTCTATCTGATGTGAAACGGCATCAGAGATACATATGTAGGCAGTAGCTTTTAGGCTGTCTGGTGTGGTCGTACATTGTGGCCCGGGAGATCAAGAGGCAAACTATTATGTGTGCGAATTGCGTACGCAAGATGGCTTGGCCTTATTGTTGGTAAGTCGTCGAGCATGGCAAAGGGCGATGCCTGCTTGGCATTTCAATAAGTGTGGTGTGGGCGGTGGGCAACACGTTTTGCTCTGTGCTATGCCCTACGTAATCATGCTTTGCTTGACGAGCCACCAAGACCAGTGGATGGCTCCTCTACCCACCATTTAGATGAGTCTGGTTCTCATACAGGTGTTTTATTACTATGCTACTGTCATAAGTGGAACAAAGCTACATTTAGTCGCATGCCATGGGGATGTAGACATACGGAGATAAACCGATTTCTAGACGGGGCACACATATCCATGATACTTATCGAGGCGAGGAACAGGGATCAATCTACTCTTAGACACAGCTTAAGGTAGGTACATGTGTACCTTGAGGTCTTATTAGTTCTCAAAGGCACCAATAATCCACCTTGCCACGAGAGCAGCACTCACACGTAAGTCCTGTAGATTAGAGCATATATACCCGCAGTACTCCTAACCCACCTAGGTAGATATGTCCTCTGAGCGGCATAGATACTTGGGTAGGCATAATCGAATCAAGTCGGAGGCGGATTTTTCCTAGCCGGGAATAGAGCTTCAACTGATTGTTGTTAGTCTGTGCCTCCTGAGCCCCGTTGTAGAACGATAACAATTTAGCTGCCTGCTGCCATAAGTTCTTCCAGGCAACAAGTATCTCACAAAAGTACTTATAAGCTGGTGAGGACTAGGATAGGGTGAAGAAAGCTTTTTCTCCGGCAAACAATTAAGGAATTGGGACATGAAAGTCCAGTTTGGTAGTATCAGACCGATTGCTAACAAAGAGCAAGCAAAAGAGCTTTTGCCCCAGCTTATCTATTCGTCGTCCAACCGTTCGTCGTACATAAGACTCAGCCATTGACACAGCACCAACTGTGCTGTTTCCCCTGCCACCCCTCCAGCAGCCCCGCCAGCGGTTTTTGTGCGACCCACAAAATCCATCTCATTAGGCCCGTCCTGGCATAGCAGGCGCATTTTCGTTCGCTGCTTACAGCTGGCTGGCCGCTGCCGCCGCTACCACTGAAGAGCCGACCACTCTCTATGCTCCTCCCTTTTCCACTCCCCCCGTTTCCTCCACACCCGCTAGCCAGCATACAATCCACACATCTTGTTGACCCGACACAACTCTAAGAACTCTATCTTCCACATTCCACAACATCCTTCTCGTCGCTTGTGTAGTCTGCCACATCGAGACACCACCACCAACCTCGTCCATCCTCCTGTATAGCTCCGTCGATTTCGGTATCGTCTGAGCGTCTAGCGACACTTGCTATTCTATTCTTCTACTAATTTTTTCTTCGTCACCTACGTAATCATGGAGGGTAAGCTCTTTCGCTCAAGATCTTTGATCCCGTCCGCTCTCTACTCTCGACGTGCTCTCTTCGAGCACATCGTCCAGCCTGTTCCAATATATCAATCGAAGTGTAGTGGCTGACTCGTATCTCCATCACAGAGGAAGTTGCTGCTCTGGTCATCGACAATGGGTAAGAACCCCGACTTCGACCTCTTCACCGCAATCTCAGTCGCATGCCCCCTTTGTGAGGGTTGGGCGGGATTCCGCAACAGCGCCCTTACGCTGTTTGCCATTTATTACAATCTTCTGCGCGGAGGCCACTTGAACAAGACTCAAGCTAACTGGTGCCCTAGTTCGGGTATGTGCAAGGCCGGTTTCGCCGGTGATGATGCTCCCCGAGCTGTTTTCCGTAAGTCCCCCCCCTAACCCAGCCTTGCCCAACTGTGGCCCCGCTTGTGCCTTGCCAAGGTGCGGCTCGTTCTATCATTAACAGCTCGCCTTCTAACATCTTCGCATAGCGTCGATCGTCGGTCGTCCCCGTCATCATGGGTAAGTCTGCGCCATCGCATAACTTGCTCGCGGTATTTTCGCGGCCTTGGGGCTTCAATTAACACTTAATCTTTAGTATCATGATTGGTATGGGTCAGAAGGACTCGTATGTCGGTGATGAGGCGCAGTCAAAGCGTGGTATCCTTACCCTGCGCTACCCCATCGAGCACGGTGTCGTCACCAACTGGGACGACATGGAGAAGATTTGGCACCACACCTTCTACAACGAGTTGCGTGTGGCTCCGGAAGAGCACCCCGTCCTGCTCACCGAAGCTCCCATCAACCCCAAGTCGAATCGTGAGAAGATGACACAGATTGTCTTCGAGACCTTCAACGCCCCCGCTTTCTACGTCTCCATCCAGGCCGTCCTGTCTCTATACGCCTCAGGTCGTACCACTGGTATCGTGCTTGACTCTGGTGATGGTGTCACTCACGTCGTCCCTATCTACGAGGGTTTCGCCCTTCCTCACGCCATTGCCCGTGTTGATATGGCCGGTCGTGACTTGACCGATTACCTTATGAAGATCCTGGCTGAGCGTGGTTACACCTTCTCCACCACCGCCGAGCGTGAAATTGTCCGTGATATCAAGGAAAAGCTCTGCTACGTCGCCCTTGACTTCGAGCAGGAGATCCAGACTGCTGCTCAGAGCTCCAGCTTGGAGAAGTCGTACGAGCTTCCCGATGGTCAGGTTATCACCATCGGCAATGAGCGTTTCCGTGCTCCTGAGGCTCTCTTCCAGCCTTCTGTCCTCGGTCTCGAGAGCGGTGGTATCCACGTCACCACTTTCAACTCCATCATGAAGTGCGATGTCGATGTCCGAAAGGATCTATACGGCAACATCGTCATGGTATGTTTTTCTTGTGCCTAGTGACTAACTTCGTTCAAAGCATGTGCTAACGAATATAAACAGTCTGGTGGTACCACTATGTACCCTGGTCTCTCGGACCGTATGCAGAAGGAGATCACCGCCCTTGCCCCATCCTCGATGAAGGTCAAGATCATTGCTCCTCCCGAGCGAAAGTACTCCGTCTGGATCGGTGGTTCTATCTTGGCTTCTCTGTCTACCTTCCAGCAGATGTGGATCTCCAAGCAGGAGTACGATGAGAGCGGTCCTTCAATCGTTCACCGCAAGTGCTTCTAAGCTATGCATATGCGCTGGCAGTCTCCTCAAAGGGTCGGGATCTCGTCTCGTAACCCCGTCGGATTAGCTGCTACGATGCTGCATGCATAGGTGCCCCCTGCGACCTCGCCAAAGCTTCGAGGACACCGGTGGTCGATTCGAAGCTTCTACCTTTGTGAATGTATCCTAGACGAGCCTCACATCTACGAAAAAAAGTTATGGGTATGGTAGAGAGATGCTGGGGCCGGAGACAAAAGAGAATATGAAGTGCTGTTTGTAAGGGGACTTTTTATGCTTGGCACGGGATGGAGTAGACAAATCCAGTCGAGGTTGATCATATGTCTTCATGTTTCTGTGGCGCGCGTACTGTGAAGTTTTCAGCCGTAGTTCAATAGGAGGCGCTCTGTCGCTGTCTTCGTAATAGCATAGAAATGAGCTTAAGCTACTCTAGTGCACTCTATGAGGCTGATGTATCACAGATGGCAGAAAGACATGTAAAAGCTAAGCAAAATTGTCATATGCTAGTCTGCTCTTGTTTTCCGTCGACCGCCACGGTGTCGATTTTATCCCTATTCTTATTCCCCATTTTACTTTGCTCCTCGGGCAGCTCTTCGTCGAAAAGATCTGCGCCGTCTTCCTCGTCCAATGTCTCCCCCGTACCTGCTGCTCCCTTCTCTTCGTCGAGCTTACGATATTTTCTCCGGCTCTTCTTAGCGGAGCTGGCCTTTTTCTTGCGCTTGACCTCACCGACTACGGCTGACCGGCTCTCGTCGCCCCGGGCTATGTCGTCGAGCTTGTCGGCTAGTAGTCGGCGGGCGATTGTGCGATTCCGACTCCGCGAGCGGGTCTCCTGGCACTTCACGACCAGGCCTGTGGGGATGTGCTTTAATTGAACCGCTGAGTTCGTTTTGTTCTGAGGAGAAATGGATGCGGGTTAGATGTTGGTTTGACTTGGATTTGGCAGGTAGAGCTGGGAGGAGGGTGGGCAAGAAACAGAATGGGAATTAGGGAATTAGGGAAAGAAGGGAACAGAGAGACGGAGAAACACACAATCTTCTGCCCGCCGGGCCCGCTGCCCTTAAGGAACGACTCCTCGATCTCCTCCTCGGGCGGTGGCTTCGGGCGCGGCGGCAGGTTCTTGCTACTTATTTTCCGCAGCGGCGGGTTGTTCGTGCCGCTGAACTCGCGACGGAAGTTGCCCTTCCAGGCATTATTTCGCAAGACCCGGCACAATATCGGGGATGCGCGGGAATTCGATATCGCGGTTTTACATGCATTGGCTACTCGGAACAAGGCTTTCGATGTCATGATGGCGGAAGGTGGTGTATACGGTGGAGTCGTGGGAGGACCATGGTGTCTTGGTTGATACGATTACGAGCGAAGTTCGGCGAACAACCTAGGTTACTGCATCATGATGAAGATACGCTACGAGTCGATACCGGGGCCCATCTTTGCACCTTTGAGTAATTGGCGATAATTTTACCTCTGACTATATAAAGACCGGTATTCAAGGTTGATAATTGTGCTTCAATGGCTGAGATTCTGGGATCGTTTTCTTTCGTAGGTTTACCCAGGTAGTACTTGCAGGTATCACCGAAGCCGTTAACTCTAAGCTTGTGCCAGTACCTGAAGCCGCTGCCAAGTACAAACTCAAGAGAACTTGCGCTAGCACCGAAACTTAGCGTCTGAAATAGTGGCTTCGGAGGGCGTTAGTGGGGCGCACCTACCTAAGCAGTACCTACATTGATAGTATAGATGGTGTAACTGGACCCTCGTGGACCTTTCCCAGCACCAACAACCATTATGTACAGGGGTCTCCGGGACGGTCCTCCCCTTTTTAATTAGGTAGACGAATTCAATTCAAGGCCCAAAGAACTCTCAATTGTTGACGATTCACCCACCATTCACTCATATTTACCGGTACCCCGATAACTAACAGGCCACAAGAACTATACAATTACTTTTTTATCCCAATATTGGTTCTCCAGACGGTCAAAACTGAACGAACGGCCTTGTAACCACTCAACCACTCCAATCAGAATATTCGAGAAGCGCACATAGCTACGTCGACAGCTTCTTTCTCCTCCTACACAACCAGGAAGAACGGAGCGCAGAAGAGATAAAAGGCGAAGGAACACGAGAAGAAAAACGAGAAGAAAAACGAAATACCGACAGACATAATTCGAGATGGAGTGGCGAACCAAGGAGCCCGAGAACCAATCGGTCTTCCAGCGCTTCGGCCGTTGGATCTCCCTCAAGCAGTACCAGATTGAGGTCACTTTTGGCGTATATATGTTTACGCCCACTGAGAAGTTCATTTTCTGTGCGTAGTCTGGTTACTCCTTTGCTCACACGTTTGACGAGCCCATCAATACTGTCTGTTTCAGTCGTCCAGAGCCCTTTGCCTTTTGTCTACCTACTCCCTTGTCTTGTTGCGTCATGAATAATGGCTAACCGCAGATGCGTCAACCAACAGGGTCTTTAGTCTTCTTACTCTCCGCTATGGGCACCATTGCCACGATCCTCTACCTGCCGCAGCACATCCTCTTCGTGATCAACCGCGCCTGGTTCTATGTGAACGGCGGCGAGAGCAGCGCCGCCTTCGGCTCGTCCAGCGTCGTTGCGGCCGCCAAAAGCGCCCTCTCGCTCTCGGTCGAGTCCGTCGACTCCACGGAAGCCGTCACCTCCACCGCCACCGAGGTCCTCCGCGAATTATAACGACGACGACGACGATGAATGAATGAGTACCTGCTTTCTTGACCCATCGGGAACAGGAAGTGGAGTTCAGCTTTCGAGCTTTCTTGACGACGGGATGAATAGGAATGTTTAATCAGTACGCGAACGGCTACTTTATACAGTTTTTTTAACGGCGCTCGAAGAACGCACGGCCGGGGATGGGTTTTGGGATTAGCGCAACAAGTATGGTCTCGGAAGTAAGACTCAGGTATGGATATCGAGTAGAAACGCGTCTTAGACAGGGAGGCACGGGTGGCTTTATACCCACGCACCATAGTGCGCCTAGAAGCTAGACAGCGTCGACGTGCTGCTCTAGCGATAGAAAGCACCAAAAAAAATGCAGTTACAAACAAGCATGGCTATTCATCCCTCGATTTTGGTGATCCGATAAAGTCTCAGTGAACTGTCGTCTCCTGCCACGGCCAGCTCGGTCAAGTCGGTCCGCGGTCTCCATGCGAGTTGCAGAACGGGTTTTGCGAGGCAGAGCCTAGATCACACATGGTTAGTTACCACGAAGCAATGCCATTATGAATGGAATAGGGGTTACAAATCGTGGTTTTTAGTAAATTTTGGGGAGGGAGGGGCTTGACATACTCAGGCCGTAATGCAAAGCTAGAAACCACTGCTAGAGACGTCGAATCTAGTGAATGAATCGAAATCTTGCCAGCTTCGGTGCCGATGGCGAGAACAAACTGTCCGTCTTTGCCCGCACGGGGGAGGAAGTCAATGGCCGTCACCGGGTGTGTCTCCGGGATCGTGGCCACGCATGCGATTTCCGTAGCCTCGTCGTCACCGCGACGCCAGATCTTGACGCTCTTGTCGCGGCCCGCCGTGGCGAAGACGACTTGAGTCGAGGGCGCCCAGGCGGCGTCGAGGATCATGCGCGTGTGGCCCTTCGGGTTCGCCTGCAGCAGCTTGTAGCTCGGTGGTATTTCTTGGCTATTATTATCATCGTATTTGTCGGCATTGTCTCCCCCGTCTTCTTCTTTCCCGCCCTGCTGTTGTTCTCGCTCGAACACGGCCCACTGCCGGTCTCGCCCGACGCTCAGCAGATAGCGGTCGTCGGGCGAGAAGCGCAGGCGCGTCGCGGTCAGCGAGTGCGCCGTCAGCGGCGGCTTGAGCTCGGTCCACCGGCGCGTCTCGAAGAGGCGGATCACGGCGTGGTTGACGGAGCTCGCCTTGCACGCGCTCGCGATCAGGTCGCCGCCGTGGCTCACGGCGAGGAACGACAGCTCGTAGCCGTGCCCGTACAGCTTCTCCGCCTCGGGCCACAGCGTGTGCCGCGACAGGCTGTCCTCGAACGGCGGCCGGTCGATCTCGAGCGCTAACTTGCGCACCGTCGTGCCCGGGTCCAGCGCCTCGCGGTCGTCTGCCCCCGGGTTCGCGGGCGCGTTGATCTCGACGTCGTCGTCTACCGCTTCGATGGCTTTGTTCGAGAGGCCCAGCACGGGCATGTTCGCGGCGTCGGGCATCGCGTCCACCGCCGCGCTGCTGTCGCTGATCCCGCAGAGCCGGTCCAGCAGCTTTGCGACGGCTTTCGGCTCGTTGAAGACGCGCATCAGCTTCTCATCCGCGCCCGACACGAACTGCGAGCTGCCGAGCGTGTCGATACAGTTAAGGTCGTATCCGTGGATCTGCGGACGCGCCATCTCGTGCCATGTGTTGTTGCGTTTCCAGCTCGCGTGTAGCCGCGTCGTCTGGTCGGAGCTCGTGGAGAGCAGGTAGTCGCCGTTCTTAGCCCAGGCCATACCTGTCACGGCCCTCGTGTGCCCGCTGATGCCGATCTGGGGCGTCCATTGATCCTCTTCCTTGTTGTAGTCCCATACGCGCCAGCAGCCGGTCCGACCGAGACAGGTGACCGACGCGCCATCTGGCGACCAGAGACCCGTCCAGAATCCGCCGGTGCTGCCCGTGGCCGTCGTGGCGCCCTTCTCTCTGCTTATCTCACCTAGTCGGACGTTCGTCACCCAGATTCCGGACGATGCATCTGCTTCCCATATTGCGAGGGTGTTGTCTGCCGATGCTGATAAGAGTTGTAGTCTTCCTGTTTCTAGACTCGCGTACCACTTCGCGCTGTATATCCAATCGTCATGACCGAGAAGCAAGGCCGCGAACGTCACAGTGAAATCCTTTCCGCTTGCTTTGAGTCTATGGGCCTTGTTGGAAGGAGACTTCCCGGGCAGATATGCGCCCAGGGATGGGTCGGCGCCGTTGGCCACGGCAGCAGGCAGCTCTTTGCCCTGATGCAGTCGCCATAGACGTATGTATTTGTCCTGGCTTGCGGACGCCAAGAGCAAATCTGATTTCGCACTATCATTATTATCCAGCTTCTTCTCCCACGTGAAATCCAGGGACCGGATCCAGCCCTCGTGGCCCGTTAGCGTGGCCTGCAGTTGGATGTCGGGACTCGTCATCGATTCGGCAACGTAAATCTGGACGATATCCCTCGTTCCTGCTGCAGCAAGGACTAGAGCTTCGCCGTTCTCGCCGAGTCTGCTGAGAGCTATCGCTAAGGGGAAGAACTTGGGCTTGGGGCTGATCGTCTGCAATACCCGTGCCTCTTTTCCGTCGAAAGCCCATATCTTTACCGAGGCATCAGCCGCGCCTGTAGCGAAGATAGTGATATTAGAGTACTCTCTTCTTGTTTTTTGTTCATATAAAGTCGCTATGCAGTTGATTGCTGTCTTGTGTTCCTGCAGCGTCTGGATGCATTCTATGGCACCGCCATCTGGGGATAAAGACCATATCTTTAAGCAGTGATCGTCGGCACCACTAAGAAGGTATGTCTTCTGCTCAGCACTCTCACCCTCTCCCTCGCCCTCGCTTCTAGGGAGGAACTTCACGGCCTTCACCGTGTCCTTGTGTCCTGATAAAAGGCTTGTCACACCTCTCGGCTGCGGACCCTATTTGTCCCGTTGTATTAGCATTATTTGTCTCGGCATCAAAACTTGTGCGATGTTTTTTTTTTTTTTTTTAGCTTAAATTCGCAAGGCATGGGTTGGTGATATACATACATGAGGTCGCCACAGGGCGATGTTGGAGTCAGCACCGAAAGCCACCAGACCATCTCGGCTCCAATCTGCCACGGCTGTGTGCCTGTTGGCTCCCACAGATAGGTATTCGACTTCAATATTACCTGCGCCCATTGTTTTCACCTTATTCCCCTTATGTTTCTGTAAAATATCCACCCGTAACTAGGGCGGGTTGGGAATTTATTACTTTGTCAAGGGTGTTTCCATCTTTGTGGCTGCCCGCGCTTCCTGATTGGATGAATAGCTTCAAAATCCGGTATTTCCTAGTGACGGCAGCTGTGCAGGACCGTCTGCCAGCTGAAGGCCACCTTCTACCAGAAGGTTTTATTATACCTATTAAAACACACCGTTGGCATTGTAAAGCTTCCCTATAGAATGGAATGGGCGGAATAGGCGTATGAAGTATTCTTCTTCTTTTTCTTTCCTCTTCCATCCTAGATTCACAAAAATCGTAGTGTTCACCTTCCTCTCGACAGGTCATTATCCGCGATAAAAGACATGGACTCAACGACTGTTCAGGATTAGAAAATATTCATTGCTTTGGCTTTCGGGATTTGCATGTGAATTCGCCAATGCTTGTCTGAATCCGCACCCTTCAAATGCTTACAAAGACACAGTAAAATTTTGAGAATAGGTGTGCTGACAAACATTCAGCAAGCCTCTCCAAATTTTTATGTGTGATCCTAACAGCCTTCCCCAACAAGCTTGGGAGCTCGAGATGGCTGCATGGTACAGGGTCGTGCACAGTGAAATGGGCTTGACTTCGTCATAGCAATTTGTAATACTTTTCTCAAGTGATTGACCCAATATTGATGCCCGAGTTTGGGTGGATAAGGGATAGAGCGCCACTGGCTACATAGGCGATGCTAGCCATAGCCTTGTATCAATAATATTGTCTCCATGCAGTGCCAGATGCTGCCGTTATACCAGAACTGATGGGAGAAATCTATCATTGGAGCGAATCGTCTACAGGTTACTAGAGACAATAGCGTCCTCGAGATAGTTCGTCGTCAGAAGAACAGGACATATGCTTGTTTGTCTATAGACGGGTGGTAGGTTCTCCAAAATGTGGATTAGTCCCATGGCTCCGGGAGTTTATTGACTCCAACTGGAGCTCGAAAAGGTCGCTGATTTACGATCATCATTCCAGGGGTCGAGTTTGCTTGCCGTGTCCCTCCATCATCTACTGAGGTTCGACTTAAGACGAGTTGTACCACATTGATGATCTGATTACAGTCATGAGCGCATAAAAAGTCTACCTCTACCACTCTTATCCGCGTCATGCCGAGCACCAGATATGCTTTTGCATGCATCGATTGATGAGATTGAGTTCGCCAGGCGTAGGACTTTCTTTGGGAGGGGTCCAGATTGTCTATTTTCTCGTCAATGTGATAAGCTTCTTAAGAGGTCAATGCCATGTCCAACGTAAAAGCCAAAGGAGAACGAACAAAGGGTAGGCTTGCAAGCCAATGGCGTGGAATTCATGTAGTGCAAAGCAGGGGGCACGGTGTGCATCCTGTTCTATCCAAGCCAGTCTCGCCTGATCTGCATGCAGCACGCATGCGTCCATTGCCCAATGTCAAGCTAGAGTACTGCAGAGCAAGACACGTACCAGGGCAGGACTGGAACAGAATAACTTTCACTTAGAGCTTTGGAAGCTTGTGTGGATCAGATAGGTAGGTCCCTGAGCAAATGAGTTCCACCTCACTACATTGCTCGGCCGAAAAGGAGTCCTGCCGTCACGTTCCAATCGTGCAGACGGGGCTTGCACATATTATATATTAAGAGGAAAAGGCGGGGGGTCTCGTTCTCAGAACCGAGCGGACAGTTGAATCCGCCAAGGCGATTACGTTAGTATGGTGTGTCACTCTCACGAACAAGTATATCCTCGATAACGGGGCGCAGTTCTTTTATCTCAGGCCACCTGCTAATAATTCTTTAAGATGGGGCCTCTGTTAGTGGCAATAAGGCCAAAGAGCCATCGAAGACACCCCCTTGCCAGACACAGATCTTCCTGACTGCAAGCCGATTCGAATCTCCTGGAAGGTTAAAAAGGATCCAACGTGGTTCACGGTGTTAACAACGCTGCGGTGCTAAAGAAATGAACGAATGGCTGATAATAGTGTATATAGGAGCCTCTCTCGATGGCTTTATGTGTAAGCTGTAAACTACTGCATGATTGAGGAGGCTCCTCCATTAGATACTCTGGCGAGTGTTATGTGCCCCACCTTTAATCAGAAACATATGGTAAAGGGTTTTATGATGAAAGCGAGAAAGGGCTAATGGATGGTTGGCGAACGTATCATAATGCAGAGGATCCTGTGGTCGTAAAATCGCCGGTTGCATGCAGAGTACCAGAGCTGGTCCTGGTGTGCCGTCATCTGACGATGATTCTGCAGGCTCCGAACAGGTGGACCGTCCGTCATTTGTGATAACATATTCGAGCTCACATAGTGAGCAAACAAGCGCTACTCTTGCCCTATGCTCGTTGGTCCGTCCCGATTGTACCCCGCCTTGAGTTCGCAAGAGAGTCTAAAGGCTGTATAAGCTCGCCTTGTATTAAGTATGTGTTTCTCCAAAACGGGATGGCGGAGGTACGAAGAGCGTCGTATGCATGAATAATTGATCGAATGAGTGCCTTTAGGGTGTTTGCTATCCGTGAGCCAACCTATTTGGTGGAAGCTGAGCCAGTTCAGCCAATGTATATATAGAGATAGGTTGCCCCGATTGGAGTCTCAGAGGAACAAAAACTCCACGGCGGGCACGGCATTAAGCCGGGAGTCGCCTCGAAGGCCGAAGTATAGATAATGATTGGGATGAATATGGTCTTGGCAAAGCTGCAATGTCAGGGTCCCAATCTATATCAAAGCCAGGGCTATCGTTTGTTATGTACGGTGTTGCTCTTCAATGGATGTGTCGACACTGTGAATATACTAGCTTTGAAAGACAGAAAGGTTAGAATTTCTGATTGTGTTCACCATTGCCGGGTGCCGAGTGACAGTCTAACAATATCTCTTGCTGTCGGCCCTCTTTCGGCTTGGGACGTGAAGAACGGCCGTCAAACTTGAACTTCTTTGGAACTGATCAATTTGGCCGGCCCTAGATTGGATATGGCGCAATATATCGAAGCTCCACCGATTAGCTTGCATAAAGGCCTGGTAAAACGTTCAACTCCTTACTCGC